>JADKYC010000030.1:45000-341529 GCA_019843955.1 Xylaria sp. 218_066 | reverse complement strand
CGTGTATATATAGACCTAGTTTGCCGCCAGATCTGAAGGGAGAAAACCTGTTCAGTATGGTTCCCTTGCGGCCATAGATGATTATATGCGAATAGAACACCAAGTTCCGAGCCTCATCCTCGTTACAGCCCATTCTTGGAATGAGGGCCTACGTCATTGATATCGAAGTCGAGAACAAACTTAAAGCCGCATAGCCGACTAGAAATAGAAACAGGCTGCCGGATCGTTATTCCTCTGGACTTACTTTCATACCAGTCTATACTCAAGTGTGGAAGACTCGGTACCTGGCCAACTCGGCCGAGTGTGGTCTTCTGAAAGGAAATCGAGTTGCCTTTGAATAGAGAACGGAGTCATTCTATAAATCTGCGGGTCGGTTAAACCTATTTAACTGTTGTTGTCGTGTTAGCCAAACACGCGATGTTGTATTTAGTTCTAATTGATTGTTCAACAGTAAACAGCAGATGCTATCGATGTCTCGTACGGGGGTTTCTGAGACATTACGCTAGAGAAACATGTTGGTCAGCACAACAAAGCCAAACGTTTACTTAAAAGCATATATTTAACACCGTACATGCCAACTGGGCTCCAGTAAACATGTGCAATTCTAGACATGGTCCCATGTAACACGTGATATCCAACGTTCACTGAGCCCATGCAAGGACTGTTGGTATGCATGTTTGATCGCCGAGGATGTTTTCTCAATAGGTCTATTTATACAATCCGATGACGGCATGTTAATTCATGCCGCTGGACCCTTCTGGCCCATATATCTGTAGATCATTTAACCTAGTAACTATATGATTATGACTGGGCTTTATTATTATCATTCCTCCATCCAGGCGCGTGGCTGTCACGAGGCGGACCTCAATGTTCATTCATACATTGATGAAAATACGAACAAGGCCTGGATATGTTCAGATAGTTTCATGCCTCGCGTGTTACATGATTCACCTCACTTGCGCGTGGCGATTTGCCATGCCACGCTCCGCGAGGCCCGGACGTTTGAATTATGCAATAGGCCATTCATCCGTGGGATCTACTCCCAACCGGACCGGGCCCGACGGACGGCAGAGGGTAATGTATCCTATAGCATTTCATAAGGGTGGCAAACGTGTGAGGCTCCTGCTTGTCAACTCTACCATGCGCCTCTGCCTGGCTTGACACGGTTGTGGTGTCTATGATCCGGTTTCGACACAGTAAAACAAGAGATGACGGATCAGGGACTTGAGCATTAATTGGTAGAACTATTGTGATGTAGCCGATTAGTAGCAAGTAATGGAATGAATGACTCGTAGGTGAGCTACTCATTAATTTTCTCTATAGTTGAGATGTTGGTGGTTGTATAAAGTGGCTAAATACACAATAAATACTGTAGGATGAAGATATAGAATCTAGCTTGCAATGGGTTTGACAGAAAAACCGTGGAGTGAATCGAATCCTCGTCAAATAGCGATCCAATTCCATGGCGCTCATTGGAATCCCTGCGATGCCGTAACGCGTTTTACTACATGTTGAAGCCCAAAGGAAATTTGAAGCCGGTCAGTTTGCTGGCAAACGATGACTTGAGGCGCGCGCATAAGAGAACAATAGCGGTAATAGGTAGGTAACCATACTATGTTAACGGATCGCGGCGAGCCAAGCAAGTCTCGCAGCCAAGTATTATAATCAAATGCCCGACGGAGGTCATCACAGCATTGCCTGGCCGGACTACTGCCGATCCCTCATTAATCGGGGGTAACATTGCGTCAAGCACCTGTTGCGACCCATCTGCAAACTTGCTCGGGGCAAAGACGCAAAGCGTGATATTCCGTGCTTTTTGTCAATCAATCATTTGCTTCCCGATCAGACCACCCACTCATACTTGATCGGTTTGAGTCAAGACCGAGACGAGATGAATGGGCGGTCAGTTCATATGCAGCGTCCTAGAGTATGTGCAGCACCTAATCTAAGCTACAGCCCGCTGCCTAATTCCCGAACATGCGGAATTCCTGATCAATGGGCGAAATGTTCGTGCGGTGACACAACACTTCGGGGGTTGCTGACCACATGTTATCATCGAGACCGGCTCGGGGCGTCTGGAGAATTACGCGTTCAATTTCAATGTCACGCATGCTGGACAAATGAGGGTGTTTGTTATCTTGGGGAGCGACCCGGGAAAAGCAATAGACGAATGAGAGGTGTTGTGCCATTTTGCATGGGTTTGCGCATCTGTAAATAATTTCTGCATGCAGCAAGCCATCGATGCTTATGATACTTGTTTGGATTAGTAGACATATATGGCGATTCTAATAATATAAGTGCTTTTTCTGCCGTGGTGAAATTGCATGCGTTCGGGCGGTGCTAGATGCCATGCGACGAAGCGAAGCGAAGTGCACCATGCCCGAAAAAGGCTGCCCGTCTGAGCCTGCTCTGAATACTACTACAGTACAATAGTGTAGAGTAGGGTATGAAGGTTTGGCATACCTTGATTTGGATATGAGTTGGAGTTTCTTTGATTTGCTGAACACAATTGGGTCGGGATCAAGTGGACCAAAGCCCCCAGGTTGGGTGTAAGCCGCGAAGAATCCTACGACTCTTTCAGTACTAGTCAGGAACAAAATGATAATTCTTTCTCAGTGCTGTTCCTGGTGTACACTAGGTACTATGTATGTAGGACTTTACACACCTGTTAATACAGTAGTAATCTTGATAATAACTGCAACCGTTAGTGCATGTGGTAATGCTAGAAGGTAGAAGGCAAGTATGAAGATCATCATCGAATCATGTGGAGTGAATCAAGGCTAGTCAGACCATTTGAAGTCTATACTAACTAGTGTAAGATGTTGATACATGAGTATGCTTTGGTATGTGTAACTGCGTAGTGCACAGACGGCACATGTCGGAAAAACCCTTGCAGCAACTAGCATTCGTACTCTGTTGAACACCAGAGTCGTTGGCGAAGAATGCCAGGAACGTACCAACGTGCCGGAGACCGTGGATGATAGGCCGTAGTTGCCGGGATGCGAACCCGTCTAATCTAAGCTAGACATGAAGGGAACCTACATTCTTAGGAAATATTGGTCATGTCGCGAGTAGGGCTGAATTGTGTGATACCTGCTAGTGATGGCATGTTAATATTTTTTTTATCTTTTAAAATAAATAGTCGTGGTTGACCAATGGGCATTTGATGTGGAATCCTCTAGACGGAAACACCTCGAAAGCAGTTGTCTCCTGACTCATTTGAAGAGTTGATGTAGTGTATGTTTAGCCAGGGCTGCTGAGGAATCCAAGGGCAAGTCACTGAGGATCAAGGGGATAGATAGGTTGTCGTATCTGTCAATCTTCCCTTATCCTGTCTCCCCGAGATGTTCGATCTGCTTTCCTTATGGGGCCAGGACAGATCATGACTGCTGCACGTAATAAATAGGTAGTGTCGATACGCTGCCGGATCGTCCATCATGATATGAGAAAGAGGGGGCAAACAACGTAGACAACGGACGCCTAGAATTTCACGAAGCACTCCAACGTAGTATAACTAGTGTTTCCACGTGTTCTATTGTGGGCAACGAAGGCAGCCAGGTCTCAGTAGATACGCGGACATCTGCGAAGTACGTAACCAGCAATGGGCGAAATGAATTGGTATAGTGCCATGCTGTTAAAGACACGGCACTACTATATTCAACAGCACAATTGGGGACTTGTCTCCAACAATCTAGGCTCATTAACAATAGATTGCCCTCACCGAATTGGATGTCACACTCGCAGCAACTGCCGAGCCGAGAGATGAAAGCAATCTGAGCAATCAAGGGTAATAGCAGTCACACGTGGTTGTGGTCTGCCAATCTATCCATTTAGGCTGGCATGAAGTGATTATTCCATGGAACAGAGAAGCTGCGAATGTTGATGTAAATAGGTAGAAACGGCATTTGAACACGGATGGCGTTTAGAAGTGAACACAGCCATTTGTTTGAATTGTCACTGACGAAGAGGGTGGGGGTGGAAGCCAATGTGTGTAGTACTGTAAGTATTAGCGAACTTCGTGGATTTATGCAGGGCGCTAGCTTTCCTGGGTCTTTGAAGATGCCATGTGGGAAAAAAGGGAACCGACACATGGAGGAAAAAAGAGGCTGTGCTCGTGCTGGTGCATTTGTATTTCTTACATAGTACTGAGTACTCCGTACCTAGTGAGCCTAGTAGCTTGCGTGGGATGTTGGTGGTAAGGTAAGGGAAATTGCCTGTTGAAAATGTGGGATGATCCACACTCAGAGCCAATAAACCAAAAACGACGGGCAAGGTTCTAGAAATTATCTGCACTATCTACAGTAGTCTTACCTTTACTAACTACTTATAGAGCTGTTACGCTTAGTACTGACCAACGTACTTAAGTAATGCTATGTCCCTAATACTACGTACTATAATTTGCACCTTCAGATTTGCATTCTTGCGGCCTTATTACCTAGTATATGGTATATGGAAAATCGAATTATAGAATACTGCACGCGACGACCAACTTGCGTGCCTCCTTGCCGTGCTGGGCGGTCGGAGCGAGAGTAACGAAAACAGCCTGCATGGAAGGGTGTCATTGCACGGACGTGTGGTGCTGTACTATAAGTGCACTAGACTAGAGTAATTCTAGCCTGCAGTGGCCGGTGGGTGTGTTGGTGAGCGGTTCCTAAATATACGTAGTGTACATCCGGCCAAAATGTCCTAAGAGTTGAGGAAGAAGAGGATACACAGGAGCAGCAATAGGTAGCTAGGCGTGAAGCTGTCAAGACGGTTATAAGGAAACCTTTCTCTCGTGCTACTGTGTGTGAAGGCGACATCTGACCATTCAGGTAGCAGTACTCCTGGTGTTTCAGTTCAGGCACTTGCTTGGGCGGGCGTCTGTGTGTTCCTGTTCCTGTTCCTTCGTTGATCCTACCGTATACAGTACCTAATACCCAGCGTAAGTACGGTATCTCTATATACATATAAATACGATGCCCCAGTTGCCGGAGGCTTCAGTATTTCGACAAGTGCCTGTTGAAGTACAGTACTGTATGTAAGGCTGGTCTTCCCATACAAACGTAGTACTTACATACCTGATAGCTAAGGTTGTCTCCAGGTGGCCGAAGCTACCTAGGTACCTACCTATGAAGCAGATACTGAAATACTGTTCTGCTACCAACCTGGATTGGCGATTGGTACCTTACTGTAGCGTAGGTGCGCATAGCGTGCGGTGCTGGTGCATCATGTACCTGTTTATTGCGGTGGGTATTACTGTCCTTGGCGCACACCGCAGCCCCTGTTCATCTCCTGATGATCCCTGTCAGTTAAGCAATAAAGAGCCCAGGGCCACCCCTGCGCGCAACTCGTTTCTTTGGTCGGTCTCTTGTGCTCTTTCTGTATGTGGTAACGTGCGGGCTGCAGAGTGGAGCGCTGCCAATGCTGCGTCTGCCCGTTCTTTCTCCCAGTCAGACCAAGGTCTCTTTTCCCAGTTTCCCAGCCTGTTCGCCTGTTTCCCCCGTCCCCTCGTGTCTCATACAGCCGTAGTGTACAGCCGTAAGCCGCAGCGTACCGTACCGCACCCAGGTACACCTGGTCAAGTAAGTAAGTAAGTACTTGCTTAGGCTACCTAAGGTGTGGTGTACATCATCCGCCCGCCGCCCGCCGCCCGCCGCCCGCCAACAAGCAACTGCGCCTGTCCTGTCCTGTCCTGTCAGTCAATTTGGCCCTGGCAGGCGATGTTTCCTATTTCCCCTTGATCCCACATCCACACATCACCTTCCTTTTCCTGCCCTCGCACCTCCGCGCCTCACCCTTCGTCTTTCTTTCCTTCCTTTCGCCGCCTCGTGAGGTTTCCTTTTCCCGACGACAACGCTTTCCTTCGGCCAAGACCTTCATCGGTCTCGACAGTATCCTGCTTTCGTTCGTCGCGCGCCCTTACGACCGACGTTCGACCCCAGGGCCGCCTAAACCATCCCCGATGCCGTTGTAACACCCATTTCGCGAACTCGACCCACGAACACATACCCGAACCATCTACCTCTTGATCTTGTGACGATTTACTCGTCCTTCCACTCTTTTGAGAAGAATATATTACTATTTTTTGCCATAGTCTGCTTGTTCACGCAAGGTGAGTTTTACGTTGGCGCGAGTGGAATGCAGCTCTTGTTGGGTCGGCACGCCTGACCTCCCTTTATGGGACGTCCATAGTTGAAGGAGTGGAATTGGTCGCTTCAGAAAAGATAGACAACTAACTCCGCGTTCGATTCAATAGCATCCACTCGTTGACAATATTCTGTCAAGTACATTCGTTCTGCGACTCCCTGACACTGTGGGTAATTGTATTATGGGTGCTTGTTGGAAATGCTGACTCCCGACAGACCAACTACTTAATTCTCGATCTCTCAACAACTCGCTGATTACGGAGGATTCTTGGATATAGATGACCATACTGGATTAATTGTAAAAGAGCCGATATGCACACTCAGTCTTTTGTGGCGATTGCCCTTGTGGCCGCCGCATCAGTCGCAGTCGCCGAGACCGAAAACAGACCCAAGATCTATTTCCCCCGGCACGTGAAGAGGGTCTTTACTAATACCACCATCCCGGTTACGAGCCGCGCTTCTCAGTCCAGCAGCTCCTCGACCCATCTTGCAACAACCTCGTCTAGTAAAAAGTCCTCGTTATCCGACCTCCTTGGCGGTATCGGGCTAGGTCCAGACACCTCTTCGGACGACGACAGCGGCACGACAACAGTGGTTGTTCCGACGACCATTTACGTCTCCCCGACTCCCACAGGGTCCGGCTCGCATAACGGAACCGAATCAAAAACAACCACCGGAAGTGAATCGAAGACAACTGCCTCTGAAAGCGGATCGAAGGCTGGTGCTAAAGGCGAATCAACAGCTACTGGAAGCGGGTCGAAGACGACAACTCCCAAAGCCACTACTACCAAAGATGCGGCTTCAACGACTAAATCGACTGCAAGCGAGGGCAAGGCGTCTTCGAGCTCTTCAGAGTCTCCGACTGTGAAGGAAGAGACCACCGGCAAAGCCACTACTTCCTCGCCACCCTTGTTGTCCATTCCTAGCCTAAGCCTCAGCCTTTTTCCATCTGAATCGTCCGCCTCGTCCAGTGTGAATGCAACCTCGTCTGTTCCGGCCACGACCTCGGACGAAACCACCGGCAAGCCAACAGCGACCTCGGCAGATTCAACGCCAGTTTCAACGGCAGATTCGACACCAATTTCGACGCCAGCTTCGAAGCCAACCGTGACGTCTTCGTCGTCGGGAATCCTCTTGTTCCCAACTGGAGTCGTAACCACGACCGCTTCACCGACCTCGACTTCGAGCGGTGGTTTACTGGACGGGTTGACTAGTGTTCTGCTACCCGGATCGTCAACCTCTAACGGGACAGCGCCGGCTTCCTCTACTAGCGAATTAGGTTCGGAGGAAACTTCAGTAGGAAGTTCTACGATTGCTTCATCTTCGGATGCGACACCAGCACCGAGTTCGAGCTCGAATACCGGACTCCTTCCGACTCTCACTTTGATTCCTGGACCGACCGCTAACTCAACCGAATCTTCTATCACGCCGACACCAACGCCGATTTCAAGTTCGAGTAGCGGCCTGATCCCAGATCTTCCTACCTCGATTCTTCCGCCGATTCTTAACTCCACCGAATCATCTGCTACGCCGACACAGAGCACTTCCGGTGGACTGGTGTCTACGTCCACTTTCGTACCGACGTCTTCGACTGCGGTTCCAACACAGAGCGGAAATGGAACCAATGCTACTCCTTCGTCATCGGAGAGCGTGAGCGTCCCTGTTACTCTGCCCCCAACCTCCACTCCGATCTCGACCCCGATTGCAAATGGCACTTCGACAACACCGCCAGTGACATCAGCCACGATCCCACCGTCTTCATCACAGATTCCTTCAAACACGTCCAGCACGGAAATTCCCACCTCGACGCCACCGCCTGTCACATCTTCATCTAGTGTATCGGTTCCGCTAAACACTACTGAGCCAACGACGAGTTCGTCGATCCCTGTATCAACAAGCACTCTGCCACCCACGACAACTTCGGATGTTGTTATTCCAACGTCTACAACACCTACAACACCCACGACTACCTTGGCGCCTACGTCAACCTCGTCGAAGTCACTTGTGACAAGTGTTGTTGCTACAGCCACCATTACTGATTCGCAATCTTGGTTACCGACGTCTCTCATAATCCAGGACCCAACGGGTTCAGTGAGCACCGGCTCGCTTCCCACCACGGCCACTGGGATTCCCACCACGCTTCCAATGGCTATATCCCCTGCTTCGACGGGCGTCGCGCAGCCACCAGACACCACGATGATTCAGATCTCATTCCTCTACGGCGAACATTATATGCATCTTGTGGACCAACCAAAAGCCGCTGCCCAAATATTCCAGCTGCTTCCGGGGGCTCTTGCGTATGGGGCCGGGATTGATGCAAAGGATATCGTCATGAACAGCATCCGACCCTATGATACACTGTCTACGCTTGGTTACATTACGTCTCAAGCTTTGCTGTACTTTCCGACCGCTAAAGTCAACCAACTTGCTAACGATATCAAGACGCCCAATGCTGCTCTGTACCAACAAATCAACCCGCTCGCCGGGAACTTGACCAGCCAAATCAACAAGGCGATTCCCATCTGGCTCGGGTCTGAACTTCCAGGTAACGCTGTTACTGGTTCTGGCGGAAATTCTGGCGATGACGGTGGTGCGGTAAGTCACGATCCTTTCGGAGGTTCTGGTGGCAACGAGACCACGGCCGCGCAAAAGGGAACTACGGCCGGCATTGCGATTGGCGCTCTCAGTGTTGCGGGTGCATACGGCGCAGCTATGTTTGTTATTGCTCGGCGGTACAAGCGTAAGAAGCAACGCCACCAGCGAAGCAGCTCTATCTCGGCTGCGGATGAAATGCGCCAGGCAGGCAGCCCGCCTTTAATGGGCGGTGCGCTTCTTAGCCGTGATTTCAGCAGCAGTCCTGGATACAGCCCTGGATACGGTGCCACGGCTGGAGAAAATATGCGCAACAGCCAGGGTAGCGGGAGGAGCGGCACAAATCACTCTGCGCGAACAGCCAACATCTCTGCCCCTGTCGCCGCCGAGAACTCTCTGGGATGGAACTGAACGTGAACGAATAGCGTATGACTGCACGTCCGAGCCATTTTATTAGTCCTTTTTTTCACCCTTCTATACTTGGATACCCTTTCAGGTGAACCCGTCCAACCCATAACCCCCGACGAAGTCGAGGAAGCGGGCTGGATAGCCACCGTGGAAACGCGATCAGGTTTGAGCCATCCGCTCATTGTTTTCTTGCGAATTACACATTGGGCATCGTCAAAGGTCTTGGCCCACCTTTTGCTGGCTGAGACCTGGTGCCCACGTGATTTTTATCTAATCCATTTGCTCACTGAATTTAAAAAGGAGCCAAATCACTAGGCTCTCGGGCCGTCAATGGGCAGCGGCCACAAGAGAGTAGGGTGGTGGTTGGTGGATGAGGGACTTTGGGGGGAGGGTTCGCAGCAACGAAAGGCCATAGGACTGTACAATATAAGTGATGCCCATACCGCAAGTGGACGTGCTGGCAGAAGGTGATATGACCAGGCAATGGCCCGATCCCATGAAGTCCCCAGAGTAATGCAAATATGACGAATAGACAAAATGAAAATCTTAAAAATTTTACTACGTGTGCCAGATGTGCTAGAGACGCTATTCTTGATGGCTCGTAGGTTGACGCTGCCATTGAACGCCCGCGCGTTCTCGCGTATACCTACCGAGTTAGGGGACTGGATACTGACTGGAAAGGGATGCGGCTGACTGATTGGACTGCCGGACCGACATAAATTTCTCGTATCACTCACTACAACCAGCGACCATTGTAGTTCGCCTTGTATAGATTTGACGTCTTTTTGGCCCTGCACCAGTTATACTCGTAGCTACGAACCCCTACGCGTTCATAGGCAGCCTGTGAGATGAGGGCTGCCATAGCTATCGGATGACGTAATCTCATCTCCATCTGTAGACTACCATTGCAGATGTTAGTCGCGGTTCTCGACCTTCACTTCTGGAGAGAGCTTGGGGCTGCTGCTTGAGCGCATGCGTACCCGCCCTTCACCATGACACATCATCGGACCGCCAAGGCTGAAGTCGAGGCCATCTCTTTGCAGTCTCACAGTTCCAATTCGTCGGGGCGCACGAACGTGAGTGGGCAGGTGACGCCGGGAAGCGAATCCGCGTCCAACACGGACCTATTCGACCGGGAAGGCATCGCCAACCAACGTCAATCCCGTGGCTATTTCCAACATCGTCCGCTGCCTCTTTCTAGCGTGGGCCGGGCTTCGGGCGTTGGTAGTGCTACCGACGTTGACGACGACGACGACAATGGCAGTGAGATCTACGAGCTCAAGGAGTTTCACGGTGATGCCATCCGAGATGATGACGGGTATAGTGAGGACGATGAAGAGACACCCCGGGCGCGGAGAAGGGACAGAGAGCAGGCCGGGAGGCGACTGAGTGATGGCACCGTTGCCAGCTTCCAGCTCTACACACCCGACGAGGAGAAGGCTGTTCTCCGAAAACTCGATCGCCGCCTCGTCATATTCTTGGCGTTCTGCTATATGCTATCCTTCGTGGACCGATCGAGTGCGTCTCTATGATTTCTTATCTCGCTCCCCATTCGATGTCTTCCTCTTCGCCAGTGACATAAGTCTGACCTCTCGTAGATATAGGTAATGCTCGGATCGCAGGCATGGAAGCAGACCTGCAGACTGAGCCGCCCCACGAGGACTACTTCGAATGGGCATTGCGTGCTTTCTATTTCGCCTACATTTTGTTCGAGTGGATGACGCTCCTGTGGCGTGTTGTGCCCGCGCACATATACGTCTCGGTGATCGTGCTGTCGTGGGGCGTCGTCGCCTCGCTGCAAGCCGTCGTTACGAGTTATCCCCTGTTGATTGTACTGCGCGTGCTCCTGGGCATTGGCGAAGCTGGCTTCGCGGGCGTGCCGTTTTATCTGTCATTCTTCTTCAAGAGACGCGAATTGGCTTTCAGGACAGCGCTTTTCATCTCCGGTACGTACTTAAATCTCGAGCAGATCACTCCATAGCTAAGCCACCCCTTTCTTCGATCATGCTCTGTACATCAAGTATACACGTCTGATGTAGATTCAGCTGCTCCGTTGGCGTCCGCCTTCGCCGGTTTCGTGGCCTGGCTGATCTTGTGGATTGGGAAGAGCCTGCCGATCGCTCCATGGCGGCTATTATTCCTTCTCGAGGGCTTCCCTTCCATCATTGTCGCCACGATCGCGTGGGGCTTGATACCCGACTCTCCCGAAACAACCTCATACCTTAGCCCTCGAGAGCGAAAGATTGCGCTTCTGCGCCTTCAACATGAGAAGGCGGAACAGCATAGTCGCAGACGATCCTCTTTCTCATCCACGGAAACTGGGACAAACAAGCCGGCGCCGTCCAACTCCGGGCTGAAATCCAAAGACGTCCTCGCTGCCTTCAAAGACCCCAAGGCCTGGCTGACGGCATTCATGCTGTTCCTCGCCAACATGGCGTACAGCACACTCCCCGCATTCCTCCCCACCATCCTCAAGGACATGGGCCACAGCGAGCTGCAAGCAGAGGCGCTGTCCGCGCCCCCGAACCTCCTCGCCTTCGGCGTCGTTCTGATCACAGCACACGTATCCGACCGCGCGCAGTCGCGCTCCCTATTCATCGCCGCGCACGCGCTACTTTCGGCGTCGGGCTACCTCGTCCTGGCGCTCGCGCGGCCCGTCGGGATAAGCCCTGCCGTCCGCTATCTCGCCGTGTACCCGGCGGCCGTGGGCTTCTTCAGCGTCGTCGTCCTGGTCCTCGCCTGGTCCGTGAACAACCAGCCGACCGAGGGACGGCGGGGGGGCGGGTTCGCCCTCCTCCAGGTCGTCGGACAGTGCGGACCCCTCCTCGGCGCGCAGCTCTACCCGGATCGCGACGCGCCGTATTTCGAGACGGGTATGTGGGCTTGTGCCGCTGCCATGTTTGGCGTTGCTGTGCTTGCCCTTGTTCTGAGGGCGTATCTGTTGTGGTTGAATCGTAAGTTAGATAAAGAGGAGGGCGAGGAGGAGGGTATGGATGAGGAGATTCAGAGGCTTGTTGGGTCGGAGAGGAAAGAGACGATGGGGTTTAGGTATATATTGTGATACATCTGCTTAGCCGTGGTGTGGTGTGTTTAAGCCTAATGGGTTGTTGGAAAGTGTGTTCGGAGTTTCTTACTAAACTGCTTTATCGTAGATTACCTTCTAATACGACACGCCGTTCATGTAGCGTTGGATAATACGCTTCAAGCCCAAGACATAGCCCAGAGTGTCGTAAGTCCTTGGACAGCGCGTTTCTTGTATTTTATAGCTAATATAGGCCTCGAAGGGGCCTCGAAGAGGCCAGTAGCAGCTATAAAATACAGATATGAGTGCTCATGTGCGTAATAACGACATCATCACTATCCAGTTTCGTTAGTTGTCCAGTCGAAGATAATTGTCGAACTGAGATCATAGGGATCCATGGCTATTGGCTATGATGGTAGGGGCCCGTCAATATGATTAGTAGACTAGTCGTCCTAAATCTCTCTCAAGCCCATGCGCTTGACAGAATCATGTCGGGCCGGGGTTTTCTTTTACTCCTAATGCCATTCAAAATTGGTCGAGATCTGGGTTTGCCCTGTAGGAACCGGTCACGCCAGACACCCGTATGGATCTCTCTGGTACGGGTCCTAGGCTATAAAGAGATAGTAAGATCTATTTTACTTTCATAGCGTTCTATAAAAAAACACTGTTGCCGAAGCTAGCATCGGATTTCATATGTTCAGGTAATAAAGGCATGAAGAGTATCCAGGGATACTGTGAACCTTTTGGGTTCTATGCAACGATGGATTAGTGTGCTCTACTCATCAGATTTTTTTGGGAATACACTCACGGGAATGGGCACGCAACGTCATGCTTATATTCACAGGACACGCGTAGCCAGGCGTTGATCGTAGTAATCTTGCCGGACTTTGTCCTCCTAGACCGAGAAGGATGGGGGGATTGTACTACACTTGTTAAGAGAGATCTCCTTTCGCGACGAATATATCACTAGATTAAATGCTGGCTGCCCAATACTCGTGATACTTTGGCATACATAAGTGTCTGTCTCGTGGGCTCCAATTCACGGCCGCCCATATAGGGTTTATGTTCTCTAGTGTTGGGTGTGTCAGTCGGTGACGTGAGTTGCCCAGGCTGGTCTGCCAATGCATGTGGGCTTATAGGTAGAAATATATATGCCCCCTAAGCACCTTTGAATGGAAGATTGACTGTTGCCAAGGGACTGCCCATCCGTATATCTAGCGGATGAAGTGAAGAAAGCGCCTACAACTGTCTTTACCTTATTTATTCTGTCGACCTAGCGGTGAAATGCCTACACCTTCTCTGTTTTAGTAGGAGGGACAGCATGTCTTACAGAAAGGTCCAGGCTTCATGACACCTATGAAGTGCCAACTTTTCACGCCATGAACATCCAAGATTTTCCTACCTTCCTGGCTACTGAGAGTGCGTGATAGCTTGCGTGATCGCACTGTGGGCCAGATACCACCGTCCTTTAATTACTCACATACAAGTAATCATGCAGGTCTGGATATGGCTATCGGAAAAGATATCTGACGAGTTGACAACTGCTGACAGACCTGGAATCGGGGGCCGGCTTAATATGCCGCAGAGAAGTTAAATAGTTTTATGTAGATGTGGTGTAAATTCGAGCGGACGTGAGTACTAATTAGAGGTGGCAGGTTATCATATCCCTACACGATACATGTGACGTGGTTAACACGGAGCCGGCGAATGCTGTTCCGTTTGAACATGAGCGTACTCCTTTTAAACGACTGATTTGATTTTGAAGCATAGACAGAGAGCGGTATTGGCCGGGAGCACGGGACTACTCTTATACGTGATCTATCGCTTCTAAGTTTCGCAGGCGGCGACCTTCCCGGGGATATGCTAGGGGGGAAACCTTATGGGTGAGGTTCTTTACAGTTCAACAAGGTCGAACACGTTCTCTGCATGGGCATCTAGTGAGATCTGCTTGTCTATGAGAACTTTTAACTCTCTGGTTCCCCGGATCCCAACACTCTCATATCTTTCCCCCCTTTGAATTTGTAAAATTCATGTACAATAGCTAATTTCCGTTCTTCTCCCAGAGGGAATCCATACCTTATAATCTGATATTTGCTTCCGCCTGATTACCCAATCTGCCACTAAACGATATATAGGCGAGAATCGAGCCCGAGTTGACTTTCCACGACCGACTGAATTGTCCTCGGGTCTCGATAAGAAGAGACGATAGTCGAAAGAGTCTGATCACCCGTAAACTAGGCAAGGAGAAGAACGCCAATGAAGAACTTGCCGAACAACGCTTAGCTCAGGCTCAAACGTCCGAGAAAGTTGAGAGTTTGAGGGCAAAAGCTTGACTTGTAAGTGGGGGAAATGCCAGACCACAGGAAAGCAAGCATGGTGCTCCTCAGGAGAGACACCACTACAGGAGGAAATTGGACCGTGACCCCGAGTCCGGAGCCAAGCCCTTCACCACACCCTGTACGTATGCGCTTTGTGAACCTTCCCTCGTCAGCGTACATCTGTTTACTCTTGGTTTACGCGTTCCCTCCTCACGTACATCTGTTGTACTTTGAGTCGTGATCGTGGGCCACATCTGGCCCGGAAGGCGTCACTTTGGGGGAGGCCGGCTATAAAAAGCGCAGTGAAAGAATACGATACCAGACGTCTCCGATGCTCTGGTCTATATAATATATATAGACCTCACTCCTTTTAGCGTCTGAAAACATGAGCCGGGTCAAGCTAATAGTTCTCGGACAGGCTCGGCCGGCTCAACATACATTAGCCGTCGTTGGCGGCGTGCCGACAGTGATGACCGACATTCCCGTCTCCGCCGCGCTCCTGGCCCTCTTCATGGCGTCAGCCGCGGCGCATCTAATGATCCTACACACCAACAAACGACACAAAGTGAAGTTCTTCTTCTCGGGCGCCATGTTCGCGCTATGTCTCCTACGGAGCGTAGCCCTGTGCATGCGGATCGTATGGGCGACGTTCCCGCACGAGGCCAACATAGCCGTGGCGGCGGGGATCCTGACGCAGGCGGGCAGCGTCATCGTCTTCATCGTCAACCTGATTCTCGCGCAGCGCATCGTGCGCGGCTACCACCCCAAGTTCGGCTGGCACCCGGCCACGACCTCGGCCTTCCTCTTCCTCGTCTGCTGCACCATCGCCTCGCTGATCATGATCATCGCCGTGACGATCCAGAGCTTCCTCACGCCCGACGTGGACATCCGGCACTCGGACCGCATCGTGCAGCTGTTCGCGGGCACGTACATGGCCGTCCTCGCCTTCTCGCCGCTGCCTATCGTCCTCCTCGCCGCCATGGCCCCGCGCACCAACAACAGGCGCATCGAGAAGTTCGGCGCCGGCCGCTGGCGCAGCAAGGTGCAGCTCCTCTTGGGCACGACGGCCCTGGCGACGCTGGCTGCCGCCTTCCGCGTCTATACGGGATACGTCCCGCGGCCGACGAACCACCCCGCCTGGTACCATAACCGCGCGTGCTACTACTGCTTCAACTTCGTCACGGACTTGATCATCTCCACGGCGTATCTCTGCTTGCGGTTCGACCGTCGGTTCATCGTGCCGAACGGCGCCAAGGGACCGGGAGACTACGGCAAGGCCGTGCGGGCGCGCCCGCCATCCGTCACGTCCTCGGGCGGCGGCGAGGAAAAGAGTAACGACACGGACCCCGAGAAACTCGCCAGGCTCAGGGACGATAGTAACGAGGACGGTCGCGAGAAAGCAGCCCCTTCGCCTACATATGAACACAGCGGCAAGGACGAAGGCAAAGGGAAAGGAAAAGGCAAGGACGTCGACGCCGACGTCGAAAGCGACGACAAGAAGACCACGAGTCCTCCGTGCCGCTCGTCGTCGGCGGTCGACAGCGGCACCCAGACGATGGACGGTCCCGGCGGCGACTGGTACCCCTGGCCATTCCGGGCATCGTGGGCGACGCCGCGCAACTTCGGGCCCACGTCCCCGTCGATGAACCAGCCTAGCGAAGGCGACACCGAGTCGCCCGTCGACGCCCCCCCACAACAAGCCAGCGTCGAGGAGGCGTCGAGCCAATGGGGTGCGGAAACGAGCAGTAGCACATGTATCCAGGAGCCCGACCCGGCACAATTCGCGCCGGCGCCACGACAGTTCCACCCGCACCAGCTGCGGACGACGCACGCGCTGGGCCAGGCATATACCGCCAACGAGGCGCTACACATGGAGGACCCCGCGAGGCCGTCGTCCACGAACGAGACGCGCGCGTCGGGGCGTGACACCGTTACCAGCGGCCCCGGTCGCAGTCATAGTGTCGCCGCGTACTGTCCTGCTTCCAGTAGTGGTCGGGCACCCAGCCGGGGCCGCATCAACAGGAGTATAAGTTGTAAGGAGGCGGAGATCCAGAACCCGGCGGGGGGATGGATATAAAACACCGTGGCTTCTGCGCTTATCCACACATCGGAGCGGAATCTACTGAGAAGGCGTTTGTAAGTGGCCGATGGTCTGCTTTCTGGTGTACCTGGGAAGACTAAAAGGGGGCAGGGATGAAAACCGCGAAGTCGAGGGATCCGTTGCGGTTTGCTACTTCGAAGGCTACGAATGTATGCCCCCGTTTCACGTATCGATTTCCATTCCTAGGCGATCGTGAATGTATTTCCGACCTTAACGCATGTCATTTGCACGTACTCCGAGGGTGATATAAATTTTATATATGAATGGAGCTTGGCGCAAGGAGTAAGGGGGTTACATACTAACCATTTTGTACAAACAATGGCAATGTTTTAATTAGTTTGGCGGACAGAGAGATACACCCAATGGTTCCTTTGACTCGCTAGTACTGGTAGATTCGGTTACTACACGACGTGACACGTCAAATCTCACCCAATTCTGTCGTTAGGTACTGAAACGACGGCTTGGAATGAACGAACGCTAGTTCTGCTATGCAAATCAGTGATATCTTTTACGGATACGTCCAATTCTCAGAAACACGCTGGTGATTGTCACGATTAGGCAGGCACAGATTCATTTAACATTAGAACTTCTCTCTATTGGCGACGAAATCTAGGCGCCCTTTATCTCTTTGAGTATGCTTTTCTCCTTATGCTGGAGCCGGACGAGAGCCTTTAACAGATAATGACGCGATGACTCTCCAGGGTATCTTGGCAGCCCAAGATAGTGTCTGAGCTGCCTTAGAAAGACGTCATTTCTAGTGGCATGAGTAATCGTACATGATATGGGTGATAGGTAGCCACGCTAATCGTTTAGACTATCGGCCCTGGGAATCCTGGGGATGGCCATGGAAGCTTCAAGCCAGGCACCCAGGAACGGGCAATGGATTGCGCAAGACTAGAGGAAGTAATCCGGTGTCCCTATCCAACAGTTAGATTCGCTTTGTGGACGACAGATGGAAAGGTATAAGGAGGAAACCTACGTCGAGAAACCATGGGCTCCCCGGCTCGCGGGCAAGGGTCAAACTGTAAGCTGTAGGCTACGCATTAGCATACCAAAATCCTAGGACGGAGACGACGCCCCGGTAGGCTCGAGTCTTAAATAGAACATCTTACAAAGTATATTTCAGATGCTCATCAATCTCCATAATGGCGGCTTGATTACCACATCGGTAACAGTAATTCGGGGCTGCGCTACGTCAGTTCGAGTTCTCAGGTGCACAGCCGGCCTTGACGGTGGACTGACCAGAAAAGATAGTCACAACATTCCGGTCTTGCGACCAGTTGTATCCCTCCATAACTAACTGATGAGCCCTAGCGATTAACGTCAACCCATTGTTGTGGTTGAAGGCCTCTGAAATGTCTTGGCCGAAAGTGTAACCGGCACCGCGAGGAGAGATGCCCCAGCCGCATCGGTCATCGGGGTCGGACCATAACAAGTCGCACATGGGGCCTTCATGTGGGACTTCTTGGATGCGGTCGAGAGCGCGAATGTTATCGAGGGTGTCAATGCTGGGGGAGAGTCCGCCGTGGAGGCAGAAAATCTGGTTGTCGATCAAAGCGGTGAGGGGTAGGAAGTCAAATAGGTCGGTAAAGAACTTCCAGACATTGGCGTTGCCGTATTTCCGCAGACACTCATCGTAGAAGCCATAGACCTGTGTGATTTGCCGAGACTCGTGATTGCCGCGCAAAATGGTGATGCGCTGGGGGTATCGGATCTTGAGAGCAACCAAGAGAGTCACGGTCTCGACCGAGTAGTAGCCTCGATCGACATAGTCGCCTGTAACGCACCGCTAGTTAATATATGCGTGCTCCTCTATGCCTGCCGCTTGCCTGCGCCTCGGCGTTAACGTTGATGACGAACCCATGAAAAGATAATTGGTGTCGGGGTTGGGACCACCGATCTTGAATAGTTCCATGAGGTCATGGAACTGGCCGTGAATATCGCCGCACACGGTTACGGGGCATTTCTACCATAGTCAGCAACGGCTACGTGCTTCTCGCGCCGAACGGTTATATCATACCACAGGCTGAACGTTGGATTCTTCTTGCAGCACTTCTCTGGCCTAGAAGTGACGAAATGTTAGCGCAGCACACAACAGCAGTGGCAGCGACGGCAGCAGACCTTCTCGCAGAGTCTCTGAACGTCGGACTCGGCCAGCTGTTTGCAGCTCATCAGACTTTCAATCCACCCATCCAGCGTGGGAATGGTAGTGGGCTCGGAAGGGGGCATAGGAGCCAGCTCGGCAGGAACCCGACCGACATCCTCCATGTTGGTATCCATGTTGGCTTGCGGGGGGTGGGATGGTGGTGGCGGCTGCGACGGCGGGGATATGAGTAGTTGCGTAATGCGTTGCCTCGTCTTGGTCTACCTGGGCGGATGAACGACGACGACGTCGCTGTTAGGCACGCGACAATGGTAGCGGGCTGTGGTGGATGGGTGATAAGAGATGGGTGGGGTCGGACTGGCTGGTCTCTGTTGGATTGGGTATCGTCGTCACTCGTCACGGAGCGGTATTGTACAGGGCTACAGTAAGAGTCGTATTTATAAAGCTGGCCGGCCAAACAGGGAGGGACCTAGACGGACCTAGACGGGGCGCGTTATAGTCTGCGTGTCGTTGTCGTCGTCAATTAATTATGAGTTGATCGTTTTTTCGCTGGGGGATGAGAGGGGAGGGAGCGATAGGATGTTGTAGTTAAGTCGACACACGCAGGAAATTCGCAGGTTTGCGGGTTGCAGGTTGACAAGGCAAGGCAGGACCGGCGCAGGCCAGGCTGGTTTGGGGTACTTGTTAGCGGTCTATACAATACCTAGGTACCCACTAAGGTACCTAGCCTACCTAGAAGAACTAGAGGTTACATGAGGTATATATGGGTACATAGTACATTGAAAACCAGAGTAAATGTAGGTAGTTCTATTTTACTACCCTCTATCAATTTATGTCCCTACTTTAAACAACTAAGTAACTGACAAACTTAGAGTTCAGACTTTCAACCGATAAAAGAGCCTTCTCCCTCGGTCTGGACGAACCCCTTGGAAAGGTGCCAGAATAAGCTATCTCACTAGCATAAAAGCATTGAGACTTTATATGTCCCCATTGAGTTGACATTTCCCCAACCAAAGAAGCATAAGGGCGAGAGAGTAGCTTAAAAGTTGAAGGCAAAGGGGAAGAGGTAGCCGGCAGACTCTTAGGCCTAGCTAGTATATTATACCCTTAATTTGATAAGGTCACGACAACGTCATTTAAAAACAGTCCAGGGCCCTAATATGCGTGCCCCGGAATAAGTAGTTCTCGCTCATTCATAACGTAACCATTCCCACCCACAGAGACTCTCACCATGATAAACCTACTAAGCCGCTACCAACCCTAGAATGTACACCATGCACCACCACCCTCTTGTATGCTCATGAGAGGCCAAGCCCAACAGGACCGGAACCGTTCGTGCCATTCTGCGGCACGTCTCTCCCAACGAGGTCCCTGAAGTCAAGCTGTACCGCCTCTAACATTTGAGCATGCATCTTCGCTCGTTCTACGCACTGATTCCATACCTCGCCGTCCCGCTCCGTACTACTTAACTGCCTGTTGAGGATGACGTTAAATGCATCTACCTCTTCCTTGGCCCATTTCACACACGCGCTCATCATCGCTTGCGGAAAGCAGCTCTGGAAACAGGTGACAGTATTTCTGATAATGCAGAAATAGACAAACGACAACTGCCATATGTAAAGGTGCAGATCCCCTTGGAAGATGCATTGTCTGTATATCATGTTCATGTCAATGGGATGTTGGAGGAATTTTGCTGTCGCGCGATAACGTACCTGCATCGTTTTTGGATCAAGTTACCCCGAGCTTCGAGATATGCCTCTCTCGCCCTGTCCTCGAATCCTAGCTTGTTCAACCAGCTCACGTTGCGCCTCGTCTTTTGTGGCTTATCGTGCGTTTGCACCAGCTCCCTGATGATAAATCCAGCAAGCTTAGAGCTTCTTTCTTCAACCTTGAAATTGATAAAATCCTGTGCAATTGCATTGTTCTTGAGTCCTCGCGCAAGGTTCTTTAGCTTTTCAACTCGGTTCACTGCCAGATCGAAGCGCTGCAGGGCAATGTCAATGTCAAGTTCGTCCATCTGGCCTTCAACCCATCGCAAGTTCTGCTGCTTCCCATCCACTTCGATCAACATGTCTTTGATGTCGGACAGTGTCTCGAGCAATTCTGTTTTCTGCAGCAGGCCGGGGTCGCGAGAGGCAAAGTAATTAATCGTTTCCTTGGCTTTGTTGTTTGCTTCCATCTCGGACTGTAAACCTTTGCGTAATTCCTCGACAGCTTTTCGTATGTTGAGCAGCAATGTCGACTTCTCGGGGTCTTCGGGCTTCTCTGTTCTATAGATGAAGGATTCCTGGCCAACACCCCGAACCATGATTGCATCCGCCAATTTATTTCTGCCACTATAAGCCTCACTAGTTGCGGCCATATCCACTACTTCGATGTCCAACAAGGGCCAACAACGATCCGCGACCATTTTGGTGGCCGGTCCACGAACGTCATTTGGATTATCGACTTTCCGTTTCTTACGTGAAGCGATAAGCAAATGATCGTTCAAAAGAAAGATCTGCATGGACCGTCTAGCCTTGTAGGTAGCGTTGTCCAGCTCGATCCACGGCCCAGCGTTCTGAACCACGTGTCTACCCATGGAGTTGGGAAGAAACTTTTGAGAGCCCTCGACATTTTTATATAACGCCTGCATCTGAGAATTCCAAAGCGCCGTCCTGTCAGCCACCGAGCTTCTCTTATCTCTTTTGCTCAGGCCCGTGGAGAACTCGCCGGCGGCGCTATCCTTATTGGATGCGGATCGTAGAGCGTTTGTGTTGGTTTCAAGCTCTTTGAACAGGTTGCGAAGTGAGCGCATCTCGCTCTTCAGCTTCTCAGCCTCTTTACTAATCTTGATGAACTGCGTGCGGTTTTGATAGACATTTTGCTGCAGGTCGCTCGACGCTCTGGCTTTCAACTTCCGCAAAGAATCTTCGTAGTCCCTAATCTCGTCCTCGGTAGCCTCACTAAGAATTGCGGCGACATACTGATCTGGAACCAACCTAGGGTCACGTAGTGCCTTTGGGTCGACGACGGGTGGCGCACCAGCGGGACCGCGCGCGGGAGGCGGCTTCACGGACTGGTCATATTTAGCCAGGTCGATGTTAGGTATGGAGGGGACAGGAGGCTTCTCGGGATCGAAGTTCGATGGCAGATTGTTGAAGCGCGTGGAGTAGCGCCGTTTGACGAGATCGCCTGTCTTGCCTCCCGTCGAGGGCGGCGGGCGTTGGCGGGGTGGTGGCGGGCCATCGCCGGTGATGGCGGCTGGTCTGCCACCAGTGCTTCTCGGGATGGGCGGGCCGTCATTGTTCGGGATGGGAGCAGATATTTGTCTCGGCGCACTGATTGTTGGGCGGTTCTTTCTCTTGGGGCCCTTCCGAAGCGAGATCTTGCTCCGCTCTTCAGACATGATGCGATGAGGACGTGGGTTGTGCGAGGCGCAGGTAAGTAGAAGCCAGCAACAGTGCTCGGCCCATACGCGCTCAATTGGCGCGGCTGGTTGCGCTTATAGTGCACGAGAGGGATAGTCTGCACTACCGAACAACGGACGAGCAAAGCTCTGGTCAGTCTCAAGGTTAAATAAGGTGATAGCAGGCTGGCTATGTGATGAGGTGGTTTGGGTTATCCACGAAACACGGAGTTGTACTGCTACAAGTAGCTTATAACTTTAGTTTGTTAGGTAGGTACTATAAAGTGTACGTACATTCGAGCAACAAGAACCCCACTCCGCCGTCGCACAAGGAGCGGAACAGGGATGACCTGGCAGTCCCCCGACTCCCGGCCCAGTTGCCCAGCCCGCCCAGCTTATCACCGCCCTATCAAGCTTTAGCAGCTCTGCAAAAAATTACGACAGTGTTTCCCAGCCGAGCCAGTATTGAGCTGCCATCCATTCCAGTTGCCCATTATCCCCGTTGTGCCATTCTATCACATTACCGTCGTCATTGTGTGATTCCCGACCCGAAAACGGATCAGACGCTGAATTCCCCCGGCCAAGCCATCCTCGTCCATCTCGCTTTTCTCTCACATTCGCCAAAATGGTTCAGACCAGCACCATTGCAACTATATCTGTTGCTACGGCGGCAACAGGCCTGCTCGGTACGTCAAGTCGCCCAACCGTGGCCCCATGGTCTCGAGTCACCATAAGGCACTGGTCGAGTCTAGTCCAGGCCAGGCATGGGCCTGTGCTTCTTACGCTTCTTACAATCGCGGACTCCTTCTCCCACATGTATGGGACAACTGCTGACCGCATGTTTTGAACAGCCTATGCTCTCTATTTTGACCACAAACGCCGCGCCAACCCTGATTTCCGCAAGAACTTGAGACGCGAGGAGCGCCGGCAAGCGCGTGTCGAGAAGGAAGAGGCTGTTGCACAGGGCAAGCAGAAGCGCCGCAGCATCCAGGCCGCCGTCGATGCCGCCATCGAGGAGGGTTTCCCCACAGATGTCAACGAGAAGGAGCAATACTTCATGGAATATGTGCAGCAGGGCGAGGCCCTGGCTTCTGATCGTAAGCCAATCAAACCTGCCCATCTTTCTTCACGTCCGGGACCGAACCCCCCCAAGAAAGACAAGATAGACAATCCGTTACCATCCGTTGTCCCGAATGGAGGGGTAAAACACTTGAAGCATACGCTGCTAACAATCTTCAGCATCGCAAACTACCGAGGCTGCTCTCGCTTTCTACAAGGCACTTAAGGTGTATCCGACGCCCCGAGATCTCATTTCCATTTATGACAAGACAGTAGACAAGGTACGCACAAAGCCTCCATTGAAGCCGATAGCGGCAACATCTTCCGAAGGCTGACCATCTCCCTCGTTGCAGCGTGTGCTTGATGTCCTCGCCGAGATGATAGCATATGACAAATCTCTAGACCTTACCGGTGAGGAGGTGGCAAGCGCCAGACTCTCCGAGCTCTTGGACCTCCCCACCGCTCACCTCCCCACCCCTGGTCTAGACTAGAGAGATGAATGCAACAATATGTCCGTGTTGATCACGAACGGTCCCAATCCTCCACTCAATCAGCAGACTTGTGCAGGACACCTTGTCTATGTGTCTCAATGCGTAAACTGGCTCTGCTAGCCACGGTACATGCAATGCATGGTTCATAATCGGGGATATGCGCATTTGAAGAATTCGATTGCCGCCTTGTTTTCGTGTATGTGTTGTGTAAGATATAATGTTGGGCGCAAGACCCGGTTCTCGTTCCTCTGCCCGTGATGGCCGCTCTATATACGTACGGCTCTAGGTAATGGAACGATGTAGAAAACGAAGAGGGTGGCGATTGGATGGTTAGCTCTACCCTCGTGTACACTGTTTCTTACGAAGTGAAGTTCGGCGGCGTGATATAGACACATGACGAATGACAGAATAATATCACGATTAGTTAAACGCTCACTCCCCAAGCCGTCCTTTTTTTTCTTTGCTTTTGTATTTTTCTGACAAGGTCACTGGGCAGGACTAAACTCAGTCCGTCTAAACATATACTACAAGTAAAAGAATTGCTTTTCTTCACGAAGCCTCGATCTTCCTACCTTTGCGATCGACCCGCTCGTCGCGGGGATCAAACCCACCATTCCCCCAAGTCGCCCACTCCGGCGTCTCGGGGCCCATGTAATCTTCCGGCTTCCAGTCGCCATCGGCGCCGCGCTCCTCGAGCAGCTCAAAGAACCGCTGATAATCGATCCGCGTGTGCCACTTGCCATCGACGCAGAACCGACCACTGGCGATGAGCACACAGCAGCTATGCGCGTGCTCGGCGGCAATGCCGTAGTCCAGCCCGCGCTCTTTGAGCTTCTTGTCGAGCGCGGTCACGAACTCGGTCACCTCGGCGTAGAAGGGGACGTTGGCCATGCTGAGGCCGGCGCCGGCGCTCGTCGACGTGCCGCAGTACGTGACGCCCTTGATCTCGACGAAGCAGGGGAGCCCGCGCTCGACGAGGTCCGCGTAGCCCTCGACCTCGTCGTCGACGTTGAAGCCCTTGACGAGGGTGAGGCGGAACACGGTGCGGTGCTTGAAGCGCTTCTCGCGCAGGATGTCGAGGCAGCGCTGGAACCGCTCCCAGAAGTCCCGGTGCAGCGGCCGGTCGATCTTGCGCAGCGACTCCTTGTTGCTCGCGTCGATGGACACGTACAGCTGCGTCACGGCCTTCAGCGCCGCCAGCTGGTCTGGGTGCTGCGCGTTGCACACCAGGAAGCTCGAGATGCGCTCCGCGTGCAGCATCCCGAGGAACTCGTTGATGTGTGGGTAGAAGATGGGCTCGCCGACGAGACTCAGCGCGCAGTGACGGATACGCATTGCCTCAGCGAACCGCTCCGCACGCACCCCGGGTACGCCGCGCATCATCTTGATCTTTTGGTAATGGCCGGCCTTCACACCCTCGAAGATCATCTCGGGAGGGTCGACGACCCAGCGCCAGGTCGTGCCGACCGGGTTCGTCCCGTGGCGCCAGCAGAACACGCACTTATTGGAGCATGATAGGGACGGCGTAGTCTCCATGCACTGATGCGACGCGATTCCGTAGAACGAGTATTTGTAGCATGAGCCTCGTCCGCGCAGTGCTGACTTCGTCCACCGACAGATCTTGACGCCCGAGTGTGAGCCCACGATGGAGTATCCCTGTTTCGTTAGGGCCGTGTATGTAGGTGAGCTTTTAGGGACCATCTCTTTGACAAGCTGTGGTGCTCGCTTCGTATTCGATTTGCCATATGTGGTAAAATCAATAGCGATAGGAGCCGCCTCTTTTGAGCTGTCAGATTCAACTTGGCTTGATTTCATAATCCGCCCTAGATCTTCCACGTCGTCAATATTGGTCTTCTTCTTGCTGTTCTTCTTCGGCGCGGTAGTGGCCTCTTCGGCCACTATTTCGCCGTCGTCATCTCCCGAGGCATATTCGAAATCGCTCTCGTCGGCATCTCCGCTCCCCGGTACTCCATCTCCTAGGCCTCCCGTAGTCGCAGCAAGTTTAAGGACATCTGTCACACCCTCCGTCCATTCATTCAGGCGATAGGTAAGATCCAGCTTTTTATCCCCCATTCCCAACGGATAAGCTCTCTTTCGCCCGGTGAGTTTGGCCATCCATCTATCAACCTCCTTGGCCTGGAAACAGAATCCCTCTTCCTCAGTTGGCCATCCTTCCCGATCACCCAGTCCAAACACAGAATAACCCACGAGTCCCGATAGCGGGGACGTGTCTATCCTGAAATCGTGATGGGTTTCCTGGAGGTGCTCGAGTAGGTTATCATTGATGGTGTCGATATTGTAGCTCGGTATCAAGAATAAATAAAAGTAATCAACGGGGGTTGTTATATCCGTTGGCTTAGGCAAACTGATGAAGTATTCATCGTAGTCTATTTGCGCCAGATCCAGGACTTCGGGGGCAAAAAAAGGATCGTTGCGCTCAGCCGCATCCCCTACAAGGGAAGCGCCCAGTCTTTGAGCAAAGTCGTTGGCGATCTTCTCCGTCGTAGTTGTTAGCGACGAGTAGAATACTAAGACCTGAGTGCGACGACTACTATCGGAGCCAGATGATTCTCGTGTAGCTTCAGGTTTCCGCAGTTCGCCCTTGATGCGCCGTGGCCCACGTGCTACTACACCCGGTGGCAAAGCTTCGAGTGGCGCTTCTGATTTTTCATCGCCAGATATGGCCGGCTTAGTTGGTACTAACTCTGTAGTAACAGTATCGCGCTTTGGTAGCTTCTTACTGGCCTTTCTCGTCGGGAGAGTAATGTAAATCATATATGCCATGGAGAAAAAAGATATCACTACCACTAGAATGACCTCTCTATGAACATGCCAAAACTCGAGAAAATCTACACGAGTTTGTTAATGATGTAAATCACGTACCGATTTTGGCGAACTCACCTCTCGACAGGCTTGGGTCGCCCCAGTCCGTCGTGTGATTGCTTGCCATTGCCATCGCCATCGCCGTTGATGCTTGAAGACCCCAAACTGTCAAGACAATTGTCAATAAGATGGAGGGGCTTTCTTTAGAATGGGGGGGCAAGACTTAATTTTTAGTGGATCCCGATGCCACTGATTGTGGAGGACCACTTTATTATACAGTGCCTAAGTACCTATCGAACTACCTACTTAGTATTGTTCATGGCCATTCACCATTCATTAGTCTACAATAATTCATTTACTGCTACACTCATTGGGTTATGAGTGTAGAAACGAGAAGGGAGGAAATGAGAGAGAAAAATATTAATAACAAAAAAAAAAATAAAAAAAGGAGAGGCAGTGCATATAAAAAGACGCCCCTATCTTCCCAGACGCCAGTTTGTGATCATGGGTATACTCTATTAGTACCTCTCTCGTATATGTTCTATATATATGATTGAAGAAAGTTGGTGTTCGGACCATCAAAACAGCAAAGAAGCTGAGCAAATAACAGTTTGATCCAACGCTTTGATCAGCCCTACATGGGTAACGCGCTCATCATCCACCATGCCGGATAGTTTGAGTGTCGTAACAATTGGAGCGGATCATGATATGCATCTACACGCCTTGTCCTCAACAAACCCGACATCTCATCCCTATGCTTTCAGACGACATGGAAGCTCATACCTGCATTACACATTCGTGTCGCTAAGCGTCTGGATCGCTTGATTCAGATTTCACCTCCACTTGTAGGTCCGGCCGAGCGTTGATGTAACTAAGGAGTACATCGCGCGCCCAGCAAATAGTAACTAGGATTGCCAAGGCGTTCCACTGATGTTGGTTTTTCTCTGCCATGTGCAGTTGACAGGGCACATGAATTATAGCGTCTGGATCTGAGGCATCCAAAGTAACGATGGTAATAATGTGCTTCATGATGACGAAGCCAAAGAGAACAGGTACTTGTACTGGTTCATCTCCATTCAATGCGTAGGCTCGCCATTCCTCGGCCAAGTTACACATTTCGACTTGAATTTTTGCCTCGGGTTCTGGCTCATCCGTCATCATTATGCCCTTGAGGTCCATAACCCGCACGTTTGGAGGTAACTGGCCGCCATATTTGTCAATTTCGCCATCTTGTTTTGCCCAGTCCAAAGCCTGCTCGAGGGCACGCCTGAGTTGTTTGACAATTTCAGCTGATGTAGTCTTGATGAGCCCCCTCCTTTCAGCCTCGTCTTTCTCGTCGTCGTTTTTGATCACATTTTCGTCATCCCGTATATCCTGAATGCGGGCGTGGACGTCGATCAACTTGCGAAGAACGAGTCCACCTTTCAATGGTCACTACGGAATACTTTATGAATGTCAAGGAGCTTACGTACCTCGGTACTCCAATCTATCTGTGCGCGCGTATATTCGGGGCCGGAGACTCTTCGATTTCTCTTTGTCATAAAAAAGGCCATCGGGAAGGGGAATGCCTCGAAAGTGCATCTTCCAGGTCGATGGCATCAGTGGAAAATCATTTCTAGCATTCAGTACCACATTGATGTAAATCTGCTCCAAACGCCATGCTGTATCCTTTTCAGCTTCCGAATCCATATCATCGTCCTCGCTATCTTTAGGATCGGGCTGTCGCGACGACGCGCTATATTCAGAATCGGTTTGTTGCGCCATCATTGCCAGAGGAAATGTAGTAGGTGATTCGTCACAGTCTCTGTCTCTATCATCGTTATCTTCTTCCTGCTTGATTCCTCCGAATATCTCTTCGTTATCTTCATCGCTCTCGATGTCTCGAGCAAAGGCTCTGCATTTTGTTGGAGCCTTGGATGGAGTTTTGTTACGAGTGGGTTTTGACACGCGACCACGTAGGACTCTACCTATCCCTCGTTTTCTATTAGAGACCCCTGATGACTCGAACTTGGAAGAGCTAGGCGAAAACCACCAACCTAAAGCCGGCATGTTGACGGTTGTTGTAGTTCTAGCTCTCTTCAAATGTGTCAGCTTTATGGTTTTGGAGATGTATGCGGATACAGAGGAAAGAAGAGAATGACATGTTTGGCGAAGAGAATGAAAGGTTTGCGGCTCGGTATGGCGGGTAGAAGAAGGCTTCGCCGCTGCTTACCATGGGGGGTTATATGAGAGAATAGATGAAGCTCAGGACCGCGATTTCGAACTTGAGTGTTTGCAGTGCTGATTGTACTATCGCCATCAGCAGGAACAAAGCAGGTGGCCGGGTATTTGCGATTCTCATTGTAGTGCTCGAATACAAGTACTGAGTCGGACTCGGTATGAAAGACAAAGGGGTGGTGCTCAAGTCTCAAGGTAGCACAGTAGCACATGAACAAAGTACCCAATTCAACACTTACTCGAGACGAATGTACAAACATGCATGAAGCGATGGTTGTTTTGTTTCTTTCATTTTTGGGAGCTCAATTAGCGGTTTTGCTAACTACTCCAATGTTAAAGATAGTGCACATATACCTTACATGTAGGTAGGCACATGCAGGTTTGAGATACCTCCCAATGCTCCCAGATACATTCCAGGTGTTTACCTAAGGCAGGTACCTAGGTACTACCAAGGTTTGGTAATTGCCCGCCTTGTAGTCTCGTGTGTTACTGTAGCGATTTGCAATAACCACCAGAGCGAACCCTACCTACATGTACAGTATTTGGAGGTACCTCCTCCTATAACCGGTGCACAGGCGGAAGGTGCCGCGGAAATTGACTATTGTATATTACAACCCGGTGATTTATGATATACGTACCTGTATAAGCACACCTGTCAGGATCCGCCTATATGTAGCGCGGAAGCATCTATCCTTTGCTCGAATATAAAATATCACCTTTTTGATAGAACACCTATGATGTCACAGCTTGGCTGGATATTATCACTACCCAGAAAGGTTAGTGCCCTTCGAAGATTGCCCGGATAATACAATCTCCCTGCATAGCTTAGCCAATAGGAATACCATATCCGGCGACTCGCGCGTAAGAATCTTGCGATGCTTGACTGCCGTTAGATACTGTCACATCGCGACTAACGACGCGCCCAGAAGCCCGATTGCTGATAGCGATATCACTATTGATCTTTGCGCTGCTTTCACAAGACCCTATGAACCGTCATACTTGTGCTGTATAACTCAAAAACAACAACCTGCCCTGCCCAGCACACAGGGTGCACTGACAAAAACTCCACCGCGGCCTTGGTCCTTGGTCTTTCTTCTTACCTGGTTACCTATTTTAATATACCTAATACTCGCCACCTACGACCACGGCTGAATGCTCGCCCGTCTGCTCTGATTTTCCACAGCGTTTCAGCACCAGAGCGCTAGGTTACCTAGTTCTACCTGCTCCTAAAAGAAGCATAACACCTACGATACAAAACACACTACGCTCGAGTCGCAGCTGAGGTTTCCATTGTCGCAAGCGGTTGCGTTCATCTATCCCTTAACATCTTACCCTCGGCGGAGTTGTGCGCGCCTGCTTACACGAGTAAACACTGGTCTGCACACGCCATGGCCGACTACAGTAAGATGAAGGTTGTTGAGCTCAAGGCCGAGTTGAAGCGCCTGGGCCTGCCGCAGAATGGGCTCAAGGCTGAGCTTATTTCTCGGTTAGAAGAGGCTGCAGCCTCTGAAGATAGCCCCGCCGAAACGACGCAGCCGCTAGCTGAAGTAGCGACGACAGCGGAACCCAACGAGGCGCAACCGTCTGAAGTTGCTGAACCTGTTAGCGCCTCACCAGAACCATCCGTAGCCGAAACTACACAGGAGCTGCAGGCCGCACCTACTCCTGATAATGATACGGCTCAAGATAACTTGAGAAACGATGCCCAGGCGCAGGTCATATCACACACGACTACCTCCGAGACACCGTCGCTTCCCATAACCGATGTCATTCAGGATGTGCAAAAACGGAAGCGAAGATCGACAACTCCTCCACCATCCGATGAGGTCGCGCGCAAACGGTTGCGACAAGACGACACGGACGCAACTCGAGATGCCGCCTCGGACGTAGCCCACGACAAGCGCGAAACACCAAAGCCAGATAACGAAGACACCGATCAAGTGCCAATGACAGATATTGATACGGAAGCGGCACATGATGAGAAGCGGATAGGCAAAGTACCGGAGTTGGACGAGAAAGAAGACGCCGGTGGCGAAGACCTAGCTATTGGTGTTGAGGAAGAAGAGAATACTGGCGGCGATCACGCAGGTGACATGGAAGACAGCGTAATGCGTGATGCTGGGGCAACGAGCCCTCAAAGAGGCACACGCTCAGCAACTGACGACAATATGGGCCAGGAAACCCGTGATCTGGATCACTCTCCCTCACCCGAGCGGGATATTGAACCATCCATACATCCTGCGACTTGTGCACTATACATCAAGAATTTCATGCGGCCACTGCGACCACAAGCTGTCCAAGACCACCTATTGGAGCTTGCCACGCCTTCCAACGCTTCCCCTGGCAGCAGCATCATTACCAATTTCTACCTCGACAACATCCGCACCCACGCTTTCGCTGTTTTCACTTCAGTTTCTGCAGCTTCCCGTGTGCGCACCGCACTGCATAAGCGCGTTTGGCCCGACGAGACAAATCGCAAAGCATTGTGGATAGACTTTATACCACCCGACTGTTTTGAAGATTGGATCGATATAGAGCAGCAAGCTAGAAGCACAGGCAACATGCCTCGCTACGAGGTTGTCTACGATCACGACAATGATGGCAATGTATTCGCCAAGCTAGAAGAGACGGATGCAAATCAAGCCGCCAGACGAGGGCCCGCCGGCTCTCCCGTCATGCATCCCGATCGTAAGAACTCGGTTCCCGCCGGCCCGTCGCGCCCTTCTGGAATCGAGAATGCACCTACCGGTCCTCGCAATCCTTACTCTCACAATGGACCTGCTGGCATGTATTCAACCCGACAAGAGAAATTGGACCCAGGCTTCATTAAGACTAAGTCTGGTCCGTCCGTTCTTTATCGTCCAGTAGCCCCCGAGCTTGCTCAGCGTCGCCTTGACATTCTTGCACGGGCGAAGGATCCACATTACAGTTACGACGAATCGGGCAAAGACTACCACAGATACTATTTCGAGAGAGATGAGGTCTTGGTCAATCGTGGCCCCGAGATATTCCTCGGCATTCGACCTCCACACAGAGAGAAGGAGCGACGTGAACTCGCACGCACCGGTGGCAATGATCCTCGTGATCGTTTCCGTGACCGTCGTGCGCCGCTTGGACCTCCCAGGGCAGGAGGAGGTGGCGGTGGACGTCGTCGACGCAGAGCGCCACGTCCCCACGGCGTTCCCAGAGGTGGCGACCGCTTCCGCCCAGACTCAGCTTACGATGATCGATCTACGTTCGACGACAGACATCCACCACGACGTGAGGCCTACGGGGGAAGTGGTCGTCGCAAGGACAACCATCGATACTAGCTGCTTGCATTCAATGCATTGAATGCGAGCATAGTAAAGGTGTCCCACTCGGAGACTCACGTCTCAATATCCCATGTTGAAACCTTGTACAATATACACCACACACACACAATACCCCTTCCACAGACGAAGAGCGAATGTGAGTCGCCCACTAAAGGGAGGGAAGGAAGGAAGGAAGGAATACACAGAGTTCCGCTTTCCTTTGCGGAGGAAGAAAGAGGATGGATGATGGGAATAATAACCTAGCCGGAAGCCTCATAAAGGCAAGGATAAGCTGATACCTTACCGACTGGTTTGTCGGGCCATTTCCAGAACATCAGAGCAGCTAGTCTAGTCGCGATGTCGACAACATGCTACTGCTATACCTGTATTTATCATCAATGACAGCTGTGGACATAAGAAAAAAGTTTACTTTTCAACCCAACGTATATACTCTTGATTGGCAGCTGACATATGCAGGACACAAGACAGAGAGCTCCTTTGCATAATGCACCTCCGGCGTTCGTCTGCGTGTCTACTGCCTTGTTCTACTGCCATCTGCGGCTAGCCTTCGTCCCTTTCTAGATAACCCTACTCGTCTTCCAAGTGCGCAGTGGTTTGTTATACGCTCACTATCGCTTAGTCGACCCTGCTCCACATATGGCAAGTGCAGCTAACATACCTACCTAGGTAGTCTGAATGATTCTTAACCAATTCACTTTAGAAAGGCCGAGCACACCGAATTTCCAATCAATGAAAATAATGTAATTCGTATTTAGGATTGAAAAGATCACTAATTTGCCATCTTCAAAGATTCATCCTAGCATTATGAAACCATTCCGTAACTAGCCCAATATTTCAATACGCCGATACCCGAGAAGAAATCATAAACCTAAGCAGAAGCAGCCAAGGGTTCCGGCTGAACACCAATACGCTCCTTGCCCAAGATATCAAGCATGAACTGCGAGGGACGGTTATCCTTGTATACTGCTTGGCTAGCCTTGAAGGCTTCAACATCTTCAATATACTTGTCAAACAGATACGCGCTATCCATCGGGCCACCACGAGCCTCGGGGTGGAACTGGGTAGAAAAGATGGGTCGAGAAGTGTGGCGCATGCCTTCATTGCTGCCGTCATTCAGGTTGACGAAATACTCCTTCCAGTCGCTAGGCAAAGTGCTAGCATCAACAGCGTAGCCGTGGTTTTGGCTCGTGATGTGGCATTGGCCAGTGGTCAAATCGAGCGAAGGAATGTTATGGGCTCGGTTACCGTACTTGAGCTTGATCGTGCGAGCACCAGCTGCCAAAGCCAGGAGTTGGTGGCCAAGGCAAATTCCCATGATAGGAATCTGGGAGGTCTCCATCAGCATCTGCAAATTGTACACGGTGCTCTGGCAATGGGTCGGGTCGCCAGGGCCGTTGGAAATGAAGACACCATCATAGTTTTCGGCAACCTTTTGAATCTTGAAGTCGTAAGGGAACACAGTCACACTCGCTCCACGGCTGACTAGGCTTCGGAGAATGTTCTCCTTGACACCACAATCAATCAACGCGACGTGATACTTGGGGTTGAGGGCCTCGACATGGAAAGGGGCTTTGGTGCTGACTCGCTTCACCAAGTTGATCTGACCGGGGTCCACAAAGCCCTCATCTTCATCGGCGTCGTACTCATCTCCAGTAGAGATCCTCGCAAGAGAGGAGCCCTGCTCTCGGAGGTAGGTGACAATTGCACGGGTATCAACCCCAGAGATAGCAGGGATGCCTTCTCGAGCACACCATTCTCCCAGACTTTCCACAGCAGTCCAATGGCTGTACTTCTCGGCGTGGTCAGCCACCACGATACCTGCACATTGAATGTGGGGTGACTCGAAGTGTCGCAGCAAGTTGAACTCGTCACGTTGAGACGAGGGCACGCCGTAGTTTCCAATCAGTGGCTGAGTGAAGACCAAAATCTGGCCACGATACGAAGGATCGGTCATCGACTCCGGGTAGCCAACGAGGGACGTGGTGAACACGGCCTCGCCAGAGATGTTGGAGTTCGCACCAAAGGCAGTTCCACGGAAAACTGGGCCATCCTAGAATCAATTAGTCGAAAGTCGACGATGAAGCCGGCGTGGATCACAAACCCGCAGAGTCAGGGTAGCCTCGTTGCCTAAAGCCTGTTCTGTAGTACGAGAAAATTTGTAGGGCATCTGTCGGCCCTTGCTACCCTTGGGCTTTGTAGCTAGGGCAGCATTGGTTGAGAAGAATCGGCCATGGGGCTTAAGAGCAGTAGCTCCTGTGGCTGCAGGCTTTGCAGCCTTAAGGGCAATTCGGGAAAACATGTTGTTGCAATTTGTTCAAAGATGTGAGGGTAACTATCGTGATTATTCAATAGACCTCTTAAGCGGAAAGAGACCGCCACAAGTGGTCTGGGCCATGTTAGTCTTTTGGTGGTGAGTCAGGTCGCGTGGAGTTGAGTAACGCACCAGAGATATAATCCTGTTGATAATATGTTAGCTGTGTCATGCTTCCAGTACGCCGTGTAAAGTGGGTAGAATAGTCTCATAGCGCTCAACACCATGCGTCAGGAGACGAGTTTGGTGACGATGCTACATAGACGGCACAAAATTGGAGAGGTGAGGTCATATGCAACCCCGAAAATCCAGCAACAAAAGCAAGTCTATCGAAGTACATACCTGTGAAGTGAAGACTGACGAGCGCCCGTTCATAAGGGCAGATGTATCAGGCAGCAGTCAGTATTAATGGTAAAGCCAATGCGGTGCTGTATTTAGGTATCTGTAAGGATCTTGTGAGTTTGTGTCTGGCGCTCAAGGTGAAAAATAGGATGCAAGAAGACAAGAAGCAAAAGGTTCGGTCGGGGTTCTGCAGTTTTGAAGGGTCGGAGAAAAAGTGTCGATAGTGGGGTCGAGTCACCGCGAATTGGCCAAAGGGCCAGCGACAGGCTAGTAAGAGACGATCGGTATAGCTCGTCACTAGCGCTCGCAGAGCCAATCAGGGCGCGCCCATTACTGCCTCTTTAGCACTGATTGACTGCTATCTCGCATGCATCCCCCACTAATCACCAGCATCTTCCAGGGTCTGTATCCGAAAGCGGCGAGAGTTGGCCACCACGTACGTCGCATAAGCCGGAAGACAAGCGACGCGAATATCCACAACTTATCTATACTTACTTGCACTAACACCGCACCGAGTAAGGACAACCCCGTATAAGTGAACAGTCACCGCCTCTCGATCCTAAAGAAAACTTTTATCAACTGGTAAATAGAGGTGACATGGCGCATTGGACAGAATGAAAATTCTTATGAAGAGACCGCTGCCCTCGATGTGAGACCTGGAGGCGTGAAGCGCCTAGGGTAGGACGGTTATAATCTTTTGTTTCTTTAATAGAGATATAATTAAAACTGGCTCTTACCCTGGCTGAGTCTTAAACTGACAAATAAGTCAATGATCTGGTATCTATGCTGTCAACGCTTACAGGAAATTGTAAAAGTTTAATTGTGTCTAGAGATGTTGTCATTCTAGTTCTGGGAACCGTGATGAGTGTATCATAAATACGCAGAGATACTAGATGACCGTAGGTATCTATATATATATATATATAGCATTGTGCATCTGCCAACTGTATAGCTCCGCCTAGGAAAGGGCGTCATATGTCAGTAGTCAACCCCAGTTGTCACAATAAGATGCTATGCGTAATAGCGACTATGAGTTCTCTTTGTAGACTACATAGTTTGCAGAGCAACAAATTGGTTGCACCATAGGCGGAAAGAAATCTCTCTTACTTGTCAATATATTTTATTGATTCTAAGAGCCCGACACAGCCGCTGGTAGCGCAATGAACCTTAAGTGTCTCTTCATGTATGCTGCAGTCGGCGTGTCTTTATAATAGTACATATCTAGGTGCAGACTTTATATACTTTCCTGCAACATGTTGGCTTTTACCCCCTTTTCCTAAATGACCAATCATAAAGCGCCGAGCTCTTTCAATTTTGAGATCATACCGTCGACATCTTCGACCTTGCCGCCGCCTTGTCTCGGGGCCGGTTCTATAAACACGTTAGTATGGGCGACTTCCTTAGACAAAGGAAAGCCCCAGAGTTGGCTCAAAAGCAAGAACAGGTGGAACTTGGTATATGGATAATCGCGCCGCAAGGTAGCGCAGTAACAGGTATTGAATCATAAGAGGAAGAGTCGATAACGTACCTGTGACCTTAACAACCTTCAGCCTCCTCTCGTTCGCCACGCCCAAATCCGACAGGCTCATCTTAACCAGCGGCTTCTTCTTCGCCTTCATAATATTCGGCAAACTCGCGTACCGGGGCTCGTTGAGTCTAAGATCCGTCGTGATGACCATGGGCAATTTCGCGCGCACCGTCTCTACACCACCATCGACCTCCTTAGTGACCTCGACACTATCACCCTTGAACTCAACACTACTCGCTTGCGTAGCCTGCGGCCAGCCCAGCAGACCAGCGAGCATCTGGCCCGTCTGCGCCGCGTCGTCGTCGATGCTCTGCTTGCCGAGGATGACGAGGTTGCTCTTCTCCTTGTCCACGACGGCGCGCAGCATCTTCGCCACAGTCAGGGGTTCGAGCGAGCCCTCGTCCCCGTCCGCCGTCTCGACGTGGATGGCGCGGTCTGCGCCCATGGCCATGGCGGTGCGCAGGATGTCGACCGACTTGGCCGGGCCGGCGGAAATGGCGCATATGTCCTCGACGCCGCCCGGCGCCCGCTTCTTCTCCCGGATGCGGACGGATTCCTCTATGCTGAGCTCGTCGAAGGGGTTCATCGAGTGCTTCACGCCCGCCGTCTCGACGCCCGTCTGGGCTTTGTTGACGCGCGGCTTGACCTAAAGATGTGCCGCAAAAACCATCAGCTTCGGTTCTGATCATCGGGCAGCATGTGCTTGTCTCATTCTTCAGCGTGGCCGGGGAAGCGCAATCGATATGACATGCGGAGCCGGGTTCCTCACTCGGGTAGGCGGGCGACAAGCAAAGGGCAGCTTACAGCATAGTCAATGACCCGTTTGACGGGCACAAGAATCCGCAATGCAGACATGGCGGGCGTTTTTTGTGTATGAATTGGCGTCAGGAGTGCGTATTGCGAGGAAGGTCGAATTGATTATTGTTTCCAAGCGGTGTTTCGGCGGTCGGCCAGCAACGGAGGAAGCCCGCCCTCGATGACGCGGGAAAACAGCTGGCGAAACCGGCAGTAACCGACGCTCTTTAACGGCCGAGGTTAATGAGCCCCACGTGCAAGTGGTGACCTTGACAACAGCATCGACTGCCGGTTCTTCTAGAAAAAGCAGAGAAGACATACTGATACATGTCGTGAAGTGCTATAGAAAGAATAGGCATTGCGGATGTAATAACAGCTGTCGGCATTTGGCACAATAAATGAATTTGCTTTGCCGCTCGCCGATTCACATTAGTTGACTGACCATTCAAACTCTTACAGGAAGTTGGAACTGTGACAGAACACGATAGTGGTAATGGCCGCTCATATATTGACTTGACACGCTCTTAGATTTCGTATGATCGTACAGCAATATAAAATACCAGCAGACCGGGTCTAATCAAACCCATCAACGCCTCAATATTCTTCTATTACTTTTCTACCCCAGCCGCTTACTCCCTGCCTTCCCCAGGGCAGTCGTACTTGGCCTTATCACCAGTCATCCCACTCGTCCTCGTTTTTCTTCGCCGTCGCGGGCCCCGTATTCTTCCCCGGTGCTTTACCCATAGCCGACGTGCCGATAGAGCTGTATTTAGCACCCGTGCCGTGCCTTTGGTCCGCAAGTGATGAGAAGTCGTCCCAGAAGTCCTTCTTACTCTCGTCAAGCGGCGATTGGAGCGACCGACTGCTGCCGCTCGTATCGGGTCCCTCGACGAAGCGGTTGAACCTTTCCTGGGCGCTCATGGCACCCACTTGAGCCGCCCGACCTACATTACCTGCTGCAAACCGCGCTTGTGCCGCGAAATCAGAATCTGACAACTATATGCACCCAACAGTTAGCGGTGTTTCATCTGGTAGCACAGCGTCGAAGTCGAGGTAGTTGGAAGTGTAGATAGGGAGTAACAAAGAGTAGATAGATAGGATAGCGAGAGCAGAACTCACCTGCTTAGCCGTAGGCTGAATGAAATCGTCATTGATACCCTTTGCCGTTTTCGTAACCGTAGACGCGAACCATCCCAGCCCTTTCGTCAGCGCCGCCACGGGATCCTTCTGTAGTTCTCCTAAATCTGGTATATTCGAGCCGCCGCCGCCTGCATTCGCCGGCATAGGTGTATTTCCAAAGCCGCCATATTTCCCTCCCTGACTTGGTGGCAGACCGTCGGGCCGCGATGCATTCTCTTCGCCTAAGCGCGCGAAATACTTGTCGTCGACCTTGGCCTTTGTGCCGCCGGCTTGGTGCGGGCTCTCGGTCCTCCTCGTCCCGCTCAGTGGCGTGCCGGTCCTGCTGATCTGACGCGAGCCGCTGGTGGGCGGCTTCGCGGCCGCGCTCGCGGTGGGTTGTGGCGTACTCCGTCGCTCGCCCGGGACGTATTCTCTGCCCTCGACCTTGGCGCTGAGCCTCTCCTTCCACTCCTCGCCGACCTCACCACTGTATCGTTCGGCGATGGTCGCGTCGTCCCAGCTCAGGCCGCGCATCTTCGTATCTTCGTGTTCCTCAAAGAATTTCCGCCACCCGTCGTTGCCGCCTAGCCGCATGCGCTCGATCTCGGCCTGCTTGAAGGCGTCCATGGTCACGGAGCGTACAAAGGAGATGTGGACGCCGAGGCCGCGGTGGACGCCGGCGCACGACAAGCAGATGAAGACGCCGAATTTCGGGGATGCCCATTGCGGGTTCGGGGCATTGCAGTCGCAGCAATTGTTGTTGTTACTGGTCTTCTGGATAGCGAGGAGCTGGACAGGGCGCGCGGTCACGGCGCTGGTCAGCGAAACTGGACGCCTTGGGGACAAGGGTACATTGTGCTGGGTGGTATGCGCATGCCCATCGTACCTTTGACCTCGTCTCGGGGTCGACTTCCCACATCTTCCTGCTTGTCTTTCAAAGTATCCGCCGATTCTCGGCCGGGCTTCTGTTCTATTTTACGCCGTATATCGAGAAGAAACGCGTTGCTCTAGAATGATTGATACATATGCACATGCACCTGGTCTCTTTGGGCAAGATACAGATGTCTATTGGACCAAAAGATGTGGTTGGCCCGTTCAGCGCCCCTCAGTCCCGAAGTTCTGCCAAGCAAGGTTCCATGCCATGCAGTACCATATATACATATCTTTTACGAAGGTACTCCGTACAATCAATGAGAAATACCAAGTATAAATGGATCTCTGTCTAGCTCTCTTTTCACTTTTTTTAATGGGGGTTTTTCTTCATGAAATAATTCTAATGACTCAATGTTTACTTGCAGGAATATCAGTCTGTTTTGAGAACAATTACTTCCATTCCTACAGTGATAAACAGTATTTTTAGGTTCTGGATCGGAGCATAGGTAAACGAGTGCCCTCAAATTCATCCTTTTGCCCACTACCGACAAGTGATACTCCTCTTCTACAGAACTGCTGCCTCGCTTCTTGGGATGAAATCAGTCATGGTTTTTGCTAGCATAGTTCACTAAAGACGCAATCGAGCCCGGCAATCATGACCAAAATCAATCATTCGTATCTCTATTACCGCTCGAGAACTTTTCCCAGTCCCATTTAACGCCTTTTCTGGCGGCCACCTAGTGTACAATCCGAGAATAATGCGTAAGAGACTGAGAAAATAACCCGTGAGAATGAATATGGATGTCAGAAGCAGAAGCATCATGGCTCGATGTCTATCAAAAGATGCATCGGCGTTAACTCTTACGACGACGCCTTGTCGGTAACATCAAAAGCCATATCAACTACTGGTCTCGGGTTCGTATCTATCATAAATTCAGTTGATCTCCATCCTTTCGCTACAAATATTCGACTCTCGCACACACACAACATGCTCAAACGATGTTCGCCAATGGTCGTAGGGATGATTGTCTGGCTTCACTCCTCATCGAAATAGGTGCATGCTGACAAAGAGGTCGAGTGGTGAATTTAGGCAGTGGCGGTGGCGGGGGTGGTGGCCGCCTCTTGACCGTTTGTCTCGCTCTCGTGAGGAAGGTTGGCCTCCTCATCAGTCTTATCGGGGCTGTCAATGGCGACCTTGACGGCGATCTCACGACCCTCAATCTCCTTGCCGTTCATCTCTGCAACGGCCTTTTGCTGCATCTCCTCGGAAGCGAGGGTGACAAAGCCGAAGCCACGGCCCTTACGAGCCTCTCCACGAGCCTGGAGCTTCTTGATCATGAATCGGGGGATAGGTCGAAGGGCAATCTTGGCAGAAGAAGGCTCATATGCCTGGAAGAGTTCTTTGAGCTATTTGACAATGTCAGCAGCTTTCCCAACGAGCCGAGACGCAGCAGCGTAACCCATATACGTACAGTCTCCTCGGTCAAATCGTAGGGAAGATTTGCCACCATGACCTTGTTCTTGGAAGGAATGCCATCAGCAGGCGGCCCACGCTCTCGGCGCTCACGAGCAGGGCCCTTCTTGCTCTTGTCAGACGCGTCAGTATCGACTTTGTTGGTAACGTCGGTCAAAGGTAGAACCTCAGAGGCGTCGGGAACAGCTTCATTCTTCTCAGCAGTCTCCTCGCCGGCAGCATCCTTTCCACCATCCTAAGTCTTATTAGTTTCCCACCTCTGAACATACTAGTCGGGCATATTGAGTTGCAACGTACAGATCGTCCGCCACGTCCGGTTCGGCCACCACGTCCTCGACCACGGCCGCGGCCACGACCAGACGCTCGGCGTCGGGAACCCTCAGCACCTTCACCGCTGGAGGCGCCCTCGGTCTTCTCGCCAGCTGGTTGAGGAGTACGAGCTAGCTGAACGGAGACCTTGCGCTCAAGGATCTCTTTACCTGAAAGCTCACCAATAGCACGCTCGGCCTCGCTAGGAGTAGAAAGGTCGACAAAAGCGTAGCCCACGGGGCGGTCGGTACGGGGATTCTTGGGGATGGATACAGATTCACTGCAAACATAATTAGCAAATCAGCCGAATAAACATAGAAAGCTGGCAAGTCTAGTAGTTGTGCTTTGTGTATAGTCGTCAAGTAGTAAAATGGTACGAAAGCCGTACGATGAGCCCCTTCGAAAACACCCAGTGGTGCTCAAAACCATAAACGGTAGAAGTAACGATAGACCGAGGGAGACGTGATATCCAAGTTCAATACAAAGAAAACTTACACAAGGTAGCCCTTGAAGAATTCCTTCAACTCCCCCTCGGTAGTCGCATAAGCGAGGTTGCCAATGTACAGGCGGCGACCCTCAGCAGCACTGGCATGGACGGCGTCTTTGTTTTCGTCCTTGTTTTCAGTGAGCGACGTATTGCTCAGAGCGTTGGTAACGTCGTTGACAGCCTGTTCGGCAACCTGGGTAACCTTCTCCACAGTGCTGGCCATGATGTCTAGTGGATGTGGATGAGAGCGGTGATGCAAAGGTTGGTCGTGATAGCAGGAGGTAGAGATGCGTGGACGTTTGCGAAGCGGTTCAGGAGTTGAACGCGTGAACAACGGTTGATGTCGGGGGAGGAAGATAGGGTGGCTACGTGCCCTAGATGGTTGGGGGAGGCTTGAGTGTTGGTCGAAAGTTGACACAAGTTGGCTTGATTGATGTGGGTTGAGAGGTGTGAAGAGGAGAAGGGGAAAAGAGGACTAAAGTAGGTGCTGCGACATGCCAGAAATTTTTGTAAGGTGTTTCTGATGATTGTGGGCCCTTTTTCGATATGCACACGGCAGGCGTAAGCTCGCAATTACGAATGGGGAAAGGGGCAGCTCTTTGTATGGCCAATGAGAAAGAAGAAGCTGGTGAGTGAGTCGGTACGTACCCTTTTCACCTGAATGAATCGACAACCCGGCACCAGATACAGGGGGTATCTACAACCCAACAAAAAAAAAAACCATTCTTGTTCCTAGGAACATATACAATAGAAGCCGGAAAATAAGTCATGGGTATCTTTGAGAGCAAGTGCTTTGTCAAAGGCGATCGGACATACCTACAGAGCAGTCGGCCACCAGCACAGAAAAGAAAGCGCCAGGTCGAGCTGGTAGGTACCTGACCTTGATACCTAAAATCAACAAGTCGTGGTGTCCATAACCACATAGTTCGAGACTCTGGTTGGTGCTACGTCATGAGGGGCGGAACGTTAACTATGTCTTTGTTCACAACTTCTAGTCTAGGTAGTAAACAATAAGGGAAACAACGTTACGCCTATCTACCCGGCAATACAAGTTGAGGCTACAGGCTGATCTGGTGACACCGAGTTGGTTGCATGTAGTTTTGATTCTCCATCATGTGTTTGTTGGTAGGTATAGTGGATTATCACAGGTACCTGATCATTCGGTCGAATAAGGTTTTGATCCAACACTAACTAGGCCACTACCCTACGCAGGTATACCTACCCTAAAATCCAACCCACACGATAAGAGATTTGTTGAATGATATTGGGCAGAACTTAAGGGGCTTCACCCTGTGATTAATCGACCTACTAGATTATTAATTTAACAATCTAACTGCAGTGTGTAAGTAGCTATTCCGGAAGAATGCTGTTTGCCGCATGACGCACTTGGCCGAAGTATGGGTCCGCAAGCAGAGAAAAGCACTGGCGAGCTGGGTGGCATGTACATAGTAGCCAGCCACCGCGGCCCCAGGTCAGCAACCCGTTGGGTCCGCTCTCGATGCCACCAGCAGACCACAGGGCTGATTGCTGATTGCTGGTTAGATACGCAGTAACCGTGTTATGTACGCACTGTACCCTACTAGCTTCTTCGCCTTGCCTTACGCACATTAACTCGCATCATCTCGATGCTTTGCTTACCTTCATGGATCCCCTTGCTATGTACGCAATGAGCGGCCGGCTTATTTTCTATTGTTACGATCAATCAAGTTAATCCTCTGAGGTGAGTGAATAATTCTGCATAATGCGCGGATATTCTCCCATGTAAATGTCCGGACCCTGAAGCGGGAGTCCATACAAGTGCACCAGGATATTTAATTAAACTGCTGAAATTTACATACTAGATGCTCATACACCATGCATGAATTTGAGATGGAGCAAGCAACCGAAATAACGGTGGGCGCCAGGACAAGGTTATCAAAAACCCAGTCTAGGCTGAACGTCATGGTTTTGTATCCTTCATGATAATAGCCCATGCCATGCATACTCATGTACCTATGCCCTCGATTGCACCGTTGCTGCTACTACCGACCTGAAGGTGAAGGGCAGCTGCAATGTAATGGCCAGTCGGCAGTTGAAGTTCTAGAAGCCGCATCGACATTCTACAGTCCGGGGTCATGTAAGTCACAGCCGGGGGTGTGATATGAATACACCCTAGTACTAATCTAGCAACGCCCACTAGCTACTACTACCTCCTAAGTAGTACCGTGAAGCACTGACACCTTTCAGCTGCTTGCAAAGCAAAATGAAATTTCCCCCTTTTAGCCCTTGCGCACGACTAAGTAAGTAAAGTAGCAGGACAAGAGGCCATCTCCACCACCTCCCCAAGCTCGCTTGCTATCATACATGTACTTTTATGGAAAGTGCCTGGTTGCATAACACTATGCTTGTAAGTGTGCAGGTGGTTGAATACCACACTTAAACCTAGATATGCAGAAAACTTACGCAGCGCACAACTCGCTACGGAGAAGTGCCCTACCTCGGTGCACAACACGTGACTATGAGACGCATAACAGCCACCCACCAGATATCCGCCCAATAGAGAGTAGATAATGTGTAAATTACATCATTGTATTGTCCATACCTATATTGTCCAAACCCGACAACCTCGAAAGCCTGAGAGCCTCGTTCACCGCGTCTCCGATCACGCGACCGGCCCGACGCATCTATGTATTCCATTGTTTCACATGCACCAGTAACATATCTATATGTATGTTTACTTCTATAACGCCATACATTTCATCAATCATGCTTATCATTGAATTCTACTCTTTCACCTACTTAAGTGCCTCGAGCCGGCCAACGAATATACATACTATGTACCTATGTAGTTAGGTATGTAGTAGGTATCGAGTCCGTTTGTCCGATAGCGCTGAGACGGTGGCCAATCTATATACACCCCGCCTAGCTACACATCCGTCCCGTAGGTAGTATGCTAACGGCCCAGGGAATACAAGCACGACTTGCGGCTTATAGGCCAATGCTCTCCGTACCTCTCATTATACATAGGTAAATGTATGACATAAGCATGCCTGAGTACAAAGGTACCTACATGTGAGTAGTAGGTTCTATGGCAAGTAGTGCAATCAGTAGTAGTACCTAGTAATAGTAGTGGATTTTCTGATTGGCCATACAATATCATGTACAAACTTCATTCGAATTTCATCTGAGAAAGACATCATCGGGTTTGAATACTGATGGTCAAACTCATGACCCGTTAACCCCGCGTTGCGCACCTCGTCTATCGCTATCAACAATTATGGCGTCCGAGCAAGATTCTACCCAGGTGGGCAATGTCGAGCCCGTCGAGCATCGAAAGATGCTCATCCTTTATGGGTCCGAGACCGGTAACGGCGAGGAATGCGCCAGCGACATCGAACGTATGGCGAGACGGCTACACTTTAAGACATTGCTCGAAGAGATGAACGATGTTGATCTGGTACGTTTGGAAAGGAGAGAAGACAGACAGAGAGGAACACCTTGGCCACTGCCCCGGTGTTCCAAGGTGATCACCAACATTGACCGCACCACCGCTCACACCATGGAATAACACCCTCTCCCCTTCTCTTATTCGGGTGTTTCCCTTGCACTTTCTTTCTTTTCACTTACAGCGCCCATTAGGGTAGGAGCTAGACAAGTTGGTCTACCTACTATGCAGGCAGGTAGGTAGGCGTGGCTCGGAGGATATTTCCTCGCCTTAGCTCCCACCTGAACTTACACCGGCCTCGAATATGACCCCAGTCTTTGTGATGTCCAGTCATACGGCCTCCCAGTTCATATCTTGCTTTGGTTGCAAATATCTCTTCAGCTTCGAAAACAAAACATAACCGTTAACCACTCATCTCTCTTTCAGCGTAACTTGCTACAATATTCTCTTGTTATCTTCGTTGTTTCCACCACCGGCCAGGGAGACTTGCCCAAGAACGCTCGCAAATTCTGGAAAAGCCTCCTTCGTAAACGCCTCCCGCCGAACTGTCTTGGTCAAGTCAGCTTCACCACTTTTGGGCTAGGCGATAGCTCATATTTCCAGTGCGTCCCTTCATACCTTCCGTGTACCTTCGTTATTCCCCTCGATTTCCTTTTCTTTATAGACGTACCGATTTGTACGCATTGAGATACCTGCGACTCTTCTCTCTGCTATATTTCAACCTCGACTAATCTCCTTACAGATACAACTGGGCTGCACGGAAACTTCACAAACGCTTAGAGCAGCTGGGTGCGGTTGAGTTTCTGCCTCGGGGCGAGGCCGATGAACGTCACGAAGACGGGTAAGTAGTAAAGTCCGCCCCATTCGAGGTCGAAACGACACAAATGTTAGAAGGCGTTTCCGTTCGTATCACAAGCTAGTTTGTAACATTAAACTGACATCTTGGTAGAATTGACGGGACATTCTTGTCGTGGTGCCTCACCTTACAGACCTATCTTAAAACAAACTATCCGTTACCCCCAGGTTTATCGCCAATACCACCGGATGTGCAGCTTCCTCCTAAATTCACCCTTGAACTATTGAAACAAGACGCAGCTATAGACGGGAAAGGTGAAGAAATGCCGAACCAGGATATTATAGCAGGCGATATTACAGTAGCTGAGGATATGCCTCAACCTGGAAACGGCAGCCATCCCAAAAGCGACACTACTCCCCTAACCAATACCCCCAGCGACAAGACTTCTGTCGAGGGTCGTGCTAGGTATGACGTTGACAACCAAGGTCAAACGCTTGACCGTGAAGCGGCACTCTATAGCCATGTGGAGACTACTCCTGATCAACTGAGGATACTGAAGTTTGAACGCGAGGTCGAAGACCGATCGCCATTCGAAAATGAAATAGCCCGTCTTTCAAACGAAACCGCGGAAAAGTGGCCAGGCGGCATAGATATTCTCGACAGACCCAACATGTTGAGAGATGCTCCAACTAAGTACTCTCTCGAGGACTCTGCTAGATACCCGGAAGAGAGCGCTCCTCCCGCTATACTCCCCATACCCTCGTCAGTTGCTTGTAAAGTGGAGGGCAATATCCGATTGACTCCTGCCCCTCATTGGCAAGACGTCCGAAAACTTTCGCTCCGTGTTATCACAGCGCTCAACCGCAATGACAAGTTTGAAAGCGTTTGCCCAGGGGATGTAGCTGTCATTTATCCGAAAAATTTCCCTCGGGATGTCCAGGCCATGATTGACCTTATGGAATGGGGTGAAGTCGCCGATAAACCGTTTCGACATGTTCCCGAGAGTACAGATATCCCCCACCAACTACCCAAGAACTGCTATCCCAGGTCCAATAGCACACTGAGGAACCTTCTTACTAATAACTATGACATCACCTGTATACCGAGGCGTACATTTTTTGCGCAGATCGCTCAGTACACAGAAGATTCCGTACATAAAGAAAGGCTCCGAGAGTTTGCTGATGCTGCCCATTCTGACGAGTTTTACGATTATACATCGCGACCACGCCGATCCATACTCGAAGTGCTGCAAGACTTCCCAAGCGTTCGTATACCTTATCAGCATGTTCCGGCCGTTTTCCCAGTCATACGGGGTCGCGAGTACAGCATCGCAGGTTGTGGGAAGTCACGTAGTGGCCCTGGGACCAATCTCGACCTAGTGATCGCCCTCGTCAAGTATAAGACGGTATTGCGCAAGACTAGACAAGGCCTCTGCTCTCGATACATTGCATCTCTCAGGAGAAACACGTTAATCAATATTACATTTCGGTCGAACCCTGTTCCGGCGGTCGTCAGCGACCCGCACACACCTCTCATAGCCATCGCCACAGGCACGGGCATTGCGCCCATCCGCTTTTTGATGCATTTCCGCGAAGCTTCCGACGAGGGACAAGAGAGTGTACTTTTTTACGGTGGACGAAATGCCGAAGCTGACTTTTTTTTCGAACGAGAGTGGTATGACCTGGACGTCGATGTCATCACAGCCTTCTCAAGAGACCAGCCGTCCAAGATATATGTCCAAGACCGTATTCTTGAACATTATGAAACTATTTGCGCGTTCCTCCGCAACGATGCTGCCATCTGCTTGTGTGGAAGCTCTGGGAAGATGCCTGAGGCCGTCAGGCTTGCTTTGTACGACTGCATGGTCATGGGAAAGATGGCCAAGGATCGTAATCAGGCAAAAGAAAAACTCCATCGCGATTTCACGTTTTGGGAGGAAGTATGGTAAACGTAATAGCGTTACTCATTGCTTTATGGGTAGGTACGGATGAAGACTTGGCGTTATAGTTGTGGTCGTTGAATCTGTCACACCTTAGGAGACTAGAATTGGATCTCGGTCTCAACGACTATGAAGATGGCGAGGTTAGAAGAGCCGATATATTTAGTCATAAGTCATTCGGGGAGACTTCGCATTAAACAGGGGGGCCCAATCACGGATTACCGATAGCATTTGGAGAGACGAAAATAAACTAGATTTCGCTTCGTCGTGTGCGTGGCGGAATAAGAGTACTAGACCTAGACGACTTATTCTCCTTCGCTCACGCGGAACACACATCTCTGTGATGCCGAGGGAGCCAATGCTCGTGGCGTAGATCGGGGGTCTACCAATTAGGCACTTAGTTGTATTACGAGAGTGGTTGAGCAGTGAATCACTAGACATTCATATGGTAAGAGAGTGGTTATATGATAGTATATTAGGCTCCGTCACAGCGGGCTAGAAACATCGATAACTTTGCGTAACGAGTAGACTGGATTATGAGTAGGAGCCCAGGACCTAACCCAGGGAACTGTAACATTTCCCTTCCTCTTTTTCCGCTAGCTACTACACACCACAGCCTGCACGAGACACCAAAAGAACTCGAGAGCTATTTCAAGGCTACGTATATTGCTAGTGCGATGCGTTTATTCGAAGGTATAGCTTTAGTTAGAAGCTCAAGTATAGCGCGCTTGATGAACGTTCGTAAGAATGACCTGGATGTCAGAAATGAGTCCTGTGTATGTATAGTCCCCGTGTGGCAGCAATTTCACTGGTCTCGCTGACTAGCCAGCTACATATGCTTAAAAACACCCATATACTCAATTGGATTTGACATCACTAGGTAAGAGGGATCTGAGAATGATGATTTAGAGCGCAATGCCGTGCTTAGGCAATAAGTCCTTCGACGGAGCCGTCCTGCGTTAAATGGGAACTTAATACACAAAATTATGGCACTTGAGATGTATTTGCCTTGTATATTTCGGTTTCTTCAATTAAAACCCTGGGGTAGAATGTACCCGGCGAAGATAAAGCGTCGTCTGCCACGTTGCCCTGTTTGAGACAAAGCCATGAACACGGTTTGTTTTCAGCCCCTTTCTATTCTGCTGGTCCCTAGTAGCCTCGAGGGATAGTTATACGGGACCGTCAGCAGATAAAATGAAGTATGTTTGTTCGGACATGTTAACTGTCAATCTCCCACATGGACTGGAAAAGATGGCTAAGACCTTCACGACCCCCTGAACGATCAAGGGAAGATTTCTGGCACTAAGGACATTCTTGCTAACATAGTTTATTCACGTCGGAGTATTGGACTTGCATTCATTGACACGCGTCACTCAAGGACAAGGGATGCACTAAAATATATCAATCCTTCATGAGATCCAGGGATTGGAAATCTTCTCTCTCTCCTATAGTACACTGGTAGCCTAGGCTGTAGAACTCGAAAAGTTGTATTCTCTAAGTGTAAAAGTCGCTTTTGTGTAGACGGGCTCGGCTAGCTTATATTCTGTCGTTTATCTATCCTGGTTAGTTACAGATACTATCGCATGTGCTGCTTTTCGTAGCGAGGACTCAGGAGATGTGTGTATAATACTAGAAGCAGTTGTATTAGCACCTCCTTTCGATGAATGTTCTCTGTATTGCCTACAAGAAGCCCACTGTATGCCTATGATGGTTGTTCTTCGTATGCCAACTGGTTCCATGTCCTATGACTTCGCTCATTAGTGGCGTATAATATCTCAAAGGTCGAGTGTGAATATATTATACCGATATTCAGATAACATGACGGCCGTAGTATCCTTGAGTTAAACGACGAGCAAACACACGCCTAGACTACTTCCACGAAAGATACTATTTTGTACATTCGTCTCTGTGTTCCCTCACTAATCGATATGGTAGTGAGGATTTCTATGCTGTTATATTCGGGGCGTTCTAATACGGGCTGACGGAATTTTTTCATTGGCCTTGATTCTCCAGCGTTGAGGTCTCCTTGACTAGACGAAGCCATCGTGGGGGTCTACTACACTATCTTCTAGGGAAAGCCTTGTCCATCGTCACACATAAACGCGTCTGTGGCTAATTATTGCTGACGTCAGAAGCCCGTGAGCTTATCCTTCCTTCTTGGACCTGAGATTTGAGGCTCTGCTTCCATCACATGTACATGTAGCACTATGTACAATAATTACATGGTAGGTAGATAATTAATAAGATTACTATAGGAACGGCGAGTCTCTGACTATCGATCATTTCTATCGGCCCTTTTCAGTTATGCTATTGTGCATGGGTATGGTCTGTTCTTACTATATAACTGCTCGATTTCCCCCTACCAACTCTCTGGTTGCCAGCGCCGAGCTGACTGACGATTATCATACTGTTGATTTGCAGGTCCAGCCGACGACGAGGTCTACGAAGCCCAAACAGGTATACCGGTTCAATTATCTTTAGCACATATCTACCTATGGTATGAATCTTGAAACAGAATACCTACTGGTACAGGGCTGCAGTGGCTGACGAGCTGAAACTGACTTGCATAGCAGGCTAAGGAAGCGCAATGATCATCAGGAGAATGCCGTCATGTCATACATACATACATAATGTGGTCAGTAATCATGTCGCCTGGCCTTAAGATCGGCAAGCGCTGTACTTAGCATACCACAAGACTGGTTAACCAGCTACCTATTGTTCCTGCGCGTCTCGAACAGGTTGAGAAGTGCGACGTAAGCGGTGCCAAGTCGAAACGTCTATTCGCGACCAAACTGCGACCACCGCCACAAATCCCTTTTAGGACTCCTGTAGCTGACAACAACGTGTACCTGTGAAACGGTAAGACACAGCTCTTACCTCCTTCGTATTCTCGTAAGTATATGGATTGAGGCGCTTTACATTGAGTTCATCAGGACCCAATACCCCCACCCTTGGCCACGATCCGGAGCACAAGGAACCGCTTCGGTCCCGATGGCCAGAAAGAGTTGTTGAAGCGCGTTCATGCAATGCAAAGAGATCAGCCAGCATCATATGATGCACTTTTTCGGATGGTATTCCGGACCTGTCAACGATGGATATACCTGGGGGATGCCTACAAAGTCACATATGCAGGGCTAACTACTACCTACACTCGCCTATCGGCACAGTACAGCCGAGTCAGGTCAGCACTGCGAATCGAAACGAAGCAAAGCGCATACCCAGTCCGCAAGACAAGACCTTCATATTCACAATGGATGTGTCGAGGGGCGGAAGAAACGTGCCGGTACTACCCCCATCAGCAGTTTTGTCTGTCGTTCGAGATGGACACCCGCACTACCTACTTGACTAGTCCTATTTACCGAGGGTGCTTGATAGGTTGTCGAACGTCCATAGGGGAGGGGGAAGAGGGTGCGCTCGGCATTCCTATTGGTGCCCAGACACGGGCTCAATCTATCTACCAAAATGCCGGAATTTGCGAGTGCAGCGTTCGGGGACGATCCAGTCCTGTCGAGGCCACGCGGCTGTCCCGCCAGTTCCGGATTATGTCAACCGTTTGGTTTGATTAATCAGAAACCAGGAGAGTATGAGAAAGAGAGGCTAACAAGGGAGCGGCCCCTTCGGATCGTGACAAGACCAGTGCATGAGCTGATTTCCCCATTTACATAATAATGAGCGAATAGTGCGGATAGGTTCCGACTACATGGATGGTGCAGTTGTGAACCGACTCGCGATGAACATATTCGGATCCGAGTAGATGCAAAGGAGGGGAAATAGTAGTCTGGTGCAGATGTACGGCGACTTCTAAGAACCTAAAATCGATAGATCGCTGCCAATCACCTTTCATAGCTTACTTGGACCTGGCTGTTCAGTTGCTCGCTCGCTTAACTTGCCTTCTTCGAGCGCTTGCCTGCAGCATGAGCAAGTCCTGGGGTAGACTGGGCCAAGACTAGCGCACTATCGAATATGTCGTGTTCGAAACCACACATACCTCCCAGAAAATCTGGGCAAATTTCGACGCAGGGAAGTTCCATCTACAAAGCTGGGAAAAACCCTACTCAACTTTCGTGTTGAGCAGCTGTAACCGCGCTAGTATGGCGTAGCGCAAGGGCGCAAAAGGCTAGATGATTGTCGTAAGAACGCTATTGACTGTGCCGCAGGCTCGCAGCTACGACGACGTTTGAGGAGTTGAATCCGGAGTCGCCTGCGCACATATTATGTAAAATGCAGCAACGTACACTACTCAAAGTAACGGAGTAGGTAGTCGATATGATATGGAGTTTTAAGAGGCGCTAATGGACGGCCGGGGTCAGCCTGAAGAGTTTAGCGACCGAAAACTAGCAGGAGGTCCGGCACTATTGACGGAGGTTGATGCGATATCTGCTTTCCAAGTCTGCAGCAGGCGAATGAAGAACGGATGATAGATAAGGAATGCCGGGACCGTAAGTAGGTAAGGATACCTTACGCCTTTGATACTTACTTAGGTAGTTACTGTACTGTAGTTGTCGTGCATGCATGTGACTTCAATGTTCGCAGTAGATAATACCTCCTATGGTAGTAATACCACCCACAGTAGGTACCTATCTACTCTGTTAGTTAGTTGTAACTTAGTTCCGCGACGGCCCCCAAACCGCCAGGGCGAGAAGGACCGCACATATCGCGTAGCCAAAGAGTGGGAACGCCATGTGGCTGGCTAGCCATCGTGCAATGTAATGTTGCTTATACTGTATAATTAATTGGTCGTGTTTCTTTAGCTCGAAGCCTAATATGACATGCTTTGAAGAGAGAAAGATACAACCACCTAACTACGCATATTTACAATCATGTAGTGAACGGCCTCTTGATACGGTATTGAGCCGGCCAAAAAATAATTAATAATAATAAAATACACTACTTTGTCCGCCACACCATTGTTTCAATTCATCTCATTACTTATATGTAAGTAACTTGGTGATCACTTAATGTACCGGGATAAAAACGGGAGCCTAGAACTCCTTCCTCTTTACATATACATACTTGCGATGAATATATTTGAGTTTATCTCTACTGTCCCATTCTACTACTCCAGACTTGTCTTACGTCTGCTAGTGTAACCTAGCCTCAGTTCTGAGTTGTCCTTTCTTGTGGGTAAGGCACCCATTTTCTCAATGGTGGTAACGAAATGGCAATTCGCACGTTGTCAGCAGAGGACCCAGAATATGCATGTCAGTTAGTGTAACAGGCGAGACAGGTTATGCACAACGGCGCTAGTTTCAAGACATGTATCAGTACAGTGCAAAGAGAGAACTCTTGAATTAACCTTAAATATCTTCAGGTGGTCCTACCTGATCAGCACTGCAGTTCAAGTGCCTAGCCTGGTTTTCGGTTCCGCCTTCCCTCGGATCCTCGCATTTGTTTTGTTTAACCTGATGATCTGGTTATCGGTACTTGAGGAGCTTTATTACTATTTTTTTTTCCGCGAGAATTTCTATCAGGGGTAATTTTCACTGCTCTTGGGCTAGCCTCCTACCAAGTACTCCGTAGGTTAGAAGAGTTCAGTACTTCGTAAATACGTAAAGGTATACTACAGTATGTTGTACCTAACGACGTTACATCGCCGACGTTACAAACAATGCCTGTTTCGCGTGGAAGCAAATGATCAGCATTCTTCAGCTCGCCGATCGGAAACCGTAAGGTACTCCGTAACAACGGCTTGTCACACGCTCGAGCGCCGATCATCTTTGCTGTTTACTGTACCTGTGACGTATTTCATGTATTGGAAACGCATGCTCGCCCACCTGCTGGACTACTGTTCTGTTACCCCAAATGTTTAACTTTCGTGGGGTTCGGGCCCTAGTTTTATTTTGTAGTAGCATGTGGCATTAGCAGCAACGAAAAGTTTCCTTTGTGTCGGTACGGTAATGTGGTTTTTTAATCATTGGCTTAACTGTGTGCTCACCAGTAACATGCTTAATTACTATCGTGGAATGTTCGTCTACACATATCGTATTTGTACACTAAAATACGACTTACACGTGCCCTCGGGTCATCTGCAGTTCAACTGGTTTTTATTCATCTGTAGACTGCCTTATATCATATGGGTATTATAACATGCAATGCAAGACAGTGGTTTTACACGCTACCGTAGGTAGACAACGGGGCCCTTTTTGGGGGTCGCTTTACCACCAATTACCGACGCCGTTCGTACCCTACCGAGACGCCATAAGCCTTAGGATATCAGTACTCCAATGACACATATGAGAAGCAACCAATAGAAATTACAAGGCCGCTAGAGCAGCTCAGTCCTTAGAAAGTAAGCGGTCAGCCCTATACAAGCGATCGACAGCCAATGCGGCCGTTTTGAAGCCAATGATAGGCCGTCGTTTCCCTTGCTCGGGTTCCCAGCCGTAGCTGTGGCCGTGGGTATCATCACGGCCGGCCCAATATTAGGTGTGATAGTCGTTGTCGATGCATAGGGCGAGTCCAATGTCCATGACTCGATGCCTACGCCCTCGGGCCCAATCGTAATACTCTCCCCGCCGATGACGGTTGTTTTGGTTTGCCCAGGTACGAGCGTGTCGAGAGTGTGTGTGACGCCTTGAATCACGACTACGGTTGACCCAATCTGCGAGATGGTCACACCACCGACAATCGCAAATTGCGTATCTGTCGATGTGGCGTGGCTGCCGCCATACGTTTCGCCGTGGGCAACGATGCCAGACGGTCCGATTAGGATGGTATCTCCGTCGACAATTTCTGTGATTGTGCTTGAGCCCGGCCCATAGGTTAGTGTTCTCCCCTCAATGACGACCTTGTCCGAGCCAATAGCTGTGATTAGTTCTGCTCCGAACACGACCTGTGTCGTGTCCGGCGCTGCTGGGATGCCGAGCGTTTGGCTGGGGAAGACAATGGCGCCTGGTCCTATTGTAATGGTTTGGTCCTGAATTATCACCGTACTCGGTTTTGGTCCAATCGTAAAGGATGTCTTATCGATGACCACCACACTCGACCCTTCAACAACACTTACTTCAATGCCACTAACTGTAGTTTCCGTCGGCCGTGGTGGAGTTGCCCCTCCACTGGGCGGGCGTGTAAGCGTAGCATCCACACCAACGACTTGCGTTGGGTTAATGGTGAAAGTGTTCTGGCCCACCACCACAGTAGACGTTGGTTGCGCGGGATCATTAGTGAATGTCTGGTCGTCGATGACCACGACGCCGGGCTTCACAATAACCGTGACAGGTGGGGCGAGAAAGCTCGACTTGACGTTCTGCTTCGTTGTGGCTTCGCCGCCATAGCTAGGGGGTGAGGGGGCATCGGGGGATTGGGCTTCATTTGGGTAGGCTGGACTATGCACGTTTCCCTTAGGGTCGGGCGATCCACCGTAGTCCGGGGGCAACGAGGTCGGGAACACGACGGCGGGGTTTCTGTCCGTTGTCACAAAGGTGAGCGTCGGTTCCATCCCTCTTATCGCTGACGTATCGGTGATCCAGACCCACCAAGGGTCCGTCGGCACTGTTGGAGTGGGTTCCCCGGTGATGTGTATAAGGGAACATGACTGCCCCGAGCTGTCGCACACTGAGATGGTGAACCTGCCCGTGGCGCTCGTTGTCGTGGAGGTACATGGCCTAGGTGCGCTGATGGTAGGGAAAGGAGGCGTATAATCAGCTGGATCCCCCAGCCATGTTATCGTCCACGTGTGTATGATAGAATACTCTATGACGGTGGAGAATGGGCCATTAGTGCTCGTGCAGAAATCCTCCGTGGCCGTTGGACGAGGCACTGTTGTGCTGCTTGGGCGAGCGAAAGTTGAGGAGTTAGTATACCATCCTTTTGTTGTTGTTACATTGTTGGTCGTGCTGGGAGAAAAAGTAGGGAATGCTAAGTTCGTCGAGTTGCGTTGGTTCGCTAAGCTCGACGGTGTTGTCAGAGGTGGTCTTGAAAGTGTCGTAATGCTGGCTATAAATGTATCTCCGAAAACCCTAGCGTCGCTGTCTCTCGTTCGAGCTGTCGAAGCCCTCCCATCGTCGCCATCTGTTGGAGTGGCAAGGCTGACTCCTCCAACAGGTGAAACCCCCGGTACAGTAAAGCTGGTAGCTGAAGCTGCATCTGAGGATGCGTGTAGTGGCGGCGAAACGTCCGGCTTAGTCTGAGTGGATGACGGAGTACTTAAAATAGTGGCCGAAGAATATGGTGACGAGGCGCTATCTAAAGCACGAGTGGTGTTACTCCTAATTGCTAACCTTTTGTAAGGCTTGTCATCTATGGAGCGATGATCTGCATGAGTGGTCAGCATCCTTCTAGAAGGAATGGGTTCGAGACATGGCCGACATACCTGTTGCCGTAGCGTGGGCTGATGTATGGCAGGACAAAAGCACCGCCCACCATAGCGCGTATTTGACAGCTGTCATGGCGCCTCCGACCCAAGGATAACACGATGATAGGTATAACTATAGGTATTTCCAGCCCTATCGATGACACGCTGCTGGGGTCTTACGACCGCCCCAAGGTTGCAATGTGCACTTGGCCGTGCATTCCGAGGAATATGGGAATGAGGCTCAAGAATTAAAACAAGTCATTGGGATCCTTCACTTCTGCGTGCAGTTGCAATCTTGATAGTTAAGATGGTCACTGGGTGTGGTTATACAGTAGAGCTACCACGCGGGTGGGTGCGGTGATCTACAATGGTGGAGTACCCCGAGAATTAATCTTGATGAATCCAGACGGATAAGGAACAGAGAAATATTACCCGGCATATAAGTATTACATCCCGTATGAAGACCGGAGTGTGTGCCTCAACATACGACAATCAGAGTCTAGGTAGGTTTAGTTTTCATATACTAGAGGGGCTTCGCCGTGCCTAATAAGAAACCTTGCCATGCATTAACGATAACTGCCCTTCACTGAGACGCAATACCTACTGAGAAGAGACTGTGATATTCGCAGTCGCAAAAGAATGGCTACAAAGATCTGTATCTTGACCTTTAAGTATATATCCCCCTTGGAGTTGGTCTATCTAGGTAAGTACGCTACTTGTCTATTACCGGCGTCCGATTTAAGCCGATTGAGAAGCACGATCAAATATACTATAGTAGAAGCATGTTTACATAGAGGTATCGATAGACTCAGTCCTATTCGACGGCCACGTCATGAACAATACTTGGGGTTACCCATATTCTAAACTTACAAACTTTCACACCGAGGTATGGCGCATACTATGTAGTGTTTGTAGGAGGTAGTCGTTCCGTATTTTTATTTTTATTTTATTTTTTATTTTATTTTTGGGCGGCGGCCACGGAGTGCTGAGCCAGACATTGTAGCGTCGTCGCCCTGGTCTCTGGCTTACGAAGACTTGGAAATGTTCTTTATTGTGTGATGCAGTTTCCATACTAATGACATAAAGTCCAATGGAGCTATCTGTTAATTTGATCAAAGTTAACATGTTAGCGCGCTTATATGCACTTGGTACAAAGAAACCTTTTGAGCCTACTGACCATCTACAAGAATTTGATAGCATGCTGTAGGTAAAATATCTTAGTATGCAACTCTCTGCCCAGTTATATTCCGTTGATTCTAGGTAGTTGTCTACATTATCCATTCAGTTACTATGATCCACGAGCAGAAGAAGCATTGGATCCGGTCTATTGGACCCCTGAATTCTCTTGCTACGACTAGACTTACTCCGGTAGCTGCTGAGGTAGCGTCGGTTTAGTTTCCCTAGCGTGTCGGAACCCTACCACTGCCATCCGCTGGTATAGTACTCCGTAGCAATGTATGTACGAAAAAAAAACACTTACTTTTTGTCAGCGACTCATCTCGCGGTCCCCCTTCTGAAACCATCCGTCATTCCAGGATATCAGGACTTTCGGTGTGTGCGTGGCGGCCCTACATAACATGATTTGACCAGACGCTTCGACAGGACCAGCACGCTCAAAGTGTTTCGTTTGAACGCGGTCTCAAACTAAATGGTGAGCTGCCCAATTCGGCTGTTTAATTACTCAACGACCTTTCCAGCTACCGGCAAAATCGACCGGGACTACCAACACCTCATTTATCCAGATATCAAATACGCTGCATTGCGTGGTGCGGGCACTAGATCATCACAATTTCTGCTCCAACGAGAAGGACTCGATCGGTCGATGAGCAGTCGCGTCTTCGTCTTTGTCCGTCCCCGACCGTCCTGGTCCTACAGCGTACCTACACCTGACCCTGAAGCAGCTGGCTTACTGGCCGAGCGAGCCAAGGCAAAGAATGCCTCATGCCAAGTCTTGGTGAGCTGTTTGACCCTGGATCCAAAGCACCAGTCCTCTGCAACGGCACTGTGTCAATGTGTCTTGTGTCTTGTGTCTCGCCGTCATAGGCCTTAAAGGGTCTAGGTCAGTTGGTTGACCGACTAACTATGTGAAATGCCAAATCTTCTAAGTAGTGTACACCTAAAACACCAGAGACGCGGACATTTTGGCCCCGTACTTCGCACATTTCCCCATTACTAATAAAGGCTAGGACAGGATCGACGTCGTCTTCATTCCAGGCCTTTGTCCTTACTGTTACCACTATGCAAGTATCTTGCAAGACTTGAAGTAAAATCGTCTATGCAGACCGCAACTACACCGTCCCCTTACTCAACGTAACGAACCCGTACGTAGCATGAGTAGGAGATTACAACATTTTCGTGATACCACTTGGTATGATTATGTATTCTGTTCGTGATAACCTACATGTAGGTAGGTAGTTCGGCCGCACATATGCAGCTGTATACCTGATAAGTACTCTGCTAGTAAGTACTCTGGATAACTCGCCCTATGGATCGGCCAAGCTCATAGGTACGTACTTAAGCCAGCTACACTACACATTTACATGCTTGCACGGTGCATCTACCTGCCACATAGCCACCAATCCCGGACCCCTGCCCTGGCGCGCCCTAAAGCGGAACACCCGAAGGACGGTACTCACCACGGTACCTCGGGACTTTCTGGGGGCACAGACTCCAGGAACCTGCTCAAAGTTGCGGTGCCTGGACGTTTCTTTGTGTCTATTATCCATTTTCAACCTTCCGCTCTTCACCACACACAACAAGCAACTCGACTCGCTTTTTTTTTTTTTTTTTTTCTTGCCGGGAGCAGAGAACACCGCCTATACGAAGCCATTTTGAAGCCACCCACTGCAGGCAGACAGACTACAGCGCCAACCGTGCTCTTGGATTCTAGGAGTGTGTGAAATTGCAGCAGACGAATGTTCGGGATTTGGCGACACTCATGAGGCGTAAGGAGGACCAGTGGTGACCTCGGGCCCGTGTACGACCGTCAGGTGGTGCGACGACCACGAGACAATGTCGATGAGGCATTCCCTCATAGCCGTCGTCGGGACGCTGATACTCGCACCCAATCTCGTTTACGCTGCTGGACCTAGCGCACTCTGGCTTGAACCGTCGTTGAAGTGGCACGTCTAGTCGAATTACTCGATGCGGATCCAGGGCTAATCGTAGTTTAGGTACGGCATTGATGGTAATTGGTCGTCAACAACCCTCTTTGTGGGCGAGCCCGCCCAGGAAATCGATGTTGTTGTGAGCACCAGTCTCTCCGAGTTATGGCTCGTAGAAAACACAGGATGTGGAAGTAAGTTCTTCCTTGTGCCACGAAAAGAAGGGCCAAGAACCAGAGCCCTTTCCGTGGCCTTGAAGCTCCTCTTCAGAAAACCCATCATCTTAAGGCTGCTAACCACTCTGCCCAGGTCCTCTTTGTGACGATGCCCGTGGCGGTGTGTTCAACAGAAGCGCTTCAAGTAGCTGGTCACCTATGGGGGCGTGGCAGCTCGGACTGAAAGCGATCGGCGTTGAAGCTAATGGTGACTACGCAATGGAGACGGTTGTGGTATATGATAGTGTTCGACGATGGCAGACTTCATTCAATAAGCTGATCGTTGCCGGCATCAACGACACAGCCGCTTACACAGGGTTCTTTGGTTTGGGAATGACGGACGGGAACTTTAGTGGAGTCGTCGCGAAGAGCCCGGTTGCGTCCCTGGTACAGCAGAGCGGTATAATCCCGAGTCACAGTTACGGTTACACGCCTGGGGCTTACTATGGTAACTATCAAAGTAAACACCTCGTCGGCTGGTAGATGCTAACAGATGATAGCTGGTGAGAGGGGCGTCCCGATGTCTCTGACATTGGGAGGCTACGATGCCAATCGCTTTGAGCCCCACGATGTTCAATTCAGTTTAAATGCTACTACGAGACAGCCTCAGGCCCTAATACGATCAATCACAACATCCGTGTCGGATGTTAAGCAGGCACCTACGGAGTGGTCTACACCGTCGATTACTTTGTCATCATTCAATGAGTCAATGACGGCTCTGATTGATAGTTCAACACCTTATCTATGGCTCCCGCCGGTGATATGCGACCGTTTTGCCAATGCTCTCAACCTAACATGGAACGACACTCTGGGGTTGTATATATTCTCGAACAACGACGATTTGGCGCGTTATCGATCAGCACCAGACTTAGCATTCACGTTCACATTTTCCAGCCTCGACAACAAGAACAATTTCGGTTCTCCAACAAATATGTCGGGCATCGTCAATATCACTGTCTCCGCAAATGCGTTCGTTCAGAGCCTACAGTATCCATTCAAGAACGTTATAGACTATGGAGCACCAGCAATTCCATACTTTCCATTGAAGAGGGCTGAGAAGGGGAGCCAAATGATTATAGGGCGTTCGTTTTTGCAAGAAGCCTACATTATCACTAACTACGAGACCAGTACATTCTCTCTACATAAGGCTCGATTCCCTGATAACCCACTGAGAGACAAGTCGATTCAAACCATTGCAGCCTCCCCCAACAGCCCTTATCCTGGACCTCCCGTTAAAAATGACGACTCTCACAATATAAATCAGGGTCAAATAGCAGGCCTTGCAGTAGGCGCGTGTTTGGGAGCCATCGCGCTCATAACGACGGCGGTACTCGTGCGACGAAAAAGGAGGGCGTTCAAAAATGACGAAGACCACCAGCATGAGGCAGACGAATACAAGGAGAAATACTCTACGACGGAGCCAGACTCCCCCATGAGTCCAGTAGCAATGACGTTATTCCGAATGAAGACGCGAGCGAAGAACTGTCCGAACAAGGCGGGTAAAAAGGAGGTGCCTGTTGAAGCTCATGAAGTCGGCGCGGACTGGAGCCATGAGCGCTACGAAATGCCAGCCCCGTTGCCTGTTGAACTTGATGCAACTGACACGACAGCGAGTGCCTATTTCGCAGTCCCTGCCGGTGACGATACACTCGGCCGGGACTCGTATCAACGGCCACAACAATGGGCCCAGCCACGCCAGTTTGCGGAAGACCCTTCAAGGCCTATGCACACCAATAACAGGGTTGGACATATGCCGCCACCAATAGATACTCGCTACCGCGATAGCCCTTCGCCGACAAGTCCAACTCACGAGTACGATGTGAACAGGATGCCTTCCCCAATCACACCCCACAGTGATGCCTCAACTTATTACGGAGATTATCCTTCACCGATAGCTGGCTTCTTCCCAGCTCGTACACTTTCCAGATCTACTGTCTCAAATCCTACCATGGTTTGCACGCCACCGTCACCAGTAGTAGTGAGTGACTCAGCTAGAATCGTACGCTCTACGTCGTCGGTTGCGTCCCTCAGTTCTCAGCCAACAAGCCAGCCAACAAGCCAACCAACAAACTCTATTCCAATACAGCCACCGATTCAAAGGACGCCAATTGATTCTTCACATGTCGTCTGTCTTGGGCCTTTGCCCGATAACATTCGATTCCCACACCAGTTGATGATGCAAAGACCACCGGGCGCCCAAGGCCATGATCAGATCTTACCTACAATGCCTACCATCCAGTCCGAAAATGCTTCAAGGCGGCAGTCTACAGCTGATACATTGGGAAGTAATTATACGCTCGAAGAAGAGGCTCGGGTGGCGGCAACTCGGGGCGACGTAGGAGCTGCTGGAAGAATAGATGGCTTCGACATTATACACGTCCCGCAAATGGCACACCGACGCTATAGCTGGGAGGAATAACGGCGACAGTTTCTCGCCACGTCATTCGGTACCGAGCCTCTCCAAGTCTTTTTTTTTTGAGGCGAGCTTCGAAACACATGGGTCTTACTTAACCTTCCAACCTTTAATGCTCCTTACTAGACACAACCTCATCTCTTTTTTAGCCTTGTCTTTTTCAATTATATTCTATTTATTTGCTCGTATATACCTTGGGATGCCTACGCAGATATCTGGGCTAGCGATGGAGTTCACGGCTACTCGGTTATCTCACTGTTTTAACTCCTATCTTACACGACCTTTTCGGCCCTGCTTGGATTTGGATTCGATGGGTCAGACGATAATTAAGTAAAGAGCATTCGTGGGAGTGATGCTCGGATTGGAGCGGGCTTTCCTCACTTGGAACAACATAAGATCACGAATTTGACGGTATGAGTGGGAGGGATATGGCCTGTGCAGGGCTTTCGAAACAACATACAACCACAACCAGGATACCATGTTGGACCAGAGCCCTGACGCTAAATGCATGATCACGTATTGACTGTGAGGAAGCTGGACTGGGACATCAAACTAACAATTATGTGGTAACGAGTAACGTTAGCAGCAGGTGACAGTGCACCGCACCACAGACAACAGATCCCAGGTCTCTAGCACTTGCGAATTCAACTGTCTATAGCTAGATTTGAAAGCAAGAAGCTCCATAGGAACTTGAATAAAGAAAAAAAAAACAAATAAATAAAGAACATTAGCATCAAGCTTTCTCTAGTTTCTTCTCGGCACTACTATATGACTGATGCCGAAGTACTCCCCTTAGTGTTAAAGAAACAATTCGAGCATGGGCTAAAGGCATCTCAGACAATATTTCTTAACGCTTTCCACCACGACTGGTCTTAAGTAAACAGCCAAGCATCGAACTAATACGATACAATAGGAATTCACCCCAACCTAGTGCGCAAGTTGAAAATCGTCAGATTTTACTTTGTATTGACATTAGGGAAGAGAACATGGCCAGACTATACCAGGCGAGCCTTTCGAACGCAAACGTGTTAAACGATAAGCAACTCTTTTTGTTCCTAAGGGACCAATATTAAAAGCGCTGGACTACTCCACGGTTCTTCACCTTATAATGCGTTAAAAGAATGTAGATAACAAAAGTATGTTCAACGATGAGATTTGTTCACAATTATATCGTAAGGTTAGGAATGCTAAATCCTACCCAGACTTTTAATTTGACGTTGATAAACGCGTCCTCGTGGGGTTAGCACATCCATGTGACAGGACTTGTAAACCTGAATGTATGTGTCTCCCACCGGTCGACCGAATCAAGACAACGGAGTATGTCTGTTCACCAGCACCCGAAAAGAGCCCACAACAACATCCGGCTTATAGCCCAAGGAGGCTCAAACACTACTTTGAGAAACCGCACCAGTTCGAGAGTACCGAGACAAACATTTACCGGCAACTTCCAAAGAGGAATACCCCGCTGAGAGTAGATGGAAGCAGGCCATGCATCGCTTGGGGGCTCCATTTCGAAGAGAACTGGCATTGGGCAACTATAATCATCTACGTGAGCGTTTCCATCTTTGGTTCTCTGCTGTTTGGTATTATATGAAAGATGTTAGAGAGGAATTCACAGCAGCGAGCTTTGGCTTGTCAGTTTGTAGTGTTTTACTAGCGTTAGCGGCATAGAAAAACACATCTTTCTAGGATACGATCACTTGTATCACAGAACGCTACAGAATATCCTTCGGAGGTTAGGCTAGCATTACTTCGCGAGGCTATGGCAGCGATGTTGGGTGACGCCTCAGATCTGTGGGCGATCCTCAAGTGGGTGGTTCTATATGAACTAATCCGAGATGATTGTTGCTGCGCACTATTGCTGACAGCAGACGCACTAATGACAGCACATTCTTATATAATGCTAAGCAACTTAGTAGTATTTAATACTGGAGGAGTGCCATGTGACGATCTCTTGGTCGTTCGCAACACTTCTGTAAAAACGCAAATTATCGAATAAAACTCTCAGTTCGATGATTTAATGAGTGAACTTAAAGTTTCTAAGTTTGTCCAGCATATTCATTGACGTTAATGGACTACGTCAACGCCAGCTCGCCAACGCTTTTATCCGACTATGGAATGAACCCTGACAATGTTGTGTGTGTTCTTTACCGACTCTAAGATAGAATCTCCCCCAACCGCAAGTATATGCTCTGAGGTCGCATCGACAGACTGGGCTGCTTTACCAAATGCTTGAACCCAGTTCGCTCTCCGTGCTAAAATCGCCTCTAGCACATCACGAACGGCGTCTTGATGAGGGATCGTCTGTCCATCGACATTTGACCTCACAAGCTCGCTGCGGCCAAAGCGGGGATCGAGAAGACCCTCACATGCCTTGATGATTTTGGGCGGCGCATGAGCATGTATGGGCGTATGATATTTCCCCGGTAAAGAAAATTCGTGGAAAGTTGCACCATGTTGCGAGAGATCATCCCTGAGCTCCGAGACTACCTCTATTGGTGCATTCAATATCATATCCTGTTCATCTCGATATGCGGGTATGTATATCTACTCAATTCATATTAGCATGCGAAGAATGGTTATTCTAATAAACCGTGAAGAGACAGACATTTTCGTAAATTTTCAAGACATTATGAATGTCTTCCCGCGTTGTCGGCGGTTCGAAGTGGAGGAACCCAGTCACGCTTGCGGCATTGCCGTTGCTGCTGGCTATTTCTAGATCAACGTAGGCGCCGATGCAGAACGCCAATATCACCGAGGTACACCAGATAGGGACAACGTCTTCTACCGTTGTGGCGCTAGCGATCGTCTGGGCACTGAGAAGACCGACGCATAAGCCTTGAACGCCTCCCTTGGGCGCAACACTTTTCAACACTGAATCGTGAATTGGGTCTCCAAAGCCATGAACGAAACTCAGGTATTGTGCTACCTGGAGCAAGATTGTCATGGGCGCGATTATAGTGTTACGCATATCATCGTGGATATGTTCCTTGACCGTGCCGGATAAAATTCCTTCGAGTTTCTTAATAGCGCCCTTCCCGTCGATAGCACTCAAGGCGGGATCTTGGGCTGTTAACTTTGCCCATACCGAGTCGAGATCATGGACTGTCTTCACGATGGGTCTGAAAAGAGATCCTCTCCGTTGGAATTCTTCCTGGAGCTGCAATACCTGTTCTTCTGTCGGCAATGGCCCTAACGACCCGAATGTCACGAGTGAAGGCAACGTCGCCATTGTTGGAAACTATCGCACTCTTTGGATGTTACCCAGAATGGGAAACCAATGTGGTAGAGTACCGAAGTCAAGCCTTGAGTCTTATAGGGATACATGTTTCTTATAAGCAGCAACCCCCGGTCGCCCTCCTAATCCCCGCATTTCTCAGTGACTTGACACAGGTATCGGGATGTCGACGCCGGAAATCTACTGGCTATCTGGCGTCTCCTGCTGCCCATCATACATGAACGAGCGTGGAGCAAATGTCGTTTACTACACTAGAGTAGCAAGGGATTCTATACGTGATTTTTGAAGTCAGGGTTTAGAGCCCCAGTCTAATTCAACCCGAAGATGCGAGCGCTAGTCCTACTTGAGCAAAGGCCCTGTATGATGATACTGATTCATATGGAGGTATTGACTACAAATTTGTGCATATGGCATATAGTGTTATGGCCGGAAATACATTCACGGAAGGGTGGCTCGCGTGACGGTCCTATGATAACGAGGACGGGCATCACACATACTAGGCAGTTCCCCGGCAATTGTTACGCGACGACTCGTATTACTTCTGCGTCGGCCGGGACCCCTCGACCTTAGACCTAGCTAACGTATACCCCATCGTTCATTGCTTCGACGACTGGGAGTTACATCAGTTCTGGGCCTCCGCTCACGCCGCCCACGCCGCCCACGCCGCCCACGCCGATGGAAACAATGCGCAGCCCATTTCAACATGGACACGGTGCCAAGTGGCGCTGCGAAGCACGGAATCTCTGTGCGCTGTATCCGATACTAAGATGATCATCAGGGCACGGAACCGAACTTGCCGCATCACCGCTTGCTCAGAAACGTAGACAATGGTGTCTAGTATAGTTTGCTTTAGTTCTTCAGTGTTGCGTTTTAAGGCGGCTTTTTGGGTGTGGCATCTAGGGGGGTGGTTTGTCTTAGCTGCAAATGACTTAAGGTGGATATGTCAAAATAGGTATTATATAAGTATTGCATTCAGTCCATCTACTTCATGAGTGAGGTGAGGAGACCTCTCCTATATATATAAAGGACCAGTGTTCCTTTGTGCCCCTGATCTTGTACAGTACATGAAGTGACCCCTTGACATTATACACTTTCAATGGCATTAATCGGCTACAAATCCTGAGGAGTAACCCTCTGAAAAAACAGATCAGTAAACGATGGACAAATAACCTAGGCACACCGTGTGACAACAACTTTCGCTCCACTCCGGGTTTTTTCCCCTTGAATGACAGGACATGATGGCCGAGGAACTTATTCAGGCTGAGCCAGCTGTTGATCCCATGCAGCAAAATCGTTCTTCTCTTTTGCCTTCTCATATTTCACCCACCATGTCTCGTTGCTTCGATGCGGAAATAGGTTCCATAAAACCATCGAGTCTTCCTCTTTCTTACTTAATCCAAGCCGCACGTAAGTTGCTGCTCGAAACCCAACGTTGGATTGCTTGCAATCTAGTAATAGCCTGCCGCCAATATGCTCTGGGTCTGTACCAACCTGCCAAGCTAAGATTATAGTTGCGAACAAAAGTAAGAATACAGTTAACAGCTGGCAGAACAGCGATGTCATACCTAATGACACCACATGAACTCCAAATGCTAGCCATCCGAAAGACCGTGCGCCCATATATAAATGTCGATGTGGCGGTTTTGGTATAGTAAGTACGTACGAGCCGGCCGATTAACTCTAGTTTGGATAGAGATACACAAAAAATATTGGCTAACGCCTTGAGAACCTTGTCCCAGACATAAAAATACACAGCAAAACTTTCAGCGAGGAGAAGCTTACGTGAGATGGCCGCAACTCCTCTTTACGAGCCAGGCTAACGTCCTAGTCAAATATCGAATATCCAAGTCGTTATTTTAGCCGCAATTAGTTGTCGTAAGCAGAAGAAGATCGATTACCTTGCGTTGGCTGATTCAGGAGTGAACGACTCCGGAAGGTTACTAATGAAATAGATGAATTTGCCCGCTGCTGGGGCCCCAGCCAGGGAGGTAATCTGACATATTCAAAGCTAGTGAAAAACACTTAGATGGAACGAGAACTGACCGATGAAAAGGGGTCAAATCAATTGAATGAAAAGCTAGAAGTGTAGTGTATTGTATGTAGGTAGCTAAGTTCCCTGCCCCTTTCCCCCTTTTTTCACCTACCCTTGCGTGAAGACTGCCCTTGTTGAAAGAATTTCAAAGTTAGTCGCTCGCAATACAGTACTTCACTGAAAAAACCAATAAATGTTGTTATCTACGTAAGCACGACATATAACAAACGCCGCCTTCCGAGCATACGGACCAATATCGCGGTGGCACTGCTGGATAACTAGTCAGTCCTAATCGGACAACGAACAGCTAAACTATGAAACAGAAATATCAGTTAGATAGAGACGAAGCAAAGAAAAAAAGAGACAACATAATAGAGATGGAACACAAGAACAGTAACGAAAAGATGTAAAAAAAGGGTCTGGCCGGGGATTGAACCCGGGACCTCTCGCATATTGAGCGTAGGGTGTACCCTAAGCGAGAATCATACCACTAGACCACCAGACCAATGAATCATTATCGTGATCCGTTGTTGTGTGAAGTCGACTTGCGCTAATTGATATGATGTTATTGCTAAGGAATGGAATCTTGAGCAGAGTTGTGGATTTTGTGGATTGCGGAGATAAAGATAGGTAACGACTATGCATGGTCCGTGTAACTCGATTGCGTAGAAAGTGTTTGAGGATAATGAGCGAGCTGTACTATTGTGATAGGCTATTGAACCTTGATTGAACTTTGAACTTGGAGTTTTTGGTTCTGACTCGGACCTAAGGATGCTGGTCTGATTGGTTTTAGGGACTACAAGAGTTTGATTGTCATATAAGGCAATCATGTTTCCGTTTAATGAATCATCAAAGTTAAATCAATTCACTAAATAATGAGTATAAAACATTAGGCCTCTCGGCCAGAATAGAATGAACAGGCAATATAAGAAGTCAAATCGATGCTCACAGCCCTTCACCAACGTCTACACTGCCCTCCCTTTACCCTTACCAAATCCGTCTCCATTGAGCGGAGGAAATTCATCCTCACTGGTCTCCAAGCGAGCCATAGCCTTTCTGCTCTCCTCCTCAGCAAGACTTAGCTGTAACGCCAATTCCAGATCGTCATCAGCTACTGAAGGGGTATTTATCAGTGCCGTCGACGATGAGCCAGCCCGTTGGACCATAGGCGTACGGCTCGAAGACGGAGACCTAGAGAAGGAGCCAGATGAAGATCGTTTGCTCCTTTTCTCTCTAAAGGTGATAGGGCCGTCAAACTCGCTTGAACTGTGTCCCTTTGGAGACCGACCAAGATCATTAACGCCCTCTAGAAGGGACAACCGGATGGCTGTTTGTATTTGAAGCTCGTATTCGCTCTCGCTGATAGTCTCAGCCACAGCGCTGGTGTTCCTAGTTGGCGGACTCGCATCGGCCACACTGGGTTCGGGCGTAATAGTATCCATGCTTCCAGTTGTTGAGGTCGTGTCAAGATCTGCAGCTGAACCGGTGTCGCTGGTACTTATTCGCCGCTGCTCGTCTAGCAAATACGACTCCTGAGACATCATCTCCGCATATTGGAGGGCTTCCTCTTCACTCAAATTGTTAACTCCTACTCCAAAGCGCGACCTAAGGCGGGCCTGTTCCCGTGCTTTGTGTCGCTGTTCGTCGCGAAGTTCTTCGGCCTCGGCAGCAATATAGCCTTTGACACCCCCACCATGACGTCGCCCAGTGAGACGACCGTGAACATCAGAATGGCGCAATCTTCGCTTGCGACCGGTAGCTTGATGGGAAGAGCTGTAGGCCCAATATCGTACGAATGTACCGAAAGCCACTATCCCGTGAAGAATAGTCGGGTCAGGGTCCAGATAAACGGCGCCGACGGCGGAAAAGCTCGTGTCACCCAGGGTCGGATTCAGAGCAAGAAGGTGGCGAGGCATGCGACCGGAGGAACGGGAATTCAACGTGCGAATTGGGTCCATAGTGGAAGCCAAGGGATCCCAAGCTTGAACAAGTCCATCGCTTCCACCATGGACTAGGTAGAGAGCTGAGAGAGCTAAGCAAGTGACCTCTGGCGATTCCGTCTCAATAACACGGACTGGGAAGATGCCGTCACCTGTATGTGCGGCTCGCGTGTTCCATAGTATTACCTTCCCAGCACTAGTACCCAAACCAATCAATCTTGCTCTTCGACCAGGGATATCGGACGGTGCCTGCCCGGATGGTGTCGAGGGACCACTGGCTGATGGACCAGAAGCATCCTTGAGAGGATCTTCGAACGATGCAACCAGGGCCATAAGTGACATGTCAACAGCACTTGCGGTGATGGTGACATTGCCAATCTCCTTCGAAGAGAATATGGTCTCTACCCAGTCGTCTAATGCATTCGTGGCCGCAGCAATTGGCGAAGGCGACTGTTTACCTGACGAGGATAAGACTCGCTTAAGCAGAGGAGAACTTGAAGAGTTTGGTGACGTGGATCGGGCAGTATCCCCGCCAAATATAGATTGGCGCGGTACTGGTTCTGGCAGGGACCCTGAAACCTGAGTAGGCGTCGTACTTGGTTGGGGAAGATGGATGACGCTTCGAGTGAAGCGTCTTAGAGCCCAGGTTTTATCATCATCTAGTGCACAATCAATAATGAAGAAACATTCTCCTGCGCCGAGTTCGTCATCGCCAGCGAAATCGACTTCTAGTCTTCGACGCATATCCCAACCATAACAGACCTTCCGAAAATGCAGGGGCTTGTAGCGAAGGAATTTTTCAATCTCTCGCGCCTCAGCAACCATTTGGTCCCTGTTCAAGCTCATAGAATTAGCAGGAGACCTGGGAGAGTAGCTACCTCGTACAGCGTTTCTTCCCGACTCATCAGGACGCGCTTGTCGCCGAGTGGCTTCTACAAGATTCCAGTAGGTTGAGCGACCAGTATGCCAGGCGAGCTTGGTACTATCATCGGCTTTGGTCTTGCTAACAGGCGGACTTGGAGGTTGGGTTAAGTAGTAGACTTCACCCAAGGCGTTGAGAGCAACCGCCCAGACACGGTTCAGAGCTTTTCGCTTCTGACTATAGCTATCATCGACCTTGAGCGCAATAATCGGTACACCCGGACTTAACACCCAACGAGCACTTATCTCGCCAGGAGTGTATCGAGGGCCCGAGGGGTCATAACCGAGGGCGTAGGTGGTCACCACCCCCAAAGATGATCCAGTCATGATACCAACCATAGATTGAGTAACAGTGGGCACAGAAGACGATTTAGCAACCCAAATGGAGCAAATCCCTTCAGAGAGTTCAGGAATCTTGGGTATATCGGGATGGGCCTCGACTAAGTCAGTTTCTCGGCTGAGATACTTCCCTCTGTACTCTCCAGTTGGCCTGAAGAATACACGACCGCCTGGGAATCCTTCGCCGCCAACAAGACCATAAGGCTGGCTTACATCCATAACATTAGGCATAGCTGCAGGGCCATCCCCCATGCCATATGGTATGAGCTGTGGCATGACCTCATCCAGCTGGGCAAAAGCGAAGGGGTCGTCAAGGCCCCATTTCTCAACCTTGCCAACCGTGGGATCACTTGCACTACCGACACCCAAGTCGGCTGCACCATGAATAACCCGCGGGTTTTTCTTGCCATTGGGCTTGAAGGTGGCGTGAACATGAGTGATGACAGAAGGTACCTTTGTGTTGTAGGTCAAAACTGCGGTGGCCTTCTTGCCGGACTGGCTGGAACGCAAGGACGTACCGACCCCCCCGGGCTTTCCTCTAGCAAGACTGCGGAGAAGACGCGTCCTTAAAAGGTACTCGCTGCGCCAAGAGGCATGCGGAGTCAGGCGGGTAAAGACCCGCACCTCGGACCGGACGGTATCGTCATCCTCCTCGCCCCAGGCTACTCCACGTGGTTTAGTATGAATAGTCAAAGCATCCTGAGCAGGGAAGAAGCGCTGAAAAGCCATACGCCATGCGTGGGGTGTGGTGATTAACGCGTAAAATCGTTTAGATACCAAGGCCACAGAGGCGTGCGAGTCGGGATGCAGATGCGAGAGGATGTGTGTCAGGATCTCTGTACGCTCGAGTTAACACCGTGGAGACAATGGGGCCTGCATTGGGGGCGCATACCATTTGGGAAGTCATCTAGGTTGACACGGGTTATCTCGTTGTCGGCGCGCTTGATGACCTTGAAGCCCAGGGCTTGTCTGGGAACAGAAGGCGTCAAGGCGCTCTCGTACTCGGCAATCCGGTGACCGGCAAGCGGGATCCGCCCCGTGGGCAGCTCGTCGCGGACACTCAGTCGGCGCAGGCGCTCTTCAAGATATGCCGGGCGGACGCCTTGACCGAGAGGGTCGAGCGCGTCGGCGTCGCTGGCAGAGTGCGGCGACATACTGCGATCTCGCTGCTGGTGAGGGCCGCGGGTCGGACCGCTCGCATCATGGTGCTGGGGGCCATATTGATCGGAGTGGCGAGAAGATTGGGAGGTGGTTCGTGGTTGGGCGTGCTGGAGGGTCTTGGGAAACTCTAGTTGCATAAAGTAGTGTGGAAGAGACGAGGGGTAATGGTAGCGTGACTGTGCGATGGGCGTGAGCACAGTCGATGAGCAGGGCAATCGATGGAGAAGTAGGTAGTCTGACCTAACGGTTTCTGCGTGGGTCGCGTGGAGGTGAGAGAAGCTTTGAAGTTGAACTTCATTCGAGTAAGTAAGGGGGGGAAAGGGAGGGTGAGGAATAGATAGTAAGGTAGCTTGGGGGGTGGAAATTGCCCGCGATTTTTCCACGACGCAATTCCCGTCAACTTCCAATGTACGTACCTCCTAGGTAGCCCGTAGCCTAAAAGCCTCATGTGGCTTGACAGCTTGGCAGGACCCGAAAAGATCGGAGATGACGACAAAGGTACATACATGTGGCCCCTGTCACAGAATTGCGAAGCTACCTACCTAGGTAGCTATATCTTGGCAAAGCTACCTATTGTAACCGCCTAGCCAGCCTCCTTTACAGACACAAAACACCAAACACGATTCCAACAGTATCATCTTATCCGATCGCAACTACATCTGATATACCACCTGTGCCGTTCACATCAAGAGTCGAGAGCCCAGAGCCACGTCCTACAACATCCTGCAACGACCGACATAATCTCATCAAAGCGTCAACTCTCGGGAGAGTAGACAAAAATTCACAATGGACTTCTCCGACTCCTTGTATGTACCGTATTCACACACCGTCGCTGAACTACACTGACATCGCGCGCATCGTAGTCGCATCGTCAACCTCGTCGTAGGTGTGGTTATGATCCTAGGCGGCATATCGCAGTTCTTCAACGCCAGCATGTACGTTCGCGCATTCTCCCATCCATCCACCCATCTCGACAGTCTCGCCATCATCGCGACATTCTGAGCGCAGCGAAAGACGCAAGGCACATACATAGCTAACAAAAACGGTGCAACCAGCCAATCCATCGTCATCGGCGTATACGTGATAATCTTCGGTGCCTGCGTCGGGCTTCTCGAGTTCCAGATCCCGCCCCAAGTATCGCGCTATGCGTCTTTCATGTTCTCCTTCATTGGCCGTGGAATCTGTACGTGAACTTACCTGTCACATTCGGGTCAACTCAACCCCCCTCTGGCTAACAAGACTGTGATATAGTCTACATCTTCATCGGATCGATCCTGCTCTCGGACCACTGGACGCGATACGTGGCTGGCTCCATCATCGGCCTGACGGGTATCGCTTACGCCGCGCTCGAGTTCGTGCCCTCCATCGAGCCACCCGCCAACATGCGCGAGGCTGACCAGGGGTGGGGCGCCGAGCAAGTCTAATTCATCTCTTCCGATTTGACTTAAAAGGGGCTCACCTTGCTCACTGACAATTTTTGTCCGTATTTCGTAAAGGCACCTCGAACACGCGCGTCTGTAATTTAGGAGTTACAAATCCAGCTCACGGGTATAAGGAGTTTGGTTCAGGGGGCTGGAAGGTCAGAGGGATTCGGACGGGAGGCAATTTCCAAACAGGACTTTGAAAACGGGGAACGATGGGAAATTCCGGGTCAGATTAGCTAGTCGCCCAGATCTTGCGAGTAGTGGGGAAAGAAAGCGGATGATTCTTAAAAGCCGGATCGCTAGTAGACATGTTCACCTTTTGTTAACTCTAACTGTGAATCTATATACGCATTAAGTGTAACTTAGAGACTAGGGGTAAAATTATGTGGCTGTGTCCAATGCTTTGGGTACTAAGTTGGGAGATTTTCCCAAGGTATATGAATATCTACATATATACCGAATGTCTTAATTTGCGACCTAAAACGGGTGCCATCTTTGACCCAAATTAACCATTGACCATTTCAGGAAGAGTACCTTTGCAAGGGAAGATAAGAAGAATAGCTAAGATATGGAGTAACATCTCTGTTGAATCTAGATGACCATACCTAATGTGGGGAGTTGTAGTTGACATTTCCACATCCACAAGTGTTTGGGTCTGAGAAACCATATGTTTCACAACCACGAGGATCAATATATTGTGGCCCCTGTCCTAATAAAGCAATTCATCTGCCAGTATCCGATTATCCCGTGATTTTGGCGCCCCGTTTCCGTTTCCTGCATTCTCCAATGCGTTTTCATAAAGAATCTGAATAGGCGACCAGACCACTCGAGGTCTTTTCCGTACTTTACGCCAGTGCATGCATAATTTGTCCACGCCAAAAATGCTATTACTCATGAGTGAAAAAAGAAAAAATTATCCCCCTCATTATGTCTACGTGCGTGGACTTTCGTTAGTACCCGAGCTTCGTTCGTTTTCCATCGGACCCATTCCCTAAATAGGGGTAGAAAGCGGCACCCAAATTGAACTGAAAATGCGATCAGATTTCAATCTCCAAGCGCCGCCAACTCCCTTTCCTTGGCCGCAAGCATCTCGCGCATACGTTCAGCTTCTTGTTGCAGGGCTGCCCGTCTGTCGGCCCTGGATCTTTCGCTATCCGCCGTTGTTTCTCGTGAACGCATACTCGGAATCATACTTGACGTAATTGAAAACCCCCCGGGGCTTGGAGGAGACATTAATGCACTTGCGGGAGAACGTAGTCGTAACATATCTGACGTGTCGTCCGTTACTGACCCGAAATTTGGGCTGGATCCGCGGGTCGGATTTAGTATTGATTTGATCGAAGACAGCCTCTTCGTGTTTTCTGGGTTGAACTCGCTGGGTGGGATGTCGGAATCTGTGGCAGAGAATGACCGTTTCCGACTGGATGAACCGAGAAAAGAAGCAGGGGAAATGGATGACTGACGATCGCTCATGATGGATGTCAATGGTGGCAGTCGGTTGTCGTCACTTATTGGGTCGCGAGGCTGCAGCGTCTGGGATGTGTGATAGGCCATGGGATCAGTCGATGGTACCGGCGTAGCTCCTTGACTGGAGTGCATGGGTTCGGGGAGAAGTGTTAAATGTTCGGTTTTGCGCCGCAGCCCGAGATTTACGGACCCGTCTTCATTCATACTGCCTCTCTCCATCTCGGATTCCGCATACTGACTTTGTTGCTCTACTGAGTCTATAACCATCGCGTCTTCTGCATCCGCCGAGGCCTCCTCTTGACTTGCTGGTATTACTCGTTTCCTCCGTTTGATTACAGACTTTTTCATCGTTACCGGCCGGTGGACGCCATGAAGCTTGTAGTACAACCCTAGAGAATTTAGCGCAGAACATGGCAACTTTATGAGCTTTAGCTTACCACAGGCGTTACAGATTGTATGCCCAGCTTCGTCGCGGCGCCATAAAGGGGTTATGGTCGTTCCACAGTTCTGGCAGGCTATTACTACTGTAGTGTTTTGAGCCTGCCCTTTGTTCTCCTGCGCATTGATATCAATAGGTGTGGGGCCGACACTGGCCATGCTATCTGTTGGATCGGGGAACTGATTTTGGAGCTGAGCGCTCTTTGCAATCCTGTTGTTGTAGGCAGGACAGCCACTGCAACCTTCGGCACCACCAGTACCATTACATCGTCCGCCACCAGGACATGACCCCGAGGGAGTCTGGTCCGCTGCTACATAAGTAGCACCTGGCATGCTTGCCATATTTCCTTGTGAACATGATGCTGGCGTGCTCTTATCTCCAACCTTGGTCTGTGTCGTTGCAACTATGGAAGGAGGACGCTTCAGATTGGTCGGGCGAGCAGAGTTCCGCGCCTTTAAGTATAATCCACACGCGTTGCATATCGTAGCGCCTTGGGGCGAACGTCTCCAGAGGGGTGTTCTTGTAGTCCCGCAATTGCTGATCCTGGTTAATTACCGAGGACGATGGTGTCTTTAGCTGCACATACCTGCATACTTGGCCGCCCTGACCGGTGCTGGCCGGGGATGGGCTTGTGCCCGTGGGAGTCTCTTGTCGGGTTACGTCGAATGGAGAGGGGCTCTTGGAGTAAACCCTGTCGGATCCATTTAGTGATGGGCTTGGGCCTTCTGAAGATACGCCTGTGCTTTGGGCTGTGGGACTCGTCAGTCCTGCAGGTGATGCACTGTTGAGAACAGCACGCTCGGAGGGACGGCTGCTGTAATCTCTTGATATGGTGGGCCGTGAAGGAAGAGCTGTTCTCTTCGATGAGGGCTCGTTCCTAGTAATCCTGGGCTGAGAATGGGGGGCTACCTCCATCACGGCCGCTGTCATGGGATTCACGCTTCTTAGAATGTGGCGAAACGTGACACGAAGTGGTGATTCCAACCCGATAAACACCACACGTACAGCCTATCTGGAGCTGTGAGCTTTTTCAGTAGATACAAAGGTAAGAGCAGAAGTAATGAGGGAAATGCAAATATAAAGGGCTATGCTCGGCTTTAGAGGATCTCGGAGCCGACTCGTCGTAGAAAGTGGCAGGTTCCCAATATGATGACATTAGAGATATGAGTCATCTTCTAGGTAAGATATATAGAATAATCAAAGCGACACTTTATTCTCTTGGGAACCCAGGGAAAACGAGGGTATAACAGTTTGGGTTTACGTTGTGAGGAAGGCTTCTGTGTGGCTGCGGGAAGGGCAATGTGTTAAGGGGAGAGACAGCAGTGGTAAGAGTTAGACGTGTATGAAGGGCATAGCACTTCTAGGTTATTTGCTTACCTTGTCTCGTAACAAATGGTCGCATTCAGATGTTCTTTAATATACGTGCAGTTGGATCCTCCTTATGCAACGGAAGTGATGATAAGAATGGAAGGGCTTGTAGAGGACCACCAATACAACCACCGGTAATATGTTAGACTGATACTATCACCCGCTGATGTCGGGGGTCGGCGAAGAGGAGATAGATAGACGACGATGATTATGGTGATGATGATGTTTCCGGGGCGGAGAAGGATCGCCTTGGCTTGGGCACGGATCACAACCAGAGATGGGCCAGGGACAGACCAGAGACTGATGGTAGGCAAGGCTGCTAGGGTAGTTGAGTGTGTGGACTCGTGGGGTGCCGGGGAAAGGGTAGAGTGATACCTAGATGGATGGATAGATGGTAGCCTGGTGCTGGTGCTGGTGCTGGTGCGTGTGCGTGTGCGTGATGAACGTACGACACTGGATCAGGAAGACGAGGTATGTTAGTTAGTTAGTGAGCGAGTAGGTGGGTTTGTGGCTCGACGAGTCGGTCGGCAGAAACATGTCACTGCTGACTGCAACATGTACTAGGCCTAGGTATTCTGTTGCTGTCTGTGCCGTCTGTGCCTGCCTGTCTACCGTGTACTGTATGCCCAGATCAAGCCCAGGATTATGTTGGATTGGGATTAGTTGGGGTCGAGGCTGCGTGGTAACCGTCCCGAGTGGGCAAATGAGCATAGCTTGGCAGATGTAATGGATGATAATAGCATTAGCCCCGAACCGGTTGCGCTGCCTCTCGCGATTGATCTCGACACGATTATTATTCCAAAACCTTTGATTGGCTGATCTGCAGCTATCCATGCCCGTGTCTCAGACAGGGGTGCCGATGGCGACCCCTGCTCAGGAGCATACGCACTAACTAACCGACACTTACTTAGGCAGATGCGGTGTAGCGTAGGCGGTCAGCGCAGATTCGGAGGAACACCAGTATAACTATACGGAGTTACACTACGTACGCTCGTATCTCTTCTTCCAAGTCCCAAGATTAGATCTACAATCTACAGTAGGATTGTGATAACGGTATTAAGTGGTATCAAGCACATAGCAAGACAATTCGAGCAACGCTAGGTACCTCGTATCTGGGGAAATTGTGAAGTTAGGCAAGTAGTACTAAATCATCGATGTGCTTTTAGTACTAACCTAGTCTGTTGATAAAAAGTTTTCTGACCATCAGGTCTACTTTGATTGGTCACTGTGATCAGGAGGCGACATAATGATAACATACTAAATTCACCGACGACCACAGATACTCCACTTACGGCCTTAATAGTGTGATGCATATCACGATGTTTAGTGCCCTTTTAAGAGAGGAAACGAAAGGAAACTGTATTGAAACAATAACAACCGTCTTATAAATCATGGGGTATCATGGTAACCTCAATTGCCCCCTCTATCACCGATGTAAGACGCTTTATCGAGCAGACACAGTTTTGGAAACAGATTTTGATGTTAACCGGGGCTCTTTTCCCCATCGGATCATGCTCGTCATCCCCGACTGATCTCTTACGACTCCGCCTCCGTCATAAGTTGCTCGCCCTCATCTAGCAGCTCTGTTACTTTCTTTACGTTTCGGATCAAGCTCTGGCCTAATCCAACCAGCAGCAGCTTCTCCGCATTGGCAGGGAGACCTAGATATGTCGGTGGCTCGCGTTCTGGTAGCTTTTGGATCCAGTCCATGAATTCTTGTAGCGATGTACCTGACGGGACCACCAAACTCGATTCCTGACCGTCCTTCTCGGATCCCTTCACTAGCTTGTGCCCGATATCATAGGCAGTTGGAGTTAGAGTCTGGTCGACCAGAGATGTCAGCTGTTTGAAATCGCCTTCGTCGTCGATTTTTCCACCATATGTCTCGCGCACAAGGTAGCAGATCATCTCCCATGGTATGTTCTGTGGTGCTATGTTTGAACGGTTCTGTGCCACCGAATCAAGCCACGTATCTACAATGAAAGCCGAGCATTCATACTGAGCATATTGTTAGAGACCATGCTATATAAAAGATAGTTGAGCAACTTACATCGCTGTCATTAAACTCCCAGAAGCCCTTCCATCCTAGATTAGGTGCGTATCGCAGTCGCTCTTGAACTACGGCGTGCAAAAACGAGAGAAGGAGGTAAAGCCTGGTACGTTCAACAGGACCTTTAGTCGCTCGTGTCGCGAGTGAAGTCATAGAGTCCTTCATATTAGCTCTCACACCAGCGGGCTGCTCGTACATAAGGACGCGAGAGGCACGGAGCAGATTGACAGGAATTTTGGGGCTCGATTCCATAGACAGGAACAATCTGAAGTCAGAGTGAGGGTTAAGAGATTCCATGCGCTTTTCGAGAGATTGCAGCCACGTGGGTGCAAGATGGACGTTTTTTATGAGAACCCAGCTTCCCATCTGCGCTGCATTGCTGACGGCCTTATCAGCACTGGCAAGACTTTCGTTTGATCCCATGGCAATATTTGTGCATCTGGTACGAGTTCGTTCCACCAAATTGTCAACCTTGTAGCTGGCATCGAAGCCTGGGCTTGAGACGAGTGAGATTGGGCGTGTCGATGATACTTGTTCAACCGTCCCCTTCAAATCTTCTACGATATCAAATAGTTCAGGCCCGAACACCGATGTAACGAAACGTTCTGCGGCAGGCACGAAGCGATCGAGGCGGAATATCCTGACTAACAGTAGTGACAATAGCCCCTGGTCGAACGGCTGGCTATCTTCTTGCCAAATTTGGGGGATAAAGTTCTCCGCAAACTCCTCCGAAAAGAACTTCTCCCAAGCCTCTGGTGACACCGAGTCAAGTTTGTCCTTTAGCACGCTGAGCCTCTTTGCTCGGGCCAAGGTATCCTCTCTTTCGTTAACCTCGGTGGACAAATCCTTGCCTTCGATTCTGTCATCCAGTATGATGTCGATAAGTCCCTTATCCATCTTGTACGGAGATGCTTGGGCAAGCAAAATGGCCAAAGTAATCCGGTCCTTCTGGATTAGACCGAGTGCCGTTCTCTTAAATGTGGTCACAAAGAGATCACGGATGATGATATCTCTCCGGGCATTGTGGTTGGTCTCGTTCGCAAGATTCTTGTTGCCATGGAGGACGGAATGGAAGATATCTAAGAAGTACTGCAGCGAAAACTGATAGAAATGGTTGAGATAATGAAGTTGCTCGAGAACAGCGAATACAGCACTACATGATCGTGCAATGATACTGTACTGCTGTGTAATCTCATCCACCTCAGCCATCACGCCTTCAGTATTGCTCATTTTGGCAGTGATCTCTCCAGCCTCGGTTTTTAGAGTCTCGAGAGTCTCGATAACATTGTCGTCGTCAAGTATGTTACCGCGCGATTCATTGAGAGCTTGAAGAAGCCGTTTTTCTAACTGTCGAAGATGCACCTTGAATTCGCCTTGTAGTTTGATCAAATTTGACCTTCTCTCATCGACATCTGGCCTCTCGGATTTGAGAACATCATTGAGGGACTGAGTTCGAAGACTACTCTGAGTTACCGTGAAATTGACGAAGGTGGTTCTACTGCAAATGTCTGGAGGAAATGTAGCAGAAGGGTCTCGCGTAGATAGATATATCTTGAAAGCCGGGGAGAAGTCAATTTGTTGCTTGCCGAGCTGAATGAGGACACGACCTCCTGTCTTTTGATACTCTTTATTGAGCACGTGGTTGAGAATAGGGTCTAAGTGCTCCGCATCCTGTATGAGAATTGGGTTACCAAATCGTAGTGCACTTTCGAGCTGCTTGGTGAATGAATCATCCAAGAAACTAGTGACCGTTAAGCGGCGATCTTTACACTCTCGCTGCAGAAACTCGGTTACTCGGCCGGAAGGATCGATGATGAGCGGATACCGATTAAAACGCTTGAGGATGATGGCATTCTCCGTACAAAGATCATCTACTGGTAGTGTGTTTTCTTGCCAGGAGAGTCTCTCATCGGCCGTAGACAAGTATTCCGTCATAGGGTTATGGGGTTTGAAGCTCACGCCTGAAAGATGAAGTTGGTGTAGCCAGTCTTCCATCATTGATTTGCGGAAGGTCTGATCATACAGGCCGCTATAAGCGAGGAACGCAGCGGCAACCAAGACATCTCCGACCAAGGTGCTGATTTGGGTTTCAAATGACTTGCTACCCTCTTCCCATCGAGTTCGTTCCGAAGACAAGCTATCCAATAACCGAACACTTCGGTCGACCTTGAACTGCACGCGAGACATCTCGGTTTTGATGGCCTGGGTTTCGCTGATGAGAGCGGCGTATTCTGTCTTGTACGTAGCAATACTCTCCTCGAGACTGGTAATTGTGTTCTCCACAGCCTTTGCCTCCGCCTTAGTCTGGAGGGCTTGCTCTTCAAGCTGGTCGACTTCTTCTCGCAAAGGCCCAACGCGGTCGAGAATTTCGGAGTAGTTGACTTGCGCTTCTACCCATTGAACCAAAGGACCACAAGCTTTACTGGCACGGTTGACCTTCTCATACGTGAACTCGGAATTATTCAAGTAACCAGTTCGCATTTTAGCCCTCATTCCCTTGGTCATCTGCTTTTCGTTGTCAAAATTGACAATGCTTGCAATAAAGTCATCTCGTCGCACTATAGCTTGAATACTCTTCCAATCGGCTATCTTGTGCCCTAGCAAGGTACAGACCGACTCCATGGCAAGCTTCACGCCTTGAGGTGGCGAGCCCATAGATCGGACTTCTGTCAAATGTTGGCGCTTGATGTTGCTAACACTAGCTTTAGCCTCTTCGACAGCTGGTTCTGCTCTCGCGAGGTCATTTAGGACGACCTCTCTTCGAGTTGCCACTTCTGCTTCTTGCTTCTCGAGAGCTGCCTGAATTTCTAGGGATGTATTCTTGCGTTGTTCAGCTTCCCGCTGATCAGCTACCATACGTTGTAGTTTCTCGTTCGCCTCGGCATCCTTTGCCTCTAGTTGCGTTTTCTTCTCAGCAAGACTAACTCTTAGATCGCGCACCTTCTCGACAGTATCTCTGAGTTTGTCGAGACCAACATTAAGATGACGCTGTTGCTCTTCAAGATCTTCTCGCTTCTCGTTGTAGAGCTTGACATACTGCGCGACGAAGTCCAGGAAGTGACGAGGTGTGAGAAAAGTAACCTTGCCTTGCTGCTTCTGAAGCTTGTTGTTGAACCGTTGTAGGGAGTAGTGGATGTATACCATGGAATTGACGATGGCCTCCCTGTGAGAAGGTGGTAGGCTGAGACCGCGGTAAGCGACAGGAATACTATCAGGAGCCACAAAGTTTGGTTTGTCCAAGTCAACAGAATATGTCAACTCATTAGCCACCTGGAAGAGTGCTTGATCGGACCAGTCACCGAACCAGTTCAATACGCATCGGTTGAACAGCGCTGGACTAGTAGCGGCTTTTGAAGATAGCCCCTCTTCGGGAGGGTTCATTGTGAAGACCACATGTAGATTCTTAACAATTTGCTGCGTGAACCATTTGTATAGCTCTTCTTGAGAGTCCAACAGCAGTCCTTGTCGTTGGGCGCCCTCTTTACAAGCTGTCATCAATGCAGCAAAGTCGTCCCCTTCGAAAAGACCGGGAACTTCAGCATTAGCAAGGAGCGTGTTCATTCGCTCTAGAAAGCCTGAGTCCAAAACATTTGACTCATCCATGATGAAGCACATTTTTTCTCCCTTACAACCACAACGACGCAGGACCTCTCGGAGATCGTCATCGAAATCTTCTGCTGAGTATTTGCCGTGAACTTTGATTTGGAAAACCTTGAGGCCGTTCATCCAGGCAACAAACCTGGACAATGTTGTCTTCCCGCTTCCACTAACACCTATCAAGATGAGATGCCCTTGAGGTTGCCGGAAGACACGATCTATGCGCAAGACGTGCTCAAGGACATCGTTAAAGAGGATCAAGGGAACATCAACTTCCTCTTCGCAGAAGGTCTTGAGGCGAGCCTTGACGAAATCACGAAGCTGCTCACGGTCTACCGGGACGTAGTTCTTCGATAGCCAATTGGAGAACAGAATGGGGCCGCCCAATGCCTTTGCTTCGTCAATGGTTGGGAAATGTTCCAAGGCAATTCTGCGGACAGCTTGATCTGTCCATTGCCGTTCTTCCTCTGCGACCAGACGGTCCTGGAAAAGGCGGAGAGCCTCGTGAGCCCATATCCTGATGAGTCCTTCGACAGAAAGGGTCTCGAGAGGACGAATAGCTTCATACACACCACGAACCCAGCGCGTTAATTCACGAGGACTGTAGACATAGTGGGGTTGAATTTTGGGCGTAAAGCGCTGTTGAGATTCGAGATAGAGCCGTACCATAGCTTGTGTAAGCGCCTCGGAGTATCCTCGTAGCGCAGGGATAATCTTTAGAATTGCCGAGTTGAAAGTGCCGTAGATTTGTAGCAAAGATAGTTCGCCAGGATAGTCAACCATGATAAGCGGAGCATGCCGAAGGAAACGAGCACCCATAGGTGTGCGTCCAGCATCGGTTGGAGGATTACAAGCTCCGACGAATTGTATTCGATCAAGAGTAACCCAGACTTTGTCGGAAGTGCGCCAGAAACCGTTCTGTTCAACCAGTTGTCTAAGGAATGAGATTGCTCGCTGAGTACCATATTTGTCCGGAGCAGGGAGATTGATTTCATCGCAAAAGATCACAAGCCAACGACCGATCTGTGTTGGTGACAACATCATGCCATTGAGCGTCTTCTTATATTCGCAATATTGCTCGAACGTCTTGATCAAAAGATCTGGAGTTGTAGCGCTGGAGAAATTAAGGCCGACGACTTCCATGTTGGGAAGCTTGCGAAGAGCGCTGAATAGAGTCATGGTTTTACCCGAACCGGGAGGGCCACACAACAGAAGTGGCTTATGTTCTGCAAGCCAAGAGTAAAGAACATCCTCATGGCGTACCGTATCCAAAGTAGGAATGACTACATCGGTTTGTGTAATTGAATGCGTATTCACTTCGATCACCGGAACCTGGTTTTGCCATGACGTCCACTCAGCCTGGGGTAGACTAACATCAAAATCGATGAGAGAGCTAGTTCCATCTAGGGGAGGTGATCCAAAGCTAGCGAGAGCTCCAACCTTGTCGCCAAAGGTCTTCCGGTCATTGAGCGGACAATCACCAGTCAAGGCCCAAACTAAGGCGAGTAGCAGCTTCTTGGAAACATAAGCCTCGACTTGCTCAGGGTCTAGTGGGAAATCAACGTGTGACGCATTGTATTCGATCATATCTCTAACGGCCTTGTTCAGCAGTGAGAATAGCGTCGTCAAGACACGAGATACGGTGTACTCCATGATATGGTTAAAAGTTTCGGCTTCTTTCAGAGCATCGCTGATGAAATCATCTGTTGTCAAGTAGGCATGTAGTAAATCAGCGACTTGGCTCTGGATTTGCAAGGACTTAGCTGGACTCTGGCCTGCAGCAGCAGTATCTTCATCCAGGTCTTCGAAAGCCACAGATCGTAGAGTGTCTAGGTAATGAGCGACCAGCATACTGGGTGTGACAGTGTCCTCGCTGTACCACACCATACCGCATCGACTAACAGTAGCTAGCGTTGCGTACTTCAAAGTCTCTACCTCAAACATGATACGGACATTTGATGGTAAGTTGAGACGCTCGCCGTTAGGAAGTGTGAGAAGTTTGTTGTCGTCTAACACACTGTTCAGATTCTCAACCCACTCTGGATCAACATCACCATCGAAGACGATCCAATGTCGTTTAGAGTCTTCTCCGCGGAGATTATCAACAATCTTGCGTAATATGCTAGTGAACAGACCATCGGTCCACTCCCTAGTAGTCGAGTCGAGATTACCATACAAAGCCTCTTTCGACATGACCTTTGAGTCGATAACGTGAGATACTCCCTCGACACCTTCAACCTGCTGTAGTGCGTCCAGCAATAACTTCCAAGCCCCAGACTTGCCAGTGCCGGAACTGCCTACCATCATGACACCATGGTGGATTTTCTGAATTTGATAAAGTTGGAGAACCTTCGTCATCCAAGTGTCATTCACCACGAAATGCCTCTCGGATGCAAGATGGCGAATAGCTTGTTCAAGCTGTACTAGATTGGCTGGTACATATTGGACACCAGGGAAGCAGTCTGATTCTATGCTGGCCATAATCTCGACATCATTCCGAATTAGCTTAGGTGCAATGGTTTCTCTAACGCTTTGAACAATTATTTCGGGTTCCACAACCTCTTCATTGTCAATAGCGCCCTCGCTGTCCAGTAGACGGGCACGCTTGAGACCACCCGAACTCACAAGTACGCTCTTCAAGGCACGAAGCCCGAAGTCGTAATGGGCTTGCTTGGATAATTTTGCCGAACACTGGTCGAAGAACGGTACGGTCTGTTTAGACAGCTGTTTAGCTTGGTTGAAACCTTGCGAGTAAAGCATAACTTCTGCAATAAGTTCCTTGTCCGGTTTTGACATGGCCACGCTGCGGAACAACTTTTTGAGGTTGTCAGGTAAGTTGGAGCGGCCAGCGTAGCCGGGATTCATGGTAATAAAAATACCGGTATTTGCATTCACGTGAAGCTGACGTCCAACTAGTTCAATCTGGGCCGCATCGTCTTCAGCACCTTGCTTTAGACCCAGTTGAATGTTTTGAATTTGCTGCGAAACGGCAGACAGTATCCTCTCTTCTAGTCGGTTGAACTCATCAAAGCAACCCCATGCACCAACTTGGCATATACCTAGGAAGATACGACCCATCGCTTGAAAATCGAAAGTATCATCGCAGCAAAACACCAAAGTGAAGCGACCAAGCTGGACACCAAGGGCTTTGACCGATTCCGTCTTGCCAGTACCAGCGGGGCCGTATGGCGAGCCACCGAGTCTCTGCTCGAGAGCCTGGGTGAGGGTGCCGAAGCAACGGTCGGTAAGGGGCGTTCTTACGAGCCGATCCGGGACACCGAGATACTCGAAACCGTAGTTAAGCTTCGCGTTGGCCATCTTGATGTGGAGGCGTTGCATGAAATCTCCCTCCGGTACATAGACATACCGCATTTGCAGGAGCCACAGGTAGTGGGTGGGTGAAGTCGCATTAAGTTTGATGAGCTTCTCAATCACATCACGCTGATGGACGCACTCAGTAATAAGAGCTTCGCACTTCTTTCGCTGAATGACTTCAAGATCCCCCAGCACTGTTTCCGCCAACAGCCTAAGTATTTGGACTTCTCGGTCAAATAGAGTTTGGAGTAAACCGCCCCCAGCCGCCAACGTGTTCTCAACTGCTGTCGTCCAGACGACCTGTGTAGCTAGCACCACGATCTGACTGGGGTATGTGTTTATGAACTCATTGACTGCCGCGTGGTCAATGTTGTCGGACTCAAATATCGGCGTGTACGCATCGACAGCCTCCGATAATAACTCAGCAAGAGAATACTTCATGCCATTCTCCAGCAAAGCAAGCCAGTCATTGATTTTTGGTACTTTGGCCAGCGAGATCTCTTTCTTGAGACGAACAATCTCGCCCTCCTTTGAAGTGAATCCGGAGATAATAGACTCATCGTCCATGACGAGGCCTGTGAGACCAGCAAACATCTTCTTAAAGTGCTTGGCGATACGCAATGTGTCATTACTATTGCCGATCATTTCCAGAAGGTCCTCATCACCAACAAAATAGAAACGCGGGAACGAGACACGTTCTTTCTCAAGATACTCACCAAGAGCCTTTTGAATCTTGTTGAGCAACTCAGCTAGACGTTCAAGCGATTTCTGAACGCCAGTGATACTTAAAACATCCATCACCATTGGTTGCTTATAGACTTTCTTCATCACTGTCATGAATTCGCTGTTGATGTTCTGGAACCTTGAGGATTCAATAGGGAGTAGGTGTTTGATGTCGGCGTTACCGGTAAACACACCCTCTAGGTAAACCCATTGACGTTGCACATCAATCCAGACGTCGAACAAGACATGCACACGATTTAGCTTGTCTTCCCAGGAAGCAGCTTCCTCTTCAAACTCCTTGTAATAGGGGGAGTGCTTCATCGCTTGCAACGAGTTCAGATTTTCACTGCATTTTGCGAATAGGTCGTCCCAGCCACGGATGAGACGACACTTATTCTGGTAGGCAACCAAGTCAAGTTGATAATTGTTCCAAGTCTCCTTGACCTGTTTCAGGAATTCTTCCAGCGCCATTTCACCTTGGGCCTGTGTGATGATGTCTCGCACTATGACCTCAGTAGCGACCAAGTTCAGATCCCAGACATCCCCAAGAGTCATAGAGACAGGCGAATAGCGCCGTCCGGGTTTAATATCTTTCCAGATTTTAGTCCAGTGCCGATCCCGGATGGCCTCTGATTTCAAATCGCCTAGAAGACTGTTGACTTTTAAGTGCAGACGGAGAATGTTTTGGATGTGCTCAAACGCGGCATACTGGCGCATTCTGCTAGGCATTTCCTTCGTCATTTTGATAAGACCATCAATAGAACCCCGGATTTTTCTAGGCTGAACGCTGCTCCAAAGGGTCTCCCGGAGCTCGTTCAAACTCTTCCAAATAGTAGAGAGCGCAGCCCACACGGACTTGAAGTCGTGGACTTCTTCTAGAACCATGGCAAGGGACGACTCAGGACTTGGGGGAAGGTCGAGAGCTTCCTTTGCTTTGGAAACCATCTCAAACTCCTCTTGTAGTTTAGTGATACGGGACTCAAAGGAACTGAGAGTAGCAGATGCGGCTTCGGGTGCAATGGTACCCGAAACAGGCTTTTCTGCATTCCATTGGACGCTAATTTCAGCAATCTTCTCCATGACTACCTTGTCTTCTGCCACAATCTTCGCCTTAAGAGCATCTGTTTGGTCTTGAACAACTTTTGCTTTTCTGTTAAGGATCTCGTTGAGAGCATCCCATTGTGAATCGACCTGTTGTACATCTACCCAATCATTGGGCAGGTTGTATCTATTTCGAACCAGCGTCGATTGTCCCTGGCGGAAAGTCTCAACCTCAGGTGCCCATGCTTTAACTCTTCGCTTGCAGTTTTGAACGATGGTAATGAACTGCACAGCTTGCGCAGTCGAAGTAGCCTCGAGGCTCTGTGTCTCCAAGTCGCGTCGGGCTTTCTCAATCTCGGCGTGCACCTCTCTCATACGAGTGCCGAGACGTGTAGCAAATTTGAGAATAATCTCATGTTGCCACTGGTCGTATTTCGCATTAACTTTATCCTGAACTTGGCCGTAATCGATTGTGATATGCCCAAAAGTGCGGCTAACTTCCGATGTGTCGAAAGTGGCGCGAGACTTCCGAATCTCTTGCAATAATTGCAACCATTTAGACAGCTCTTCACCTAATAAGTCGTACACCTGTTCGGATTGCAAGTCCCAAAGCGACTGGAACTGTAGCCACTTGTCTACATATTCGCTGATCCCTTGCAGCTTGGCCTCAATGGACGCATATACTCTGCCAAGTATATCGGTGCAGTCGCTTGGCATCTCGTTGAAACGCGCTTCTTCGTGAACAACAGTGCTCAGGGTCAAACTCATTTGGTATCTCGATGCCTTGATCTTAGGTAGATTGCAAACAATACCAATCCAGTCATGTAGTTGCAAGAACCAACTGGCTCTAGCATGTTCTAAAGGCGGATCCAAGTATATGACCTGGTTACGCATCGTGATTTCATGAATCAAAGGTGTCATTATGGGGCCATCCGACTTGAGCGGTTCACCTGAGGGCGCCAGCTGCTTCCTGCGGTGGGCTTCGATTTGTTTGACAGGCGTTTCATCCTGAAATGCTTCGATCCAGCGGACGACAGCATGTTGCAAGCGAGCGAGAAGTGTCCGTTTGATCCGCTCGTTCATTCTTTCGACCCAGAACCCCAAGTTGACATATTGTTCTAGATTCAATTGGTCCACAGCAGCTTGAATAGTCTGCAACCGAGCCTCGAATTCGGACGTTTCATATGGGCAGGTGGCCAACTCTGCCAAGGCTTTTTGAACATTAACATGAATGTTTGCGAGGGTGACAGTTTTAGATTGAAGTAAAGAGGCGGCTGCCGCAAATTCCCGAACGAACAACACATGCTTGCTCTCCGTTCCACGACCAACCGCATGCTCAATTGTCCCATTAGGGAGCAGTGTTGGTTTCTGATATGACTCCCAAGTGTTAACGAATGTTTCCCACTTGAGAGGAATTCCTTTGGCAACTAGCGTGTGCACCTCATTCTGATAGCCACTCAACAGGATAGAAACTTCTGCCATATCTGAAATCTGTCGTGTTGTCTGAGCAAAAGTTCTCACGCTCTCCATTAAACTGACTGCATAGGGGTAGACTCGCTTGGCCTCTTTTGCGACATTATTCACGGCATGGGGAACATTAAAATTTTGCCAGCCGAGGTTTCGAGTTTCTTTGAATAAAGCAATGATTTGCGCATCAAAGTTGACGGATAAGTCCAGGGCGTTATTAGCGGCCCTGATCTTGTTGATGTTAAACAAACGCCCAGAGATGGAGATTTGTTTTCGTTGTACGTCTTCAACCCATGCCTTGTAGATCGCTTGAGTATTTAGTTTCTTTCGGAACAACTCGCTTTCTGTCTGAAGCTTCTGGCCTTCGCTATGGAGAGCCCAGTCCGAACCCAAAATATCCTCGACTTTCTTCATATAGCCGTCAAGCTGTCGTTCAATCTGACGAGCCCAGATGATAGCACCCGAGACAGGCGGCAAGTCATGCAGTTGAGCCATAGCGTGAGCCTCAGAGTGACCGTACTGTTGCTTAAATCGCTCGTGAAGATTCGCAATCGCTTGCTTTACATTGTCTATAAGCTGATTCTGATACTCAGCAATGGCTCCTCGAATCTTGGGTCTAACGAAAAGAGCATTAAACTGAGAGAAGACCCGGAACATCTCATTCGCATTCTTCGCTGTTGCCAACCGATCACGCAGTCGAGCAATAATGGAGTTTTCTACTCTCGAAGTCCGTTCGTTGTAGGTATTCTCTGCCTTGACCCATCTTTGCGTCCCCTCGGGGGAGACATCTAGTAAGTCAACGTTCTTCAATGCCTCCCACGCCTGTTTAACCTCTTCAACTGCATCAACATCACCCATCTCTTCGACAAGAGCGACTCCGTTTGCTGCGATTTCTTCACCCAGGCCATTGCTTGTGGATCTAGGGCCCAGGACGTTGATGATGGTCCTCTGAAGCTGCTCATGGTTGTCCCTGAAATTGTCGATATACTTCAGGCGCGCCTGTAACTCGCTATGCTTAGGCATAACCTTAATAGGTATGAATTTCTCTTGTCTTCGGCGGGTAGTTTCTCGAGCTATATTCGTGAATTCTTTGATTTGAGTATCCCAAGACCTAAAAATCTCATCAGCGGTAGCCATGAGACTCTTGAAATCTTTGTACTCCAGATCAACCAGCTCTGAACCGGGAAGAAGCCGATGCATAACATCTTCCAAGTCAGCAGAGATGGCTTCAACCAGATGTAACGTTCGGGCAATGGGATAATTGCTAAATCTCATTTTTTTGTTCATGTGGCTGAAAATCTGTGCAACGGCATCTTGAATTTTGGGCAGCGATGTCGCAGATAACAGTTCGTCAAGTGGGAAATCTCGCATAAGTTGGTTGTACTTCTGCACCATTTCCATGGCTTCCTTTAATCCTGTATCAGCTGTGAAACTAACGGTTGCCTGGAAGCGCTTGGCATGCTTGAGAATCTCCAAGGTGAGCGTAACGCCTTCGCTCCTCAGCTGAGCCTCGATTCCCTCTAATGCGGATTCCATGGATAACCAGAAGTTGATCTCTTGTGTTGCCGTCCTCGTCACAGGATCCCTAGTCAGCTTCGTAATGGCCTGAATCGACTTGATCCAACTATTAACAGTCGACTGTAAGTTATTCATAAATGTGCTGTCTGCCAGAAGGTGAGATGGGATTAAGTCGGTAGAAGGTCGTATGCTGCGAGCTGCGGCATCGTCCAAGGCCGTCTGTACGATGGGATGGAAGGAAAGCGACAACTCGGGTATTTCAACATTCTGTTGGAGATGCAGTAGACTAAGCTCAAGTTCAGTCATACGCTTCTTGGTAACAGGAATGCCTGTCTTTGCGTCCACGTCTGCTCGGTTCCTAACGCCATTAACAGCTTGGGAGGTTTTGGTGTTGGCATCAAAATAAGGCGCCAGCGCATTATGAACGATGGAGTGGAGGATTTCGAAGGGTGAAGCGGAAGGTCCTTGCTCCGCAACCAGACTAGCCAAGGAAGCAGTGCCTGGTAGCGTCTGGATCTGAATCTGCGAGGTCAGAGGAAGCGAGGGGTCGATCGCCTGGGGGCGTTTCAACAGCGCAAGATAGGCAATAGTCGTCGGGGAGGAGGATATTTCGGAAGCGATAATGTACGTGTAGGAGATCGGCACTTTACAGCAGAGACTAGTATTTAGCAATTTTGCGGCGGCGGCCGTATATATTTAAAGCGATCACTCACCATTATCGGCTGGTCCGTCTGGAATGTCTTCCGGCGGTTCAGCGTTTTTTTGTATGTATAAGGCTACCTGGGCATCGGTTGCAAAGCGGCTACACCGATGGATGGTATCTGAGTAGTTGGCGCTCGAAAGAAGACTCCCAGGCCGCTCAAGCTCAGCGCGGGTAGCTCCAAGGGCGATAGTGATAACCGAGGCGAGATGCTCAACAATAACCTTGGGGTCGACGAGGTTGAAGGTGGGGGAGGAGACGCCGTTCGCGCCAGTACCTTCAGAGCCGAGCGGCGATACCGCAGCCTCCATCATAGCGGCAGCAGTAGTTCGGCGGCGTTGTTGGGTTGGGTGATTTGTTGATTTACAAGGCAGATGACATATCTCGGAATTTCAGGGATCGCAAGCTGGGTATCAAGGCAGAACGCGAGGCCGATGAACGAGAGGGTTGGAGTTTGATTAGATAGGCAATAAACAAACACAGAACAAAGCGCAAAGGAGCGTAGATGGTTGTGAGAGGGTCTTTCTGTGCAGTGTCGTTGACTAGCACGGCCGCTCAGGAGATGGTAGAAACGATGGGGATGTGTAGAAAATCGCACTACTAATTCTACAAGTCACTCCCGATCCAACCAGGGATGCTCTAACGCGATGCACGCCAACTGTCGCGACCTGACAGGGGATACACTTTAGCGGGGCGGCTTCCCGTGTCGTGCCGTCATTGGTGTGTTGCCTTCAATGCAGGGGTTAATGCCAGTGAAAGCTGAGACCCGCTTATTTCTTCATTGATCCATGGATGTGCATTACTACACTATGATACCTGCAACTCCCGCTTTAAGCGTCAGTGGTTCAATATGGTTTGCGAAATGGCTTAGGTTAATGAGACAAGGATGCAACATGTCGCTCAACCTCCAGATTCATACTTATAGTTACCTAGCTAAGTAGACATCAAGGTCAGTGGGCCATGGCTTTTCCTGCCGTATATAGATAATCATTTACTTGAATTCTATTTTTTTCCCGTAGCCCTTTTCCGCCGTATCCTAGCCAGAATCATGAAGTCGTGTACAGTAGTCCGTCGTATGTCTTTTTTCAAATCAAACCCATGCCATTCCTAGTCCATTGTAGTATCAACGCCAACCCGCTCACGATGCCACTGTCATGTAGTCCCTATCAAATCAAGCTTCCCAAACGCCGATGCCTGCTGCCCGTCCCACTATAACTAACTTTTCCCACCCATATCTAGTCCATGCATTTTCAATATCGGCACTCCAAACTCAATTTCCCGTCGAAACGCCAGTATTATTACTTGGTCCACTTGTGTCGTTGAGCCTCTCTCTTTGAACCATGACGCGTTCGTTGCAGATGTCAATAAACATTTCGAACCTGGTGATCATTTTGTCCTTCTCTCGTATCCTCTCATGGAGGTCCTCGATCTCCTTTTTGCTTTCTTCTTTGAATTTTGCTAGTTCTTCCCTGACCCGGGCCAGCTCTTTCCTCAAGTCTGAGCGTATGCGCTCCTCCGCCGTCGGTGGGGCTTTGCTATAAATGGCAGGCCGCTGTTCTGCGATGCCTGCCTCAACCTTCTGAGGGTTACGGTTGATAGCCGCGCGGGCATTGTAGATATCCCTTGGCAGCAACGGCACATGAGGGTTCTGTTGCTGTAGAATCTCCAATGTTTGCGTAACTCCAATACCTATGAATGTCAGCGTATAATCACGTTCCATGTCATAAAGGCAGTATATACCTGACTCTTTCAAGCTTTTTACTGCAGCAACCATTTTGCTATCCAACTTCCTCGCCGCAGGGTGCAACAGAGGACTCTCACTAGGCCCGTGATTATGTTGCAAATGCGATTGATCCGGCCGGTAACGGATCGTCCATTGAGTCCTTTGCTCGATAGCAAAAAAACCGAACGGACAATTGCATTTGCGAGAAGACGTTTTTCGTTTCCTTTGCTCTGGACTAACTCGGCTTGGAGGTTTTCCGGCACGATCACAGACGAAGAGAACTTTCTTTAATCCAGGCACAGTCTTCTTGGACCTCCCTATAACGACGGCGTATCCAACTGACGTGCAGTATTCCAGTACATATCTATGAATAGCCTCGAGGCTTGCAAAGCTACCTCCCTCTGGTGGAGCCGACATCCTTGCGCCCATCGGAGACCGGGGTACGAATGGCGTGCCGTCGAGAAGCTTTGGTGTCAGGCGATCTTCTCCTTCTCCGGACTCCCCCGGACTATCAACCTCCATATCATCATCCTGGTGAGCATCTTGAGAAGTAGCATTAGCCTCCGGTTGGGGAGGGGGCAATGGTTGGGTCTGCGGCTGGGGAGTTGGCTGCGTTTGTAGCGTCACGGGTTGTTGGTGAACTTGGTGGTGAGGTTGTGAATGAGGTTGTTGGTGTTGATGCTGCGGAGGCTGCGGTCGCGGCTGCGGATGTGGTTGATGATGGGATTGATTTTGGGATATCAAGCTGCCCTCATTCTGCTGAGCCTGTACCTGCTGCGGTTGCTGAACCTGTTGAACAGGCTGCGGTTGCACCGGCTGAACCGGTTGAACTTGCTGCTGTATAGCTTGGGTATGGGGTAACTGCGGGACGGGTTGCGCGACTTGCTGCTGGACTTGGACTTGTTGTGGGACTTGCTGGACGGGTTGATTCATAGCCTGCTGGAGATAGGCCATAGACGGAGGAGGGCCCGGTTGCGTTGGCATCTGTCGCTGCTGGGTTCCTCGCTGATGCTGCTGATGCTGCCGGACGGCCTGTACCGCAGCTTGAGCGTGCTGGGCGGTCTGCACTGGAGGATGCCTAGACGGGCCATTGGAAAGGTTCGGAACGCTCGCAACATTGGGGACGGGAGAAGGCGTGGTATTCGAGAACAGATGATGGGAATACCCCTGCGGCGGCTGTTGAGATGTATATTGTTGAGGCTGGTAAGGCGGCGTCGGTGAGGGTTTGGGTGGCGTAGAAGAGTGATAGCCGCGTCGGAGTCCGTTAACTTGAGGAAAGGTAAGTCCCGCATGGCTGTGGTTGCTGGAGCCCGGCTGGCCGAGGCCCGACATGACGCGAAGAACGGGGGGAAATGCGGCGAAAGCGGCGGCGGCGGCGGCGGCGATGACGACGACGGCGGCGACAACAGCAGTCGTGGTGTGAGGAAGCAGAGAATGACAAGCGGGAAAAAGAGGCCTGGAGACATAAACAAACACCGGGAACGCTATGCAGCGCTGCAGAAATCAATAAACGCCAGACCCCAAGACACGACACGACGTGCAGATGCAGCAACGAAGTCGAGTCGGTTGTGGGATCTCAGGGTTCAACAATAGACGTGATGTCAACTGTCGACCCTGGTGGTTGGGCAGAGGTGCAAGGTGCAAATGGTGGTTAGCGGGTGTGCAAATATCACGATCGATCAACAAGATCAAAGCTCCAAGGGCTCCAAGGGGGGGGTTTTCTGGGCTTGTTGGTCTTGTGGTGTGGGTGTGGGCGTGTGTTTGAAAAGAAAGAAGGGTGGGAATTGAGCCTGGCTCGTCTAGAACTCTAGAGTGGGTAGCCTGGGTAACCTGGGCAAGCCTGGGTAGGGCCATCTCATCATGCCAGCTAATCCAGCCAAGCAGGTTTATTTTAGCTGGCGTTTGTAGGCAGGTAGGTGGGGTAGGGGTCGGTGGTGCCACCCACCTTACCTCCATTTAAAGTATACTCAGGCTCCTACCGTTACTCTACTGTTTCTGAAGCATCTAATAATAACAATTGCCCAGAGATAACTACCTACTTACTTACCTAACTCTCCCTCTCACGTTGTGCTCTCCGCAGGTAGGTTATGTAAGAGACCGTTGTGTACAGCGTGTAGTCAGATAGGATTACGGATAGGGTAAGAGAGATAGATATGTATTGCTTGGTGTTGTTCTCTTGTCAATACCGACGGAAATTAAGTAATGTAGCAAGGCACGCATACATACAGTTTGGTTGTTAGGTACATACATCAACAATCAAGACAAGTGGCCGAAGTTGGAGCTGGAGGTCTTGGAATCTAGAAGCCACATTGCATTGCTACTACTTTATAAGTACAAATCAGATACGTGTCTATCTGCCAGTATATTGCGAAATATGGAAAGATAAAGGTGTGTCTAAGAGGTACGCACACACATGCATACCTACATGTAGGTAGCTAGGTAGGTAGGTTTTAGATTCTGCACAATACCTGCTATGTCTGTGCGCTAGGTTATACCCATGCTTGCAGGCAGATGCTAATTAGGTAAGGCATCAAAGAAAGAAAAAACTTTAAATAAGATCGGGTGGTTGCTTTCATAAACCATGGTGTATAATGTATTAATTATAAAACACACACACACACAATCGTCTTTGTTATGTAGGCTAGACTAGACCAGACTAGACTGTGAATCGAATTCCTTGTGCGGTGTAAGTAAGATTAATCTTCCAGAAGGCCAAGGGACAGAACATGACGACAACATTGACTCATAAAAGGCCATTACGATAAGTTTATCAGGCGCGTTCGGGCTTCGGCACATGCTGGAGCTCCTACAGCCATTTCACCGCCGTTATTGTACATAGCATACACATGTGTCTACGTTCAGGTGTGCATACCTACCTACCTACCTACCTACCTAGCGGGGTACTTTATTTACCTGGGTACTTGGTTTACTCGGTCTACTTGCCCACCTACAAATCATAATCCTACTTGTACATATTTGATCGAGATCTTGAGTAGGAACAGCATCTGCTTTGGCGCCTACACCCTACATACCCACATACAACGTAGCTAAGCTGCTACCTGTAAGTGTGCACCGGTAGATTCGGGGGCAACCACGACATGTAGCACCGTATGTATGTGCTCTGTGACGCAGTCTCGCAAGTCGGGGCCGCGAAGCCAATCACAAACGCGGCCTTCGGAGGTGTGCTGCCGGAATTAGTGATGTGGTAGAGCCCCTTCACACGCTGCCGGGATGTCCACACATCCAGGTCAGACTGTCTACGTACTGCCCCATATATAGATCTCTGCCATGCTGTACCGTCTTCTGATGTGAATTTTCACCTAAGCCGTGCCGCTTTTATCCTGAAAACCGACCTTGGAGCTTCAGGTTGGAGCAGTCCGTAATCTTGCATAACCTATGACGACCTATCCAAACATAGCGGTGCATAATGTACTGTTGCGAAGAATCGTACCGTAACAGACGGAAAAGGTATTCAACCGTGCAACATATCCGAGTGTTAACCGCGGGATAGTGATATTTCAAATGAATGAAGGTTTCCTAAAGGCCTTCCTGCGCAGAAAGATGAATTCGTACTAAGAACCCAATCTAAATGCTTTGTATACCATGCTTAGCACCGCGACTGTTTGGAGTCCGACTATGGACACTTCGCAGTTGATAAGGATGTGATCGATCATCACTAGAAGCTCGTAGATTCGGATGTCTACAAATCCTTCTTACCTGTCTATATTTAGTATCGGTTTTCCTCCTCTTCATTACCTAAGGCGTCCCCCCTAAAGTTATAGCAGTAAGAACCGCTTACGGTTCATTAAGGGAAAAAGGCCTCTTCGTCACTTCACTTATCCACCTTTCAGTAAGAGATTACAGGACTAACCTTCGAACTAGATCGTCCATTTATTAGAGCTTTCAGTTAAGGTAATGTTTTTCGTCTTCGAAGATCTTGGTCCGACATGTTTTGCATTAACACGCAAAGTTGTAGTCACCTTTCGAAGATGCCGTAAACACAATACGGCTTGATTTGCTGCAAGGGAAGGCGATGATTCTAATGCTAGAGAAAGTGGTTCTAGCGCTAGTCTGATTGCCTTATTCGATGAAATTATTGCTTCGTGTCTGCCCTTTAAAATAACGGGAAGTCAATTCTCATATTTAATCTCCGCAACTATTCGGCAATTTGGACAGGCAATACTATACGGACAAACTTGGCTCGTCGGATAACATCGAATTTTCGCCCTGGATATGGTATTCTCATGTCGACTCTGTCGATGGAACTTGAAGCTCAATACAATTCAGTAGCAATAGTACGAAGTGTAGACTAAGATTTCACGAGACGGTAGCTGGGTCGGCGATGAGCTTTCTATTGTGTATGAAAACAATGTATTTAGACGAGCCGAAGAAGGGGTAGATTCGCATTCAATCCTATTGCGTTTGATCCCCTGCAGTCATTGTATTTTTAACGGCTACCATAATCATTACTCTGTCACGACTCCAAGTTTCTTGAGGGTTCGCGCAACTGACCGACAGTATTGTTCACTAAGATATAGGACTATACGAACCTTGCTAGATCTTGGGAGAGGCTTCGAATTGCAGTAATCATCCAGGGCTTCGAGGGGGGCACGAAGGTTCAATCCTCTCCTTAGCTTGGCGGCGACACAAGGCCTATAACGCAAAATCCACCTTTTCTCCCATAGAACCTGAACCATCCTATCAGGCACATATAGGTAGCTAAGTAGCTGAAGCCTCGCACAAGTCCTAGGCTAGAGGGTCTGGTCTCGGTTGCGGTCCTAGTCCCTTGGGCCCGTGTGACAATTAGAACGTTTCGATTCTATGAGCGGTTTTATTCTTATGTGTAACGTGTGCAATTATATAGGCAATTGTTATTTTCCCTTTAATAAAAAGATAGAAGATGATAGCTAACTATAGTAAGGGCTTACGCCCGACAAAACGTAGAGGACTTGGTGGTGAAGTAAAATGTTTGTTCTTTATTTTTGATACTGAAGTAGTGATGATGAAGCTAGTCGAGAGGGTGCCTATGTAGGGCAGCCATGAAAAACTGCATGTCTCTCTATGAGTCCATCAAGCAATATCCTGTGCGTTAGGGATCTTCACTCAGCCATATACGTGTTGGCTAGAAATCTATTCATCTACGAGTAGTGCATTTAATTATTCCCGGATCAAAAGAAGCTCTCGTTATAATTTGGAGATAAAATTTTATGGGCAGTCTTATCTAGATCTGGAAGATCCGAGCCCTTTTTTCTTGACTATACACTTTATCATACGGAATAACCCAGGGTAGCGAAGACGCGTATATCCGATGCCAGGGGTTAGATCATGTTATTCATATGTAGCGCGGCGGTCTACATATTCACCTACCCGTTGATTACCCGATCATGAGAACGGGCACGATAATGGGTGATAATAGTAGATAGACGAAAGCGTAGCTTTCGGGGGTATATATAGACCTAGTTGCCGCCAGAGCTGAAGAGAGGAAGCCAGTTCAGTATGGTTCCCTTGCGGCCATAAATGATTATATGCGAATAAAACACCAGTTCCGAGCCTCATCCTTGTTACACACTTTGCCTACTTAATGCTCATTTGTGTACGTGGTTGTCATAAAGGTTTGAGGGCCAGAAAGTGTTCGAATTTCGATAATCTTTTGGGGCGTTTATTCCGCTCTTCAGCTAGATTTATAAATTTACGGTCTATACGTTAGAATAGTCTTGCCTAATATTGATGTTTTGGATGATCGAGTAACACGACTAGGTTGGAAGCTGAAATCTTGCACAAAGCCTCACACTTGGATGATCGCATAAGTCAAATACATGTTCCAGTCTCAAAGTCTCTAATACAAGCCTTAGTCTTTAGATATGGATGGCAGTGACTATCCGAGCCGTGATCTTACTCTAAACATGGCAACATTGACAGGCAATGGTCGTATACAAAGAATGCTAGGATATCTAGGCCCCGAGAAGCTCATCAAGAATTGCGAGTCGTTTGAAAGCGAAAGTAGCGCGAGTGTTGGCGTCGCCCATGGCAATGCTCTACAGCTTTCAGTGCTCCAAAGTTACTCGGTAATTTAAATGATGAATAAGTCAGGCTTCGGGTTTCCAGATAATACGCTATGGGTATAATAATAGCTTAGATAGTTGTTCAAATTGCAATAATCATCTAGCCTCAAAAGGGCCATAAAGTTATAGCCCTCCCTATCAGCTAGACGGCGACCGAGGATCCATATATGCGAAAGCTTTGCTTTCACCTCTTCGCTTTCGCCCGCACCGCCCTAACTAACTCGTTGCGTTGCCCACGCTCCCCTCCAACCCAAATCAAACTCTTTCGTAGATAATCCCGGGTAAACCTGTCTGTGCTACAGCAATCCGCGCAATTTGATCTACTAGGCTATGAAATCATGGAGATATCTTAATGAATATTGCCGTGTGTCTCGGATATGTCAAAACCCTGCATCATAACGTGAAAAGAAAAAACCTAGAAATTAAATCTTCAGGTACTAATAAAGTCAGAACCCCTTGCAGGCTTTAATGATAATGTAAAGAATAAATTTCTCAAGGCTCTTTCAAAGTGCTCATTAACTTATTTACACATATGTGATGTGAAAACGACGGCGTTAATTCATCGAGAATCAAGACTATATGCATAGCTCGCTTGCGACAATATAGTGTTGCTAAAATATGATATATATACGACTTATTTTTTTACACTGTGTTCCTGTCTTCCTAAACATTCGGGCCGTTGGTCAAAACGAACACGGTGTTTTGGTCTCATCTATATTTTCTTGCCAGTCCTAACACACCTTCAACATCATCTTTATGTACTCATTATCACTATTCTATTCCTCATTCCTTCCGTGCCTGCTTCACGATTTAGTTTATGGTTATACCTTACGGCTGACCTATTATTCATATAGGCTATTTATCGTCATATTCTCTTGTGTGACGATCACCTAGAACACCTGGAACACCTATAACAAAGGACGTGTACGTATATAGCTGGGATCCAGCCTACGTAGGTAGATAGATCTCCTCGCGCAACAACAGAGTTCATACGTACCCCATACTAGAGATCCTGACATCTTGCAAAACAGCATCTCACATATCAGAACATCTTGGCCATGTTCCACAGTCGGGACCAGGCGACTTCGCGTCCTATGTTTCCTAGGCACCTACAGCCACCCTCAGTATTCGGAAACTGCTGAGGGTCTGTGACCAGCCTCGCGGGTACACCCCTAAAGACGGTGTAAATAGCTTTGTCATTCATTGCCCGTTCAGGGGTTATGGTAGGAACCGACCATGACATCGCCCGTAACAATGATGGCGATGCTGAAAAGAGCATTAAAGCACCCTTTAATCACCCCGAGTTCGAGGCCTATTACAGCTATGAAGGACGCAAGGATGGCTTAATGTGGAACATGGTATATGCTGTTTAATTTTCACTGCCACACTAGATTGTTCTATGACAATCAAGTTAATTCTAACATAACTTTGGTTCATGTTCGCTAACTAGTTTGGCATTCAATATCTTGTCAGGAGTCGTAGATATAAACGAGTGATATAGGTGTAATGTCATGTAAGATAAATAAATAAATAAAATAAAATAATAATAACGAGGACGATTCCATACACGTAGAGGAGAATTAGAAGCTCTGTTCTGTTTGCTTTGAGCCTACTTTACCGTTAAGACCTTGTCCGTTTTGGTGACTTTTTCCGTCTGCATAAAATACACATAATCATACATGATACGACGTTGTAGGGCAAGCCAAGCCTAAGCAAAAGCGGCGATTGTGCTAAGCTCGATCTGTCGCGTGTTGCGACAATGAAAAAAAGACCAAGAACCACTTAACTATTAGAAAACCTCTTACAGGATACTACATGTAAGAATTCCATCCTCTTCTAAATATGACATGTCTCAAATGGCGGGAAAGAGTCGCAAATGCGAGTTGTCTTCTTCTGCAAGGATGTGAAGCACCGATAAGCGTGCCCCCGGTCCCCTAGCCACACACTGGATGGCGGGTGGGCTCATATTGGTCTCAAAAAGTGTATGACAAAAAATGGATAACAGTTGTAGGCTCTCCAATAGCTGCGACCATAGATGGTATCTTATTACTACCCTTGTTTTTCCCTCTGTGAGGCTGCTAGAGCTAATTGACTTTTTACCAGCCAGTCACTTTCTTTCCGCTCTTCTGGTCTATCTAGAACAGGGAGGGGGCCAGCCTCAGTCACAATAACATCCCGGCAGAACGACCATCTTTCATAAGCTTCCCGAACATAAGAATTATGCTACGCTGATAATTCAATCACCGAGTCACAAACCTGAGGTTTCGTCTACGACGGTATACGGCCCAATGTATGCTGGATATTCAACCCAACACAAGCCCATGATATCCTGCGAAACATTCTTAACTATCCGCCACCGGTCTCCGCTCATTGGTAGTGTCTTTTCTCGATATCCGTTTAATTCCAATGCCAGTCCCGCTGTTGTTACAGCTGCATAGGTACGTCAAATGGGTGTTCTAGTTATCAGTCATCCCGAATAACTGTGAACTCTACGCTACATGTTCGATTTTTTTCAAGAATTGGATGGTAATAGCTTCCATAACTGCCCCAGCTGCTTTTGATCTTGGTTGTTTATCCCCACTTTTAGAAATCATCAGCAGAGCTTCTCTATTTGCTTGGTCTGCGGTGACTTACAAACTCGCTCTAGATGGCTTGAATGCCGATTAAAGGGACTCGTGTGTAATAATTTGCAAAGATAGGACTACCCATTGGATCTTACTCGAAGCTCAGACATCCGCACATCCTAGAATTCTGCCAAATCCACTATCCCCCCGTGTCAAACAGCGATGTCCACAGACCTAATGCCATCGATTTCGATCCAGAACGCAGTGCTGGAAGCCACCTTGAGTGATCGCAATGAGCCTTGCGCAGATAATGATCGTTTCGTTGCATTTCACTGGCTCATGCAAAAAGCAATTTGCATTCTTCCCACATCCTCATCTTTCACTTTGAGTTCAGAAAGTTTTTTTTTTCCCTAGTTGAAAAATGCCGGCTTCGAATGAGGAGGTAGCCTATAAAAACTTTGTCGATTGGACTACTATGCAACGTCGGGGTCGAGAACGAATTCACAAGGCATCGATAGACCCAGTCGCTCGAGCCAAATTCCTTGCTGATATACCACCTCCAAAACCCCTGGTACTCCAGCCGCAAGTTCATGAGGTTGGGACAGTTTTGAGTAGCCTTCCGTCTTATTGTGTCCTAACTACTACGTCAAGTTGCCTGGTATTGAACAAGGAATCTGGCTACTCTTTCCTTGGTAGCCTTCCGGCCGAGACCCGCAACGCCATTTATCAATATGCAGTCAATTATCCTACTTGCCGTGAAATATTTGATGCCTATTACGATCAAGCTGATAGGTTCAAAGCTCGTGATATTGATGGCATATCTTGCAGCTTCTCTATTAGGTTTCATACACCGACCATACTACTTCTTTGCAAGCAGATTACACGAGAGGCGCTGACAGTCCTCCGGCTACGTCCCTTTGTAATCGATCGAATCCCACCGTGGATAATGGGTAACGCAAAACCGCTACCCCTAACCTATTTGATCAGTAAAAGCACATTGCAGAATGTCCGGTTCGCAGAGATAAAGCTATCCCTTGGTGACTGCGAAAATTACTCCAGCGGCCGCGTTTGGTTCCAGGTTCTGGAGGACGTTCTGAGAGCATGGTCGGGGAAAAACTCGTTACTCCGCTTAAAAGTCATGATCAAAGTGAGCAATATTGATATAGATGGACTTTGGGACTTTGAGTTGCGTAATTACGCGGAGATTATGAAATTGGTAAGTTTGTTCATCGCCCTCCCCATCCTGGCAGCTGACTGCTCGTCGTACGGTGTCAGCCCGCTGATCTTTGATCACTATCGATAGATCGACTACTTTACGTTCAAACATGGTTTTAAACCAGACTTAGTTCAATATGAGCATTGGGTCCTTGATTGTGACTATGCATACCGGTGCGGTTTTAGGAGTAAGTATTGCGGCTTAGAAATGTCACACCGCTCATAAGGCTTGGGGGAACTGACGTGGATTAGATCCCCTGATCCGCAAGCACCCAGATCCTCATATATGGCAAGGAAGCGTCATGGAGTGGATATAAGCCAACTATTAACGGACAGAAATGAGAAATTAAAAAGGAAGAGAAAGCGTGGCTAAAGGTGGGGGCCGGGGCGTTGTTTGTCAGTGCGGCTTGCTTGAAGGAAACACAGTTTTCTCATTGCCTTTTCCATACATAGCTGCAATTTCAGACCTCTCGGCCTAATCTCATTGTGGCCGAGCTGATTTTAATGATGCCGAGACGTTTCTATAGCTTTTAGGATTTTCATCATGATAATACACATATGCCCAAACTTAATCGGAAAAGAGAGGTTACCGACGGCTCTGGACATGGCTCGTGGTTAGACTAGGGTAAAGGAACGTAGAATGGATTCGTAGTACTCGTGGTATTACTTAGACATAGGCAAGAGAGAAGCCCAAGCGGAGACTGACGCTAAGAGAGAAACCGAATCGCGAAGGTTGAAGAAAGCCGGTGGCAAACGAGAAATACGAAGAAGAAGCAAAGCTCGTGATCGGATCCTTAAGCTTACATGGTGTATAGAATCTTTGCTGGGAAGACAAACTGCCTACCTATTATTCGGCCCCCCCCCCTGCGTATTATATATACGCTACCTGAGGCGAGGATATCACGGGACGCAGCGCACAGGACGGCACAGCACACAGTAAACGGTAGCAAATCCTGGGTAACATTTGTTTTGGCTTTGTTTCGTTTTGTAAACAATCACAATTCCCGTTCTATCCTTACGTGATGGAGGTGGGCATCTTAGTATGTTTCTTTACTTGGTGCAACACACACTAAACACAACTCACTCAGTAAGAGCACCAAGGGAGCGAATGAGAATGAGAGTTAAAGGTGGTAAGCAATCTGCAGATAGTGTAGCAACCGGCATCGCCGACCCATAACCACGCCGTTCGCGTCTCGTCTGGCCCTGTTTCAATCTACTTTCGGCGCGATTATGTTTTACAATACCACGTCGAGGATCTACGCCATGGGTTTCACGGGAGCGTGCTACATAGATTTCGGGGTGTACGTATTCTGTAGCTCATCTTTCACAGCGATAAGCTTATACTAGTTGGTGGGATCCCCCTTTTCGATGTTGTGTGATTTGATAGGCTACGAGCTGAGATGCGCATGATGAATAGATTAGTGCCGAGAGCAGCCAATCACCAAGCGGCGTAATCGTTACCTCCATGTCCTCTCTGTTGGAGGGTCGGATTACATTAGCTAGCTATATGCATTGTCCATGCTTGTGGACCGTTGCTAACCCACGTACGGAGAGCGAGAGATCCGGGAGGGCTTAGAAGTCCCATATCGTTAAAGCTTCGAGAAGTGGAATCCCTAGCCCTCGGGGTATCAGGTGATTTTCACAGGCCATCTTGAGCACCTGCTATACTAGCGATAGTCAACAAACCGCTCGGGGATGGCTGTTAGTCCGTGCTCTGCTCCACTACACTAAATAGCCGTCGGAGTCGACTTTCCCCTGCCACTATGCTTCCTCCCACGCCTGTGATCCAGCACCGCCGTGCAACGTGATCCTCCAATGCGCCTCTCAGCGTAAGATAATGATCTAGCACGGCTTTCTGGACCATCGTCTATCTCATGACTACGTCTACGGCCTCTCTAGGCACTACACTGCACGAGACACGTGGCAGGTGGTGCAGCAGGAACCACTGCCAACCATCGACCGGATCATGACACATACCATTGAATCCACCCAGAGTTCCAAAGTCCCGTACTGGTGCTGAAAAATATGAAATAAATTTTTCTCTCATGCAGCGTTCGCATGTAGAAACCCCAAGATTCAGTTCCCACGGCAAAACACGTCAACTGGGGAGCAGGGGGGCGGAGAAGAGGTGAGAGAACGATTCGACGAACGCTAAATCAGGTAATTAACCCCGAAATCCAATGATCACCGCCGTGCCATCTGCCCCGTAGGGCTGGCCTTATGAAAGAATGCGAAGCTTATTAGCCGCCCGTGCCCACCATAGAAGAAACCCCTGTCCACCCCATTCGAATTGCGACATGAAGGCAGCCCTACGAAGCCCACATACAGGCCACAGACGACCAACCCTAACGCCAGCCAAGCTTAGCGCAGTCTTGGCTCGAACCCCCATCTCCCCTTTCCAGGGTACTTGTGAATGTGGTAACGTGTACATCCGTGTCGCGCGTAGCATGCAAGGAACTTTCCCCTAAATCTAGCAAAATTTGTATTGCAACATCATGCTGCGACAATTCAAATTGCCTTGATTTCCTTCCGCACTCCACCTCTTTTTTTGTCTTCATCCCTTTGAAATATCCTTGCTATTGTAACCAGGCTATATCGGGGCAATTAATCTTCGAAGCAGGCAGCGGGAGACGCGAGAATGTGCGAGGCGGTGAGCCTAACAAGGGGGAAAAGATAGAGGGACCGAGAAAGCATTAGTGGGGAACAATATGACGATGTTACATGCATCTTGTCATAGATCACAGTGGGGATTCGGTTCTGTTCCCCTGCTAGTTTTCCCAAGTATCGGTACATCACACTTTGGCCAGTTGGTTGTGTCCAGTTGCCTGGTTCCACGAAACAGTGCATCGAGTAGGCCGGAGCGGTGCCAACTGCTTGATTATTCTCTATGTCTAGAGTCAATTCTCAGCCGTAACGATTGTCCTCTCGTTGATGGTGCTGAGCCTGCCCCAGGTCTATCCGCAGAATCCCCCCCCTAATTTCCCTCTATTTTCCTATACGTGACAAATCGCATCCATAATGACTCCTTCTACAAACAAAGGAAGGTGAGCGGAATAAGAAGAAGAACCCATTTTCTGTATCCGATGATTCCTTATGCCTGGCGCGAATTGTGTTGATATTGAAACAAGATCTCGCTAGGAGATACCAAGACAGACATTAAACTTGAGTACTGACGCTGAACCTGCACGTCATTTCGGACATAAACCTAATTCGAAAGCTGTGTACATGTATTATTAGTCTCTTCCGTCTATGCGTGTTCCCTTCTCTTCCTTTTGTGCGGCCGTTGCGCCGCATCATCGCCAACAAAATGATTTTTCTCGATCTGGTGCTGCCGTAGGTTATCCCGCCGATTCTTGTATTCAGAGTTGCAGCCCGGGAACGGGCACTTGTAAATGATGGGCGGGTTCGTCGAATGCTGCATCTTCTTATGTTTCGCCATGCTGCCTTTAAACCATTGAGGATCGCCTTTCGGCCTATAACCGCAAATCTCACAGCGCTCGTTCGCCTCTACTTTCTGGCCAGACGAACCTATTGTAGGCGGGCCGGAGCTCTCATTCCCCTCGCCTCGAGCCTGAGTAGGCGGCGTAGACCTGTAAGAGTTGGAGACTGGGATATCTGGCGGCGCGTCTGATAATGGAGCTGGCGAGACTGTATAGGACTCGCTAGGGGTTTCAGAGGCGTCACTCCGTATGGGTAGGGTATTTGGACTATTAGTCGCTAGCTGTGCATCTGGAGTGACTGAGTGAAGCGCCGTTAGATCCAGCGCGGAACCGAAAGCCGCGACTCCTTCGGCACTGACGGGCTGCTGTGTGTTATGCATCATTGGATAATTCCATCCGAATGTCTTATTCAGGTCTTGTAAGAACTGGTCTTCGTACGAAAACGGAACCAACGGGTACTCCGGATGTCCTTCCTGAGATTGCTGAGGCTCGCGAGAAATACTTCGGATCAGAGTATCGATGAGTGATATACCGAGTAAATGATATTCTACTCGCGGTCGATTTTGCGGGTGGGAATACACTTCGTCACAGAGACCCCGGACTTGGATGATATACTGACTCAAAAAATCATTCGACGTAAAGTAGTTCTATTAGAGTGGAGTTAGTAAGAATACGACAAACGGCTGGTATGACGCAGGACATTTTATGAAATCCAGCTGTTTGCTTTGAATGATAATGGGAGATGACACGAAAATAAGGAAATGCAGTAGTCTGGATTTAGGCAATAATTAGATTCTGGGTATTCTTACCCTTCCTGTTTGTATGAGATCAAGTTCAAGCTTCCGGATTGTGCCATAATATCCTGCCCGGGCATTCTGTAAAATCTCCTTCAATTTTGGCAGGAAATCTTCGGAGTCTTGATATCTCCGGTACAAGTCTTGGACAATGAACCCGGACGCGATTGTAAGAGGCGTTGGAACTTGTAGACTGGATTGATTCGAAGTGAAATGCAATGACCAAAGCTCTGAGCTAAGGACTTCCATCGGTTGTTGAGTATTACTATTCACCATGATATTCTCGAGCTCTGTTTTTTGTCAGCCTGGGTCGTGGACGCGTACAGAGAAACATCAAGGCACGCAATTACTGACCATCCAAGAAATCTTGACCAGTGACAACTAAAGGATCGGGGCTCGCGATAGTCATCGAACCGCCGTGATAATCTGGTTCTTTCCCCTTGTTTCCCGTTGGTCTGTTCGTCGAGTCGGTGAACCGTTCCCGCGGCTCGTGTGAATTCTGCTGCCAGAGGGTGGTTACTATTTGGCAGTAACTGTCACGGTGTGTTGCGTCGAAAAGCAGACCATAAGCCATGGCTTGCTCATATAGCTTGTTTGACATGGTAACAAGGCTGTGTTGGTTGAGAACTAAGTAGATAGAATACATTAGATGGATGAAGCAGAGGTATTCGAGAGGGTCAGGTCTGGCGGCATAACTCTGATTTAAAGTCCGCCTGAATCGCATGAGACCGGCCGAAGCTACGGTTCTCGGTGTTTGTCCACGAAGATTGTCGGCAAGTGCGTTGTTTTGGAGCCTGCTGAGCTTTGACAACGAATTAGAAAAGTGTTCGCCCAACGCATCCCATACTTGTTCAACTAGCGTCTTCGTGTCCGAGCCAGGAATTTGGGACCCAAGAAAGTCTGGTGGCATAGCTGTCTTTGCGTTAGGATCCGTAAACATCATATTGACGGATGTGCTGAAAGATAATTCCGTATCAGGGGAAGATAGCCATGGATACTTGTCGTTTGGGCCGTACGAAGGGATGAGAGGGCCCGATAGCAGCCGGGACATGGCAGAAGAAAGCTGATTATTCCCATATAATTCCGGTGCATCTCCCAAGAAATAGTCACATGGGTCCTCGTGGCAACCAAGCAGATCTATGCCCCTCTTTGTGCTGGATACACCGTTTTCTTGTGGTGCTGTCGGATGTGCATTAGCGCTTAGAGGTGTTATCGGTGAAGCGAGCATGGTGTCTCGACCGGATGCTGCGGTCCATATTGTCGAAGATTTGGAGCTGGCGCTCCAAGGCGTAATCGGCGATATGCTATGAGAAGTATATTTAAACGATGAACTGGGGGACAAGTACGCCGTGTGCGGTTTTGTCCTGTATTGATCGACCTGAGTGTTGAGGGCCAATGATGGTCGCCGGCTTCCACTAGTTGGCGCTCCTGTATTCACCTGAAGCAAATCCGGAAAGTCTGGTGATTGCTGTGGTTTTGATATGAGACTCGGCACCGGAGACAATGGAGTCTCGCTTGCCGGACCCAACAAAGCGGTAGGATGCGCATCGTAGTTGACCGCGTCGAGCTCTGCCGTAGGCCGTAACGATGTTGAGTCTAACTCCAGCAGTTCTGTGCCATTCAACTCCAGATGAGGTTGACCAGGTTCGACATTTGCGTCTCTCTCTCCTCGTTGCGTTGCCTCCCCTATCTGCGTTTCGCCATGCTGTTCGGACCTATTCACGGAAAGAGAGTCATAGCTGGGAGGGCGAGACCGGGCGCTGTATGTGGGTGGATTGGAGTTCTCCCGTCGGACTTTAGCACTACCAATGTTTGAGAAGAAGTGTTTGGCCATGTTGATAATGCGTCTCCTCTTTGTAGGTTGTCCGGGGCAACACGTGCATTTCTTGTCGTTAAAACGCTCGACCTTCATGCATTCATAACAAACGTATTCGCCCGTTGTGAGGTGCTGGCATTGTGTTAGATGTCTAAGCATTTCTTCATGTTCATCAAAGCGTTCGCCGCAACGCAGGAGAGGACATCGTAGCCGCTCGCTTGCCGCCATGCGGACGGATCTGTTTCTTTTTACGGCGGCCCATACGATAAATCTCTGCCGTGCACAGTCCTCTCCAGACATACTCTCCCGAGATCTAAAGGCGTTAGCATTGTGATGGGCCGGTCTCAAAATGGGAGCCAGCTCACACGCATGAGATGGGAGTACGGGTATGAGATTCCGACCGCAAGCTCGACTGCGAACGTCTTCTCATATGTGAGGGTCTAGTCGAGAGTGGAGTGGATGGCCGACCCGCCCTTGGGTCCGTGTCAACGGGCTCATTGTGTACAGAGTTTGACTCGGCGGCAGCGAGACTCTTTTTTGGTTGCATGTTGAACAAATATTACACAGAGCGCAGACTTACGCTTGGGAAAGAGGAAGTGTCTTACGGGATAATTTAGATCGCTGTCTACCCATGTCTTTATCTTAAAGATCTAGAGTAGATATCAACTTCATGGAGGATGACGATGTAGGACTTTGGACATGGATGAATGGTACCTGTACATTGGGCCTAGGACCCGCGGCAATGACCGCAGGCCAGGGAATAGCGCATCCATTGGTGAGCAGGCTCCCTCTGCCATGTATCCCATGCGCTATGGTCGGCAATGCCCTACAACAGTTTCCCGCCGCGCACCATGATGCATAGGATGAGCACGCTGGTGGAGTTGGGGTCCAAAACGACTCGGTGAGGTACGCGGCAGGGGTAGGCAACAAGGCAGACATGGGTCGCCCATTGCGCCTTGTCGCCGAGCTGAGTTGCAGCAACGATGTGCTGACTGCAGGACTCGGGCTTTGTCCAATCACAGCGGAGGCTCCCCATACTGGTGGTTCCGAAGCGAATAAAACAGAAAGCGTAGAACTTGAGGTTATTCGACGTCCTGTGAAATTGATATCCAGTCCTAAAATGAACTATTCGGCTTTGGACGTATTGCACGCCGGCGAGAGTGTAGAGAGATTGCACTCCGTCGTTCTATGATCCGGGAAGACCACGACTTGGCAGCATGATGCAGAAAGTGAAACTCATCATCTTCGTCCTCATTGTGGCCATTGGTTTAGAGCTCACCACTGGAGTCACATCCGACTTTCCATCGTCAAATGAATCTAAAGATACTCCAATGAGGACATAGAGGGTGCCTCCGTATTCTTCAAGGTAGAGAGGGTCATTGAGCAAATGTGACTGGGAGGGAGGGAACCGACATGCTGGCTGGCACCAAACATTGCAACCTTGGTGGGTTACTCATTGTTGACGAGGATGCCCCTTCAAATGTGACTGGCGATGAAGATAGAGACTAAGACTAGACTACTAGGTTAAAGGTAAGAATTCTGCTGTAAAGAGAAGCATGGAACGGATGCGTAGGACTAACATCGTGTGGCTGGTGTTGTGATCAGCTGGCTTGCCTAATGACTACTTGCCCATGCCTCTATACAGCCTGTGTTAGCAGCCTGGGAGTGCACTATAGGCCTCTGTACGAGTATCCAGCAGTTCTAGGCAATCTGTAGGTAATACTCCGTACATACCGTAGTAACATAGTACATTCTTGGGTGGAGGTATGTGAGCATGTGAGGCTTGGTAGGACTTTTGAGTAGAATGAACTAGGTTAGCTTATGTTATCGATAAGTTAGTAGAGGAACGATTAGATCCTTCCCGTCTGTCACATAGTCCGTTCTCTGCATAAACTCTTCTCCTGACATGAAAAGAGAAGAAAAGCAGGTAGAGTTAAGATGAATACAGCGTTACTCATCATTGGGTATCTTATATATACCATATTTCTATGAAAAGGATCATAGACTCTCGATTAACAACAAATTGTCGCAAAATGATAGTTATGCATACCTATGCGGGTGAGAGGGTTAATTAAATTTACATTGCCGGCAAGAATCGCTTAACGCGGCAATCACGACTAACACAATCAAAATTCATCCAGGAAGCACAACCTATTATTTTTACAATTACAAGAAATTATCAGATTCACCACAGTTGGGTTATTACCAGAGGTTAAAATTATTGCCAGCAGTTTATACTACTAAACGTAGCCGTACAGTACAGAAATGATCCGGCAAGCCTTGTGTACGCATAGCGCCCCATAATTGCTAGCGTCTGTAATGTTCCGGTGACGATTTCTAGAAGCCCATCACCCGCATAGGTAATGTTACCTGGTTAGCTCGTATACGACGACACCGGTATATTCTACTGCGTTTCCTGGCACTCCTCAAATTTGCTACTGGAGCTTCTGTTCACTAACACTACCGAGAAAATGATAACAGTCGGCGAATCGACTTCACATCACCAGTACCACGAGGGATGAAATGGCAGTAGAAATAAGCGGTAGGATTTAAGTGCCCGTAGTAGGTGCCCATAGTATAAAGAATCCACCCGAGAATTGATGGGTCTATAGTAACGATACACTGACTTATTCGCTTTCCAATCTATAAGTATTGAGCTTTTAGCTTCATACTTAGAATATAAAGACACACCCCTGGGCCTCGGACTATACCGTCATGCGTACGGATTACAGCACATGACATTACTATTAGCTTAATGGTTCAACGCCAAGAACTGTTCAACCTCAAATCGTTCGCTTCTTGTCAGATTAAAAGCGAGGATAATCAACGCTAATCAGTTAGCTCCGCAACTACCATAGACCCCAATCCAGATGCAGATTGTGGTGACGAACACGCCCTGGTCGACCAATCCCGTCCCTTAGCAATGACCCCCCGCGACCATGGATTCTGACGAGCAGATTCTTACGTCGCTGCTGTTTCAAAGCCGCCTGTCATGTGTTGGAATGGTTGTTTCAAATTGACACGACAAGGCCTCCCGATTGGCCACTCCCGTCATGCTGCCCCGAAAAGGATTTCACCATTCTGACCCCGCGACTATGTATAGTGCGTGCACCACCACCTTGGAGGGAAAAGCTGGACTGCGTTCATGGCATGATCCACTGCTCTGCGACGGGCAGATAGAGATGGCTGTCTCCTAAGTGACGGATTTCCAGCAATCGTTAAAGGGAGATCGACAATGGAGACTGCAACGAACCATTCCAAGACGGATGGGCAATTACTAGTTAGAGGGCCCTAGTTTAGCAATCCCCAACCCCGTCCTCGGTAGTGAGACAATCAACGAAGTCTGGGATTCCGCATTAGAGATGGAAAATTGATACTATTCTTTTTCCGAAAAGTGCTTTCATCGCCTGAGCATATAGGTGACTGAGTAGACTGCGCGGGCTGGCTCTGCTTGTAGTATAGAGTCTATGCCGTCATCGTCGACGTGTTGCCTTGAGCGTATCTGGTATACCGAAGGCGTCTACGGTTTGCTTCTTAAGCCTTGACTAAACCGGCATCGCAGAACGATCGAAACGCTCGAACAAAATAGTCTAGACGGATCGACTCGATCATTCAGCTCTGCATCTCACGCGACAAAGCCGAGCTTCCAAGCACCCAGTCAAGGGGTTCAAAAAACCCAGAGCCAAACCGTCGCGGCCCTATTGGAGGACGAACATTGCATCCTATTCGCTCCCACGTCTCTCTTATCTAGCAGATAGCTAGACCAAACCCAGCCCTGAGGTTATCTCGCCCTCCTTGACGCCATTTCCTCGTCTTGCGCGGCCTTCCGGGGACAATGAAATCAGTGATCTCGTCCGTGGGTTATCTTCTGCACCATACTGCAGGATCGTCTCAGCAGCAGTAGCACCATTCTCAAGACGGCACATATAACCACGGCAACGGACCCTCTTCGTCGATCATCATCTTTTCTTGACCACTTCCCTCTTTCCCCCGTCCCGTCTTCACCACTTTTTCTATCTAATGATTTCATATTATCATACCATATATAACCCCCGTCTCTCAAATCCTTCTCGGCGTTGAACGCAGGGACAAGTAGTCTTCACACACACCCCGCACTACCACCATTTGGCTCGAGGCCGTTTATAATACTACTGCCTTGCCCATTTGCGATCCCTAATTTTTCAGGGTCCTTTGCGGCTGTTTTTTTTTAGTGTCCCGGCCGGCTCGTCTCTGCTGGTGTGGTAATTCCAGCAATTCGGGTGCAAATTGCAATACGACAGAATTTTCATTAATCCGACCGTCGGCATCCGGCTTTTTGGTGCACTACCACCCCAACCCGTCCGTTAGGTACTGTTAGTCTAGACTGGGCTTACCAGTCACTATGCCAGCATGGCCCACGTGGTACGCGAATTAGACCTCAGCGCATATTGCCGCCATGATACTATGATACAACGTGTGAGCGCGGTGCCAGGTCTCAAGACCAGCACTGGTAAGTGCTAATTTTTATCTCTTTAAATTCTTTTGATCGCATTGCATCCAATCGATATTTTTTCAATTGAGAGGCAAAGCTTTGTCATTCAATCCTCCGAATCTTATTCATCGCATGCTTGGCTAAGCTTCTACATCACTTTGCGGGTAACTTAAAGTTAAGCTGTTGGTCTGTCTCGGCGGCTTCATCAAATTCTATCTACGATACAAGCTCGCACCACTCAACAAACTTGCATATAAATAAATAAAGCCGCTTCGGGAACTATAAGACTAATCGCGACCAGCCTTCTTCATCTTCTTGCGAGCCAACTTAGTCGCCAGCTCCTCGGGCTTATCAACGCCCATTATGGACCCCATCTCATCCACCACATTACCATCCCCACTATCCTCACCCCTGGTGACGGTTGAGCCCCCAGAAAACACCATATCTGACGATCTGCCACCCTTGTCAACCAGCGTACTAGAGGCGCAGGCCGAAAAAGAGGATGCCCTGCGTCTAATCGCCGACTCCATCGCGCAGCAAAGGCAAACATCCTCTTCCCATCTAATCTTCCACCCCTTTCTTCTTCCCATCCTAGCAGCAGCCCTAGCAGGCGCATACAAATACGTGTGGGCATACCGACAGGACGTCGGAACCTTACTAGTGACGATCTGCGGAGTGATCATGACCTACCTCCTCGGAATCCGGTATTTCACAGGGGGTTACATCCAAGCAGCAGAAGAGCTCCGCTGGTCATGGCTGAGCCCCACCTCGTCTCCCGACCCTTCGCCATCGGAGCAGGACCTGATCCTCGGCGTGCACTTCGGCAAGCAGCTGATCGGGGCCCTGGTGCTGCGTCTCGAGCCCTCGCCCTCGTCCACGCACGTCTCGAGCGGCGGCGGCAGACGGCGCTCCCGGACCTCGCTGCTCCGAGGCGGCCGCGGCGTCATCCGCGCCTGGACCGTCAAGCTCAAGTATCGCGGTCAGGGGGTCGCGAGGGATCTGCTCCACGAAGCCGTGCGCCTCACGCGCGAGCGCTGCGGCCGCGAGGCCGAGGTCGGGTTCGCCGCCGAGCATGCGAACAGCAAGATGTTTCTTCCCGAGCCGTTTAACACGCCGTTCAGACGGAGCGAACGGAAAGCCGCGAAGAGTCTCGAGAAGGTGCTTGCGGACTGGGAAGGCGCGAGGAGGAGGCGGAAGTCGTGAAAGGCCGGAGGGGAAAACGGCACGTCATATGATAGAGATGTCGTATGGATTCCGGAGACCCGGGAAAACTAAAGGGTTACCTGGGAAGAAGAGCAGGTCGCAAAGGGGGCGTAGAGGAAAATTAGGGAAGAAGGGTCGAGGAGGGAATTTCGTCTACCTACCTACCTGTTTTTGAGGGCGGCGTTCCGGGCCAAGGTCGTTTAGGGACATGCGGGTTTGCATAGAGCGATGTGATTTTGAAAAGAATACCCCGAGTCCGCTCGTTTATGACAGCGATACAATTTAGATGTTTATGATTCTCTCTTTCCCCCCACAATCTACCTCCGTACATTGGGGCATCTAGCCATAAATATTACTAGGATATGTCATGAGCAACCCCACAAAAGCGCCACACACCCGATCATGCACACGGATGAAAGGTAAAACCACGATTCTGGGTGTTAGTTAAGCTGTTTACCATATATACGGTGAATACAGGTTTAATATGGGAAGGGCTGGTATTTATCCTCGCAACCTAAAGCCTTTTTATATTGGCGTCTAGGCTTTCTCATCAATTCCTGCTCGTGTGTAACGTAACGCAACAAGGCTCAAAACATCCCTTATCTCCTGCGTCATGATAGACGCCATGTATGCTGACAATCCATAAATATCCGGCTAGTAATTGCAGACCGGGCCTAACGGCAGCTTGAACAATGAAAGGACTCTTCACTCGACGCGAGTGTAAAAAATATATAGGTGGTGTAGTACAGGATAGACATTACGGTGCAATGCGACCCGGTGGCTTGACAGAGCCAGCGGGCTTAACATCATCGAATCCATAAATTGGACGACCTCGACGTCTTAGGGAGTGTAATACCTATATTGGCTGTTGGTTAATGAACTGCACATGAACCAACAACAATCATATGTATCATAATAAACAGAAAGGTTGGTTTCTAAAGAGAGAGACACAAGCGGACTCACATCGTTGACTGTAACAGTCTTGGCTTGACGATACTCGGTGTACGTGACACAATCCTTTATAACCTGGATGAGAATGCACATATCAGCCAACGCGGAAATTCTTAAGCTTCAATAACGGGGGGTGTTCAGCGTTCATACCTCTCCGAGCCACTGTTTCAAAACGCCACGGATGTCTTCGTAGATTGAGGCGGAGATGCGCTTCACACCACCACGACGGGCGAGACGTCTGTGGCTCAAGACGTCAATACTAATACAAGGTGCAACCTATTGGTGTAACCAGGAAGTATGCACTGTGCTGAGAGCGAAAGCATGCGTACCTAATTGCTGGTTTGGCTGCAGGTGGAACAGCATTAGTACCTCAGTGGTGAATGGAGTCGCGATGTGAATCCCTCTACTCATAAGATTTGAGCCCACTTACTGATGCCGAGGATATTGTCACGAAGAATCTTTCTGGTAGCACCCAGTTAGCAAATCCGTGTCGCAACATCAATCCCCGATTAGGATCCATACCGGTGACGCTTAATGCCCTATTAGACAATGTCAGCAGCGATTCCACAGCAGCTCAAGTGCGTGCACAGGAACGTAGTTACGTACCCCCTTCCCACCTAGTCCTTTGCCCAGTCCCTTTGCACCCTTCGCGCCGCGAGGATCTACTTTTCCGCCAGCCATAATGATGGCGAGGACGCTCGCAGATGACGGCGGCGGACGCAGAGGGCCGGAGGTTCGAAAATTGACTTCACGGTTTAAAGCGTTGGTTTCTGATAGTGTTTCCAAGCTAACCGATAACAATGGGGGTGGAGGCGTGCAGTGTTGAACTTTGGCGCTGTCGGGTGGAGTGGTAACCAAGTTCCTTCGCTGTCGAAATGAAACAGGCAGCGGCAAAGAGTGGGTCGTGGGGTCACGGCGGGGCAGTGTCTTGAAGTCGAAGATACGTGTCTATCGAGGGTATTCAAGCCGCGGGGTTCTCTAAGCGACACATCCTATCTGGTCCGGAACCTCTCTTTCACATGCATATACCTACCTAGGCTGTAGGCCCATTGAGAGTAGGTACCTAAGGTAGTGATGAATTTGCACGCCAGGTTGATGGACATCATGTTTTTACGTGTAGTTAGGTATCTTAGATACAGATATCAGGGTGTATGCCGTAGAGGTAGGGCGATTGCCGTTTCTAGTTTGTCACTTGATGTAACGGCAGGTACGAAGCTGTTTGCTGGCTTGGCAAGACTTGTGTCTAATAAGCTCGGGAGAGGTTCGAGTTAGGATCACATAAGAGGCGCAACAGGTAGGTCTGTCTTCAGCCACCTTCGGCTGACCAAGAACTAGCTAGCATAATGGGGGCTTCCGGCTGCCGACGGAGGCAAAGCCCATGTTCTCGTTCAAATCTTTTTCCAATTACAACGGTCGAACCTGCCGACTGGTAGACGAACCAAACATGTATCGACGTGCTGGCGATCGGGCGGAGCTCCGATAGAGCTTGAATAAGTATTCATGCGAACATTTCGGCTACACTGCCAGAAATAGACGGCCAGCTCCAACGCGTGACAATTTTGAGCACATGCTGTCTCTATTTAGGATTCTTCTTGTGTTACCCCAGAGCAAACACCGGACCCGGCTAGGTGAGTGCTTCGGACAGACATGAGACAAGGTCTACAGTGGTGTAAGTGCAGCTAGACAGGACGGAGATCAAAACAATGCATTTGATTCGAGAACAACCGCCGGTCGCACTCAGGTGGTTGACGGAATAGGTAGGTAGAATAGGTACCGTACGTCCAGCCGCAACGAAAGAAGCTGCATGATGTGCCATCGCGCGCTCCTGCGCCGCTGCAACGCTGACGTCGGGATATTTTTCTCTCGCCTCCGGCTCACCCTCCCTTCCCATCTCACCCCTTTCCCAAGCCAACGGTGCGCCCGTGCATTAGCAGTGCTACCCCTCTAATCCAAATCTAACCCTCCCAAGCGCTGGCGCAAACCGGGGTAAAGTGCGAGTGGTCAGCTTACGCCTCCGACGACCTTGATGGAAAGTACCTATACAATTAGCGCCAGTCCCGCAAGCCTTACGGACGCTGAGGCTGATTGTCCCCCGTTAAACTGTCAGCCTGAGAGGGGATGATGATGGGATGACCGCGAGGTTGCAGACGGATCTCATGGTACTCGCATGGTATGAAAAGGCAACTCCGAGAGCCAGTGAGTATTGCGACAAATCCCAGGCTTGGCATACGCCTATGGTGAGGTGATTGCTGTTCGTTTCGATACGCGCCTAGGATGAGGACAGTCAACACGACTAATGTCCAGTGCAACAGCATGTAACATGCATCTGAGACATACTGCGAGCAAGAGGCCTAGCGGAGCGGGATGGTATCTTTCGCTTCACTGGAAGCTTTCGTCTGAATTTACTCATGACTTTACTCGCTCAACTTGATGGAGTTTCACGCCATATACGCCACCTTTGTATCAGATAGTTTATAGTTTATTTCACCCTACCGTCCTCTAGTAACGAGTGGCAATGATATATCCCTTAAATGACTGCCAAACGCCGTACCCATATACACGAAAAGTGCAACCCAACTTGTGGAAAAAAGGCCTGCGATTCTAGATGAAGGCATAGATTGCTTCGATCCGTACACAGCTACTATGAGAGTCTATGTAACCGCGCAAGTACCGCACCGTAATAAAGAAATTTATTTTGTTTCTTCGATAGCGGATATAAAAGTCGCTTCGGAGAATGTGCGCCCCTCTTCTGTGCTCTCTTCATCACCAATCTTCAACTTCAGCGTCACAGGCTTTTGTGAAGCAAACTGGTACCCAACGTTAGCGGCCATGAACCGGTGGCAGGTTATTTCTGCAGACGACTTACTTGATAAATGTATGGCTTGGTCCCCGCCGCGCTGGCGACAATCGTCTTCACAAAGCCGGGAACCTCTGCCATGACATCTACACAATCTTGCCTTTCAGTAGGACCTTCGATAACGGCTTCGACAGCCTTTCCATCCTTGGTCGCGCCAGACCACGTGAACTTCGCCTCGGTCGGTTCAGGCCAGTCATTGACTGTATCTTGCCGTGTCTTGGTGTGCGTAGCATGGCAGGCAGTACCGGCTGTGATGATCTCACCATCCTTGACTATTCCACCAACGCCCACCACTGTAGCTCCATAGGAAGGAGGAGTCGTAAACTCCATAAGAACCGCGGAGTAGGTTGGACCCTGGAACTCTAGAAAGTCCCACTGAGCAGCGGCATGATGAGGCTTCATACCCTGTAGACACATGATGAAAACGGCCTTCCCCTTGAAATCGATAGGGCCATCCGGTGTTACGATGCTCCCCTCTGCCTCACATCTAGGCCAGAACGCATGTCTCATAGAACCCCAAGGGTTGGATAAGTCCGTACCGTACAAGGTTTTGCCATCCTTACCAGCCACAAAGCCGGGGGTTGTCCTCGTCACCTTGAGATTGACGATGGATCGTTCATCATTCATCGATTTAATCGCGTACGACTTCCCGTCCTCGGATAGCTCCACAGCGCAGTCTTTCGCGTAGAAAGAGGTCTTATCGTCGCTAAAATCGTAGTCGGTCAAAGGGGTAGAGCACCACAGATGAGGCTTCGATTTGTCGGTGTAGAAAATCTTGGAGTTGAACTGAACGGTAGTTCGGATACCGCTTTACAAACGTTTGAGTTAGCTGTGGACGAAGGAAACGGGGGGGGCGGCGCGACCGTACGCTACATTACTATATATGACCTGAGCGAGCCCAATATGTCCACTGTCTGCTGTGAAGTAGAACACCTGTGTTTCAACTGATGTCTGGTCTAGAGCAACCCATTTCAGATCGTTTCTGGTCAATTCGGTATAGGGTGTGCTCTTGGCATCCTCAGCCACGGATTTGATGGCAGATGGGCCGTATATGGGCTCTTCAGTGCCGACGACGTTCGCCAAACTGGGTTCATGATGTTAGCTAGGGGAGTTCCACGAGAGAAAAAAGAGGCAATTCGCTAACGTTTGCTTTGCCCAGTTGAACATATTCGTTGACGTGAAGTACCAAGTGATACCACAAAGACTAATTGATAGGTGATAGGAAGAGTTGGGATTTTTGAGAGAAAGCGTAGAATGATCGAGCTTCAGGACGTTTAACTGGCGTCGTCTATAACTAGGTACCTATGCCTGACTGATTATGCAGGAGTAGGGAGTCGAGAAAGCTGAACCATCCAGATAAGTTTAGGTAGATACAATACTGGTAGGGTCCTTGAATGGAGCAGGTTCAAGCTTTAGGTGGGGTTGTCTGGCGGGGTAGCAATCAATCTAGCCTGATCAAGTAGCAAGCTCGTTCCACATGCACAGTGGCGCATTTTATCGATAGAGTCGCCAAGGCTATCCTGTTTATGGCTAGTGCGATTATCCCAGGAGACCGGTTCTGCTTCGTCAACAGGTCAGCTGGGCCTTGATAACTTCATTGCCTTTTCAGGCTGTCTATTTTCCGTCACAGCTTCAGTTACGTATCCAAAAGATGTCTAAACGCGGCGCCTCCGCCGCCGCCGACCAAATCGTCAAGCTGATCGTGGGAGCCGGACAAGCCAGCCCGAGTCCACCGGTTGGTCCCGCGCTGGGTAGTAAAGGTATCAAATCCATGGACTTTTGCAAGGTCAGTAGAATTGCTTTGGCTACATTTATGTTGGAGGACATAGTTTAGCTCACATTGACCTAGGAGTTCAACGCCCGGACAGCTCACATATCACCCGGCACGCCAATGCCCACTCGAGTGACCGTACGCGCCGACCGAACGTTCCATTTCGATATTCGGACACCACAGACATCCTGGCTTCTACGGAATGCGGCTGAATTACCTGTCGGCAAGAAGGGCAAGAGGAAAGGGGCAAGCAAGCCAGGTCACGAGACAGTGGGCACCGTCAGCTTAAAACACATCTACGAGATCGCCAAAATTAAGCAATCCGAACTGCGATTATCAGGCCTGTCCCTCGAAGGGCTGTGCAAATCCGTTATTTACCAAGCCAAATCCATAGGCATCGCCGTTGTCCCATAGCCTGGCTGTGCAATGGCCTTCACTGGGCAACCAGAACAAGTTGGCGCCCTAATGAATTGTACATGTTACTGTGTATACTTTTATCAAACTAGCCTGTATATTAGAAAGAAGGGAGTTGCTCTATCCTGAAGCTCACCCCTATTTGGCTGTCCGACGGTCTATTACTATGGCCGATGTTCTTACTCATCAACGATCTCGTCGACTCCTTTTATTGACACGCGATCGATGCCAATTCGAACTACTATCATTTCGCCTATAGTAATACAGATCGAGACGGTATTACGGTCACAGCTAATAACATTGTTGCCCTAGACCTCTACGCCTATATGACCTCCCTGCTAGAGCCAGGAACTCGCAGGGGTAGAGGCTTTTTTGGCTTGCTGAGTAACGAGCACGCGTTTCTTTGTCTTCTCCGATACCAATTAACCATGAGATTCAAGGTGGCGGTGTGGGATTCAGAGCTGGGTCATAATCGGCGGTGACGATCGGCGACGACCGGCCTTTCTAGTTTTGCCTGATTCAATGGCATCCTGGGGTCATGATCGGGTTCCATGAGTAGTCCAATAATGTTAGCTACTATATATAGGTAGATGGTCTGTTTTGAGACAGATATATGTGGTAGGTCTACCTAGTATCATCCTGAAGAGCTACATCTCAACGCGAAACAAACGGGCTGCAACACGATCCTTCTGGCTCCAGGAAACTATGAGGGTGTCGTGAAACTTCCAGGTGACTATCCAAAGCCCGGAAGAAACTAATTTTTCTCTCTTAAGATCTTGGGTTCTTGTTCAGTAGTGTAGTCTAGTATTGCCTACTAGTGCCAACTTACTCGCCGAACTTGATCTCATTGGTGGTCGGTGGCGCATAGATGTCTATACTCACTAGTAAGTAAAAGAAATTGTATAAATAAGTTAATCAGGCACAACCCTCACAAAGACCGCCAATGTGCGTTACAATACTCCATTTTTCCTAGACATAAAAATCGATAACCAACCTGGTAGACAGTCTAGCGCTAATCAAATCGAAATTATCCTCTACTGTCCGTTTAACGGCACCACATCCGGTTCGTTTAAATTGGTAATCTTGATTCTAAAATAAATAGATATGTAGACCTTTTGGAAAGTGGTCACCCATATAAACGCTGAAAGAGCAATGAAACAAATCCCATAAGAGCATTGGTACTGTTTCATCTTCCTTTTGGCAGGTCGGAAGAGACGGATGATTCATGGCAGACGCCATTAAGATATCCAACGGCGCGGATTTTGACTAAGTCAACCCCACCATTCTCATCCTAGCTTCCCATGTAAATACCTAAAGGTACTTCTTATCTAAGTACCGAAATTCTTCATAGGGCAGAGATTCAAGTTCATACCCGGTATTCTGTTATATACCCAAGGTAGCTACGATTTATACTTACTCGCTTTTCTTTTGCTAACCTTTTTTCCTTCTACTCCCATTCATCTTGAAAGATGTGCCTAATTTGGAAAGCCTGGAAATTGAGTGCTGAGTGATCTAGAAGCAGATGATCACAATAAATCAAATCATTATGAAAGTTTCATTTTCTCGCGGCTTTGTTGAAAATCCAGGTTGTTTCACGATACGCGGTCTCTACCTAACTCCACACCCTGTCGGTACTCCTAACGCAAGTTGCGACTACATGACAGTAGCGACCTCGGGCTAAAAGACGAGAGGCGTATCCGTCACCTGCGCTCAGGTACGGCAAACAGGTACCTAGGTACATACTAATGCATATCTACATGTAATGGAAATTAGGTAGCTTGCAAGGTAGCTTGAGACCTTCATTAGAGTCAGCAGCCCCACCATCGCTCCGTTCAATGACTGCCTGAGGCTCGTTCGTGCTCTTGACTTTGAACTTTTCATCATATCGTCATTAAGTGAGCTCCAACGAGCCTATCTTGGTTGCGTTGATCTTTTCCCCTTCACGCTTCATTCTTGCCGGGCCCGACAACGTACACGAGGCACTGCGATCCTACCCCTCTATCGTCATAATTGTGTGCGTTGCTGGGACATCAATAGAGGAATCGGTGCTGGCGCGGGTACCGAAACATCCCGCCTACATCATCTGTATCAGCTGCCCGGAATGGCAACACCGGGTGAGGAGACCAAGAGTCCTACTGAAGGTGAACGTGGCGAGCCGACACAAGGTACGACACCTCATCCTGATTACAGTATGGTTCCGCCACCCCGCCCTCGCATTCCCTCTAGACCAGTGTAACTGTTGTTGCCCAACTAACGCTCTGCCGCTGCTTGCGACCGCTAGGCCCCTTACAAGATGCTTCCAATGCCTCAAACCCAGCCCCCGAGCGGGCGCATGCTGTGCGATTCGCGAGCAGCGTAGACGAGATCGATCCGCCTGTTGCGCACCGGCCGCGCCACGATTCCTCTGCTACGCCCGAGCAGCTCCAAGCGCTGACAGACTGTTTGCACGGTACCCATCTTCAGGAGCAACGCGCACAGATCTACAGCTTCCAGCCTGTCTCTCTCCCAGTCTCTAGGGTATGTTGTTTATTCTCCACGATCTATCGTCTTTAAAGCTTCCTATGGTGTTCTTGCTCTTCCCCTGAGCCGAAAGGGAACGCAAAACCTGCCAGGCTCGACTGATATCTTGATTGCCCCGGGCTTTTGCCAGGCCTCTCACTGTATCTTCTGGGGGGCATGACTCGATTATGCTTGATAATCAGCGCTGGTGCTCCCTATCGGATGGTAATCATTCGTAAAATGTCAGATATGGCTAACCATTATCCTTAGATACCGTCGAGCGAAACTACGCCTGGCGCTACCCCCCAGCATAGCCATAGTCCCATGGCACCTCGGTCACCGCATTTTGGCCCTAGTAATTCTAGCCTCACGCCTCCACTGACACCGGCTGGTACCTCAAGTGAACAAACTCATAACAGGGGCTTACAATACCGTGGCTCTGATGGGGGCTTTGCGTCACAAGAAGTTACTCCCCAAGACTCAGGTCAGGATTCTCGACCATCTTCTAGATTGAGTCTACCACACCGACCGGCCTCTTCAGACAATATATCCCAGGGGAGCACGGTCGCAGAGGATCAGGCTGGGTCTCGGTCACACCGGAAGGGAATGTTTGGTATCGGAGCGGGAGGACAGTCGCTCCCCGTTTCTAGAGACTCGAGCCCGTCGAGGAATGCCGCTTCTCAATTTTATACCCGACCTTTCACTCCCCAAGGCGACGCCAATGATCCCTATGCCGCCAGTAAGCGACCGGCACAAAACAAGAGCGCTGGGAACATAGATCAAAGATTTGTGTTTTCGAGGAGAAAACACTCCCCGTCGGCGTCTGCAACAAACTTGCGCCAATCTGACAAAGCTGACAAGCGTCACTCTAGTCTGCTTAGTGCCAGAAACAAATCCGGCGATCTTTCCGCGACGGGATCCAATTCTAGTGGGCATAATCACCAGGGTTCGATGTCTGATTTGAGAAGGTTTTTCAAGGTCGGCGGAAGCCACAAACCTAAGAAGCAACCTCAGTCGCCAACTGTTTCTAGTTTAGGGGCATCAGGGCGTTCAAACCACCTTCCCTTCGCCGACGACCACGGCCTTTCCTCGAAATATGGTAAGATCGGCCGGGTCCTTGGGTCTGGGGCAGGCGGCTCCGTCAAACTCATGAAGAGAAGTGAAGATAATACGGTCTTCGCTGTAAAGGAGTTTCGACCTCGGCATTCCTATGAGACCGAAAAGGAATACACTAAAAAGCTGACTGCTGAGTTTTGTGTTGGATCGGCTCTTCATCATGGCAACATTATCGAGACCTTGGATATTGTTCAGGAGAAAGGGAAGTGGTACGAAGTCATGGAATACGCCCCGTTCGATTTATTCGCTATTGTAATGACCGGGAAGATGAGCAAGGCTGAAATTAACTGTTGCTTCCTACAAATACTCAGCGGCGTAACCTACCTGCATAGTTCAGGTCTCGCTCACCGCGATCTCAAACTGGACAATGTCGTCGTCAGTGAGCATGGCATTATGAAGATCATCGATTTTGGCAGCGCACACGTTTTCAAATATCCCTTTGAGTCCGAGATAGTACTCGCTAGTGGTACGTAAGGTATCTTTTTCCTCAAGCAGTAGGAAATCTGACACGCGAATTAGGTATCGTTGGTTCTGACCCGTATCTGGCTCCGGAAGTGTATGACGAGCGCAAATACGACCCGCAGGCTGTGGATATCTGGTCTCTGGCGATTATTTTCTGCTGCATGTCACTGCGAAGGTTTCCGTGGAAATTACCGCGGATGACCGACAATTCTTATAGACTCTTTGCATCGCAACCAACGCCTGGCCATGATCCTAAGCAACTGATTCTCCCGTCGAGAAGTACAAACGACCTCGCTGATACCCCTGCACGAGACTTCTTCATAGAGGAGCCACCAAAGAGCCCGAAGCAGAGCAGAGTCGAGTCATCTGCTACATCCGTGACTGATAATAAAGACGCGGAACGGAAGGAAGTGATCAGAGGCCCATGGCGGTTACTCCGTCTGCTTCCCAGGGAGAGTAGACATATCATTGGCCGAATGCTGACCATCGACCCTAAGAAACGAGGTACCATGGCTGAAATTCTCGATGAACCTTGGGTGTCAGATACGGTCATATGCAGGCAGGTTGCACCGGGGCAGATCGAAAAGGCCGAGGACCACACACATGTCCTTGAGCCTCCGGCACCTGCTCAATCCAAATAGCGACGGTAATGGCACGGTAGGCCCTCAGGTCCGTCCTAAATGACCTAATAGGGCTGTGGGTAGGGTTGGTTGCATGATTGTGTATCATTACTCGAGGGCGTTTTGTAGGTTGGGCAACGGGGCAGCAGGATGCATTGCGGCGCCCGTGCGGGCTCTGGAGACAGCACAGACTCAATCATGCAACCGATCAAAAAATTACTATACAGGTATAGACCAAGGGGCGCTGTCGGTACGCCGACTTCCCAGGACATAATTTATAGACACGGGTTGTAGTCACTCGGCTGTGGATTAGAATCTACAATCTTGTAAGCTACATAAGTAGGTATCTACCAGCGAAATGTAGATTGTTTCTAATCGATTCTGTCATGGCACATCGACTAGGTTGAAATTTGTTCAATTGTTCAATTGCTAGTGACATGACAGTTCTGCCGGGTTTGCTTTAGCACTACCTACCTACTATATAGGCCTTGTGTACAATATATGTAAATATCGAAGGGATGGTTCCGCAGAAAGGTTCGGACCACTCCCGCCCCGGCAGAGACAATCGGGCCGGAAAATTTTCGGCATAAAAAAGTTTGGACCCATCTGTAGCTTCTAAAGCTTTCCTAGGACATCTACTCTTCGCGATAGCTTCAGCTTTTTCTCATTCCCGTACAGAACACAAGTCCTCTTTCACATTCGTACTATTCGTACTCTCTTTCCATACGCAATCGCAATGGTAGGTCTCCCGCCTTCAGATTATTTCAGCGGAGTCGAATGACACAGTGAATCGGCGCCCCCCGCAAAGTCCCAAATTCTCTAAGGGAACAGAGCTCCCGGAACCCTGCTTGGACAAACCTCACCTCTACTCATATCGTGATGAAACTTTTACTAATCAAACCCGCTCCTCAGGCCACCTCTATCCGATCTATCAAGTCCCTCGTTCCCCTGCTGGACCGTGTCCTGGTCCAGCGCATCAAGGCCGAGACCAAGACCGCCGGCGGCATCTTCCTGCCCGAGTCCAGCGTCAAGGAGCTCAACGAGGCCAAGGTTCTCGCCGTTGGCCCCGGTGCCCTAAGCAAAGATGGACAGCGCGTACCCATGGGCGTCGCTCAAGGCGACCGCGTCCTGATTCCCCAGGTGAGCCTAACCAGGACTGTTGCTGTTGGGATGGTTGGAGGAGGGGCCATGCATAATCATGCTAGCGAAAATGGCGAAATTAAGCTGACGTTGGATGATGCAGTTTGGCGGCTCCCCTGTTAAGGTCGGCGAAGATGAGTTTCACCTCTTTCGCGACAGCGAGTAAGTTCCGATATTTTCTTGTGTTTATACCCCTCCCATCCTCCTCGTCTACTTGGATCTTGCTGACGCTTGCGACAATAGGATCCTGGCCAAGATCAACGAATAAACGATATCCACTTAATATCAACCAACGAATTTACGAGAATACCATGCACAATGTACCATAATTCTACCTTTGTACAACATTAAAACCGTGTGAAAATAGTACCACATCAAGGCGCATGAGCAGGACCACCGAGTTCCCCTTTTTGCATAGACGTGTTCTAATAGGCGGACGGAGGAGGGGTAGAGGGGGGAGACGATTTTGACGATGGAAGAGTGTGGACGACGGCCGTACTTGACCAAGGGCACGATGTATGACTCTAGGTTAATGATGCGCAATTGAATCTATCTCCACTCCCTCTAAATCAAACAGGCCAAGAACTGATGATCATACTAAGCAGCAGGTTTCGCTACATGGTCCACTATCAGTCTACTTGTCCATGTTCGCCACTTTTGAGCTACAGCTTTTCTATCATGTAATGGAATTATTCTCTGTATTACTGTCGCAATATGCGCTAGGTGCTTCCCATCCACTCGATGCCTACCGCTCTGTTTACCGTTACAAAAATACGAGTGGCTCGTCCCAACAAAACTCACTTTACTCAGCATCGGGGAGGTTATCACATCCTCAGTATTCGGCCCCTTGCATGCCTATATACATCGGTAGCATTTTCTGCATGCGGTCTAGGAATCCCAAGGTTAATGCTCCCGTTTGTTCTACGTGAAATGGTCTGAACTTGGTCTTCCACGAACCGGCTATTCGAGAGGCAGACACAGGGTAGCCTTTAGGCTTCGTTCTGGTGTCTCATTAGGTAGTACCCGGTGGCGCGTTTTCGTGGGATGCAAGGATGCTGTGCCTGCGTAGGAGAAGAGGGTGAGTGAGTGTCTGAGGTTACCCTGGGCTATCCAAGATGCAGGTCGGCGTTGATTATCGTAAAAAACTTGTAAATATAAACAGCACCAAGGAGCTAGCTTGGCAGACTGTTCAAATCATATGCAGCTGGGTCTGAGTAGAATATAGTCCACTTTCAATCTTCAGGGCCACAGGTATATTATCCCAAACATGTTTGTTGTAGTGGGTTGGCTTGAAATCGTATTTGTCGTCGACCGAGAATCAAAGTTGTGATATCTCACTCGGGTCGCGAAAAGGGGCGGCGGTAACCGACGTCTTCTTTGTAGTGGGTGACATAAGTTTATTACACATTTTCGCCAATTAGGTCTTGCGGCTGACAGATCACCTTAAAAGTAAAACGTCGCACCTCATTGGATAGAAAGTCTGCGTGGTCGCCTCTTGGGAAGCGTCAGATATAGTAGACTCATTTCAATCCACTGGTACTGGGACCTGCATCGTAGCTGCCGTGCAAGGCTACACCAGTCCAAACCCCTTGGAAATTTGCCTGTTTCATGGCTTGAACCACTCATCAATGGGATGTATTGTAGAGGGGATTACTCAATAATAGCGGAATCGTACTTGGTGCTGGTATTGGTATTGGTGCATCTATTGCAGCTATGTACTTTGTTTGTTGCCGTACTTACACCTTGTATTATGTATAAGAAGCGGGCACTCCATCCCTCTTCTTTCTCTCTCTTTCTCCCTACGGTCACCTCGACTCTTCTGCTTCCTCGTGAATGCGTCCGCTCTCTTGAACAGCTTCTGTGAGGCCTTCCCTTCGTTATACAATTCGATTCTTTTGCCTGTGGTAACCCAGCACCCTGTCTCTTCTTGTACAAAGATTCTGTGCACCATTCCTCCTTCGTATCACCTACCTTGTTCGCGTTCACTCGGTCAAGAAATACAGCAATAAAATGAGACAACATTTCTCTACCGCTGTGGCCATAGTCACAGGCCTCGCTGCATCTGCAAGCGCTCATACGGTTTTTACGACCCTGTTCATTGACGATGTCAACATGGGCGATGGCACTTGCGTGCGCAGTATGTATTCCCCGGTCATTGTAGATAATCTGCCATCCATGACCCATCCGTTTATGCATTATCCCGAAATCTTCTCTTGATTGGGTTGTCTTTACTCTAAGTAGCGGCTGTTAACTTCGGATTTTTGATAGTGCCTCAGGATCCTGGTCATTGCACTTCACCCATCGGGGATATTACTGGTAGCGACATGGCCTGCGGTAAGTTTATTATATCCAGAAAAATGTGATATGGTAATATGCTTATTTTTATCAAGGAGTTGATGGTGAGAAAGCAGTTGCTTTCACATGCCCAGCTCCAGCAGGCGGAAAGCTTACTTTCCAATTTCGAGAATGGGCCGATGCCCAAGAACCTGGTTCCATAGACGAGTCACACAAAGGTAACATCGACTCTCTGGTATAGAACCAAGCGTTACTAAAATCTGGATTTCTAGGGCCCTGCGCAATTTATGCAAAGCAAGTTCACGACATGGCCAACGATGAGGCCGCCGGGCCTGGCTGGATTAAGTTATGGGATGAAGGATACGATACAGCCACAAAGAAATGGTGCACCGAGAAGCTCATCGACAACAATGGATTACTGTCCTTCGAAATACCGGAAGGTCTACCTACAGGCTATTACTTGTTTCGTCCAGAGCTGCTCGCCCTTCACGAGGCTACCAAAGGTGACCCGCAGTTCTATGTCGGGTGCGCCCAAGTGTTCGTGCAAAGCAGTAACACGGCTGCCATTAATGTGCCTACCGATTTCAGTGTGAGCATTCCCGGATATGTTCAAGGGCGCAACGCCGGCCTGACCTTCAACATCTACGCCCCATCTTTTCCATACCCGCTACCCGGGCCCAAGGTCTTCACAGTTCCGCCACCAAGGAGCGATGTCGACATCACCGGCTCGTCGGTACCAAGACAGACGCAGGGCGTCATCCCTTCTAACTACATTGTCAAGAACGCCAACTGGATTGGTGTTGAGGTCCCCGATTACAGCACTGAAAGTGGCTGCTGGGCAGCTTCGGAGGACTGCTGGAAACAGGCCGGGGCGTGTTACGATGCAGCACCGCCAACGGGCGACGCCGGCTGCCGGGTTTGGGAAGATAAATGCTACGGGATCCAGGACGCTTGTAACGCTGGGGATTTCCAGGGTCCGCCTGATAAAGACAACAAGTTGGCGGTGAAGCAGCCGGAATCTCCAGCGAGTATTCCGCGCCCGGTGAACGCTTGAGGTGGTGATTTCGGGTGGTATCTGGATGGACCCCCTCGTAGTTCCACGAATTGACGATGCACAAGAGTGTCCTAGGGTACAGCTAGATGAAGCTCCTCGACTGATCTAGTCTTTCTCTGCACGCATATCTTATTCCTTAAAAAAAAGTGACTAGAGTGACCCGACAATATGAATTGAGCACGGTCAAAAGCCCGAGTCGACACCTTCCTCCCCGGACCAGGTTGTATATCCGTTTCCCTTTAGGGAAGTTCAATACAGAGTGGTTGTAGGCCATTGTTCATTCCTGCATACTAGCTGCATGCTCACGCGGACTTGTTGCGCGAGAGCACGCGGCATGGAAAACTTCCATAGGAAATGATTGATGATTTGCTAGTGCGTCGACGCTCAATATGTCCAACGTCTTATCCTTGGGTCACATTTCCTAGTCTCTCCGATAGAACAGTGGCTTTCTTGATATTAAAAGCGACATTGAGACCCAAGAAACAACTTACCATCGAGGTTGCATTTGCCCAGCATCAAGATCAAGGTACAGGATGTAACGGAGGGGCTAATCAATATACTTGGTCAAAATAGCCCGCTATTTGCGGAAAGCAACGGCATCCAGAACTTCCTATTGGAAGCGCGCTAATGCAGCCAGGGTTCGACGGCGGGAACTGGGGCAGATGATAATTGATAAGCAGTTCAAGTTTGATCGAGGGGTTGGAGGGGCAGCAACAATCTAACTAGGATCTACCCCGTACATCAGGAAAAAAAATAAAAATAAAAAAAAGCGTACAATCTCAATCGCATCATATACATACCTACATATGCATATCGCGCTCGGGCTAGCACAACCGCTCGAAGCGAATTGGGGGGTGAAAATCCCTGAAAAGTTGGACTTCGCTTAGGGTCGTGGAGGGACCCTCGAAAACCAGTAGTAGCTTAAGTTCTAGAACATCTGCATCTCCGCGAGAAGTCGCTCCGTCCGTCAATTCATGAGTATGGAAAATGAAACTTTAGGTTTTTACTTTATTTTTTCCCCTTGAACTTGATTCTCCTCTGTGCTGATGCCGAATGGAATGTTCTCATGCCGTTGGATATGACGCAATTGCAGGCAGTCGCCGATTAGCGTTGGGAAGAATAAATTAAAAACCGTTGATGACAAAACAACTTCTCTTCTTTCTTATCCATTCCATCTTTTTTTATTACACGCCAGATGCTTGGTAATATGACGGCCTTGCTCGCCCCGGTGATCCTCGCGTAATATTTACTTAAGTACCCTCGGCCGCCTAGTAGTCGAACTAGGGTACCGAGTAACTAAGTATTTCAATCACCTCCACTACCTAACCGGTCTTTTTTTTTTGGTCACGATCTTTTTCCTTTGACCTTAACAACATCTTTTGTTGTCACGCCATCTTGCGCGACGGCTTTAAGCTTTAGCAGCGCACATTAAAACCTTCTACACGATAAGCGGCCATATCGATCACTCACTGTACAGTGTATATATAATAATAAAGCACCTTCACTCGAGTTCGCGAACTGCTACCTGGTTCCCCCGGCTCTACATCCCCCCGCGCATAGCCATGCCTGTCCCCGTTGACGCATCCATCGAGACCCCTCCGCGGGCGCCGACTCCGGTCCACGGTTTCGGGACTCTCGCCGTCCACGCTGGAGCGCCGCACGACCCTACCACGGGCGCCGTCATAGAGCCCATCTCTCTCTCGACGACGTTTGAGCAGACGGCCGTCGGCAAGCCCGTGGGCATATACGAGTACTCGCGGAGCTCGAACCCGAACCGGGACAATTTCGAAAAGGCCGTCGCCGCGCTGGAGCACGCCAAATACGCTGTTGCATTCGGCAGCGGCAGCGCCGCCACGGCCACCATCCTGCAGAGCTTGGCGTCAGGGTCGCATGTCATCAGCGTCAGCGACGTCTACGGCGGGACGCACAGGTACTTCACGCGCGTTGCGAAGGCCCACGGCGTCACCGTCACATTTACCCCACAGATCGAGGTCGATATTGCACAGCACATTAGGGACGACACCAAGCTGATATGGATCGAATCGCCTAGCAATCCTACGTTGCGGCTTGTCGACATCCGCGCCGTTGCTACTGTCGCGCACGCTCGCGGCGTCGCTGTCGTTGTGGACAACACGTTTCTGAGCCCATATGTCCAGAACCCGCTCGACCACGGCGCCGACATCGTCGTGCACAGTGTCACGAAGTACATCAATGGCCACAGCGATGTGGTCATGGGGGTGGCCGCCGTCAACTCAGAAGACTTACACGAAAGACTAGCCTTCTTGCTAAACGCTGGTGGTGCTGTACCGTCGGCATTCGATTCCTGGTTGGCGCACAGAGGTCTCAAGACCCTGCATCTTCGCGCTCGTCAATCCACAATAAACGCAACGGCAGTGGCAAAGGCTCTGGAAGCGAGCCCGCACGTCATCGCCGTCAATTACCCCGGCTTAGACTCCCACCCGCACCGCGCCATCGCGCTGAAACAGCACCGGGACGGAATGGGCGGCGGCATGCTCTCCTTCCGCATAAAGGGAGGCCGGGTGGCGGCCGAGCGCTTCTGCCAGCTGACCAAGATCTTCACCCTCGCCGAGAGTTTAGGCGGCATCGAGAGCTTGGTCGAGGTCCCGAGCGCCATGACGCACGCCGGCATACCGAAGGAGCAGCGGGAGGCCGTCGGCGTCTTCGACGACCTCGTCCGCATCAGCAACGGCATCGAGGAGCCCGAGGATCTCGTCCGCGACGTAGAGCAGGCGCTAGAGAGGGCCGTGCTGGATGCCACGGCGAAAAATGGCACAAACGGGACAAACGGCGTTAATGGACACTAGAGACACATAGACATTTATTAGAGTGTCGGAGCGACTTAAGAAGAAGCATGCTATGAATTTCATCACTCGCATTACGGGAGGCGCTTGTTTCTGGGGCACGGCGAAGATCGTCCCTGAAGCGATACCGTAAATATAAATACAATTGGATTTGGGATCAAAACACCGGCGTTGTTATTATGCGCTGTTTTTAGCTCATAATCATTATTTCAATAGCATCCACTATCTGATAGATCTTGTCGAACCAGCTCTCTTTTACAACGTGTGCTCTATTTCTGGCGTTTATGTTTATGTGTAGCCGTGGTCCCCCGTCGAGAAGGCACCTGTCAATTGGATCAGTCATTTCGAAAATTGTACAGGTTCTATGCTATAAGTGACATATGATGAACTCTAGACCTTTTCCACATTTTAAATTTTTCGTTAACGAATTACAGCTCATCTTGACTTTTATGCGCATTAATGAAATTGGGAATTCTTTGGGTTGATGTAGAATGTAATATCCGATGTCCCAAAACATGAGGCCGGTCAACGGAGGAAAGCCGGTTTACGGCATTGCGGAATACGATGTCGGACCCGAGTGACAAGCCGTTCGCCCAACGGGGCAAATTAGTATATCGCCGTGAGATCAGGAGACGACAACAACACCCAACGTAGGCGCAGTTGCTGTTATGCGTATGAGGCAGACTATAAAGAAACCAAATGGAAATTGATTAGCCGCCGTCGTGATTAGTGAGTGACATGTTCAACCTTACAAGATTTCTTGCCTTAGGCTAATTACGCCTCGTCGAAACGGGGGGGTTCCGATAAGAGCTTGGCAGGGGTCGTACAGTATGACACAATACAGTATAGCATCACATTAACTACATTGGGTACGCCGGAAAGTATATCGTAACCGACCCTGCCTAAATTCCTCCGGTGTCGTGATCGAGAGGGCGGCCACCGCTTTGTGGAATTTCCTTTTTCCTCTTCTATTATATGAGCTTGCTTACATCTTGTTTTTTTTCCAGAGGTGTCCTTCGCCTCGGTATGATACCTCATGGACCAGTTCACCCTCACTAGTAATAGCTGGGGATTACCCCTTCACCCCCCCATCTACCCGGGAAACCAACAGTTCAGGCTCAATCAACTTGAGTGAGTGTCATCCCGTCCGAGGCTCCGGAATGGGAATGAGCGTACACTAAAATTTCGACAGCAATACAAATCTCCAATGGGTACATAATCTCGCTCAGTTTGCGCAAGCTGGTTATCTTCAACTCACCATTGTCGTTACTTCATTCTTGCTCCTCGTTAGATACCTCCTCCAGAGATCATATTCAAAGATATCCCTGCCCGAGACCAATGACTCTACCATTTCTCTGCCGTATGAAATATGTGGCCAAGTCTTTCGAGCCGCCACGTTCGCCTTGATGGTCGTTGCAGCTGTCCAGCTAGGAGGCAAATGGAGCAATGTTACTACCCTCTTCTATGCCTTCTTCCTAGGCCTCCTGCGATTATTTAATGATCTAGAATGGAGGCATGTTGCATTACATCATGTGAACTTTGTTCTTGTGACTGTGTTGCTTGTTGTTGCCGTGGGAGAGCTACTCCCATATGTGGACGTCGCGTACAGCCAGTATCTAAGTCCTGTCATGATAAGCAGCATAGCAACGTTGGCTGCTGCTGTGCTCGTGGCCGCGAGCACGCCAAGAAATTGGATGCCCCCTTCAATAGACCTAGATCTTTCTGAAAAGATTGCAACTCGAGAACCGTCTCTCGAAGAAACCTGCAGTTGGATAGGGTATTATGTTACTTATGAATGGCTCACCCCCCTTCTGCTGAGAGGCTTCCGACGGCAGATGACCATTGACGAGCTCCCGGGGCTCCCTTGGTACGACGAGCCATTCATCCTACTTTCGAGGATCCTCGCTGCCCGCGCCAAGTCCAGCCGGAGTTTCTCGACGATAGTGCGTTATATGAGGGCAGAATTTACCTCTATGGCTATCTGCTCGATTATCGGGTACACGGTTGAGTTACTCGCTCCCTTCACCATGTATAAACTGCTAGAATATATCGGAAATCCCGAAGGTGCTACCGTGAGACCTTGGACATGGCTAATACTACTATTTGTTGGGCCGCTTTCCCGTTCTATCGCCTTCCAGCAGTACACATTCGTAGGAACTCGTGTGATAGTGCGAATAAAAGCTGCGTTGACTCAGGAACTCTACTACAAAGCGATGGGCTCTATGGAATTAGACGATGAGGCCTTCGCAGAGATTGCTGCCTCAGGCAGCGATGATAATAAACCAAGGAAGCAAGCGGCAACCGCCTCGGGTCGTCTCGCCAATCTCATGAGTGCTGATGTCGATGCGGTTTGGCAGGGCAGAGACATCGTGCTGCTTTTCTTCGGGTTCCCTTGTGGCACTATAATCGTTTTGGTCGCACTTTATAGGCTGTTGGACTGGCCAGCCCTCGTTGGTATCGCCGCTATGTTGGCTTTGTCGCCACTGCCTTTACTCATCTCACGAAGAATGATGGGTTTTCAGCGTGAGATGAAACAGATACAGGACTCCCGTATCTCGGCCGTGTCTGAATATTTGTCCTCTATCAGGGCCATCAAGTATTTTGCCTGGGAAGATGCCATCATTGAGAAAATTGAGGCAATCCGCCGAGGCGAACAGAAGAAGATCTGGGGGCTGAATATACTGTGAGTAGCGCGTTGATTGATCTCTTGCACGAATGAGGACCGTGCTAATTGACCATATAGCTTCATATGTCTTGGCCAGATCACGGAATGCATACCTACATTTGCGCTCCTACTCATGTTTGGCCTCCATGTTATTGTGCGAAAGGAAAAGCTAACCGCGGAGGTAAGGCTTCTGTAGCCTCTTCAGTCAACCCCAGACTTTGCGAACAAAAACTAACCGTTCATTTTGCAAGATCGCGTTCACGTCGATTAGCCTAGTCAGAACGCTGCGCCGCAACTTGAGTATGGCTTCGGGGCTATCGAGAAATTTCACGGCAGCTCTAGTATCTCTTAGACGCCTGGATCGTTACTTTAATAACGTCACGCCGTTAACACGTCACCCCAATGGCCCATTAAAGATTATGAATGCCTCAATGAGGCGCCACAAGAAGGCTGCCTTCAACCTAAAGGACATATCGATTGATTTCGTCGAAGGCGGCTTGAACGTAGTCACGGGTCCGAGTGGTTCCGGCAAGTCGACGTTGCTAATGGGAATTTTAGGGGAAACCCTTTTGGAAAATGGCTCTGTTACGTGTCCGAAGGATGTCGCCTATGCATCCCAAAGTCCTTGGCTTCAGAACGAGACGATTCGCGAAAACATTGTATTCAACAGCCCCTTCGAGCAAGTAAGGTACGACCGAGTCATTGAAGCATGTGGCCTAGCTATTGATATGAACGAATTTCCTGAGCGAGATGAAACTGAAGTTGGAGAAAACGGGACTTCGCTGTCGGGTGGTCAGAAATCACGAGTAGCTCTAGCTCGTGCACTCTACTCCAAGGCGCCGGTCATACTCCTAGACGATATCTTCTCGGCGCTAGATGCTAAGACATCTGCAGCTTTATGGAAAGAAGCATTCTGTGGTGACTTGCTAAGGGGACGAACCGTCGTGCTCGTTACTCAGCTGCCCTGGATCGCACCCCAGGCGGATCTCGCAATTGTCATGGAAAATGGCCAGGTGAAAGATCTACAACAGAATCTGGGAGTCACTCGCCATATCGTAACCATAGAAGAGACCTTGGTTGATGAAAGTAGCTTGGACGCTACTGTGGAAGTTGCTGCCACCAATGCTGCCGAATCGAATGGGACAGGCAGTCCTGATGGGACGAGTCTCAGCGGAACCACCGTAAACGGCCAGAGCAGGACCGCTGCGGCCAGACGTCAAGATGAAGTTACCCAAGAAGCTCTGAAGACCGGTCAAACCGCCCGCTTGCAATGTGAGTAAAATTTCCCCAGACAGCCCTAAGGCTCTTCGATTCTCTCCGCTTTCGCATTATTAACGAAACTTTAGTCTTCGCCTATATGCGGCACTTCGGTAGTCCTTTTCATGCTGTGCTTGCTATTGCCATGAGCGTACTTAGCAACGCGTCATTCGTGGGAACTACACTGTGGCTTGCGGTCTGGGTAGATGCGTATGAAAAGGATGATGCTTATAACGTCGCATTCTATCTCGGCATATACGCTGCATGGACCTTCGGGGACACCTTTTTTGGCGGCCTAACTTATATATGTTATGAGCTTGGCGGCTGGCACGCGGCGCGCACCCTCCACACTAATTTCATAAAGGCTATCATGAACGTGCCTCTTTCTTGGTTTAAAACGACGCCGGTGGGTCGCATCGTCAACCGCTTTTCGCGAGACATGACCTCTCTGGATACATCTTTGGTTGGTATGCTACGTATGACGATCGAGAACGCAGTGCGCCTAGTTTTTCAAAGCTTTGCTGTTAGCGCCGTCTTACCAGTTTTCCTGTTCCCGGTTCTTGCGTGCTGCGTCGTGGGCATCATCGCGGGAGAGATCTATACCCGGACGGCGGTGGCTGTCAAACGACTTGTCTCATCTGCGCAGTCGCCCGTTTTTGCGCATTTCGCCGACAGTCTTGCCGGACTTTCGGTCATTCGAGCTCGTGCTGGCAGTGAGTAATTCTTGCAGCTATTTTCTTGTTTTGTCCAATTTGAGAGTACAATATTTTCTTCTGGTATAAAGAAGTGTCTGGAGGCTTCTTAACCCCCCTCTCCGATCATGCCCCAAGTGGCCATAACTGACTTCGGGCCTTGCAGTGCCGGAAACCTTTGGCAACCAGCTCGCAGAGAAGATGCGGGTGCTCGAGCGGGCGTTCGAGGCTCAGTTTAACTGCAACCGCTGGGTGGCGCTGAGGATCGATATGATGACCACTTTGGTGTGAGTAACTCCCCGGTACCGTTTTCTCCTTGTGTAGGCACCATTCAGAGCACGAGATTGTCTTTGAGACAAGAGAGTGTCTAGAGGCTTCTGAAACCATCACAAATCACGCTCCAAATAGGGATAACTGACCCTAAGTATTACAGCACTGTCGCTGCCGGTGCCATTGCCTTATCGAAAACAGGCACCGTCGCTGCGGGTATAGTGGGTTTCTCTCTCTCGAACGCGACCGTAAGTGATCCCTTCGGAGGCGGAATTGTGTATCCTGCTGATCTAAAATCCACATAGACTCTAAACTTGCTTATCGTTGTCCTTGTTCGGGCAATGAACGAAGTGGAAGTTGAGCTCCAGAGCGTAAGCGATTCCAGCGAACATATTGCCGATATACTTAATATATAGGATTGACTTTCTTTTTAGTATCATCGCGTTAAAGAATATGCGAGTGTAGAGCCTGAAGAGAAACCCGACGAACACAGGGAACAAGGTGCTTATTTTGACGATCCAGACGTGGTTCTGCCAAAGGACTGGCCAAGAAGCGGCGAGATCGAGTTTCGTGATGTTACTATTAAATACGATCCAGAGGGTCCAGAAATTCTAAAGAACATCAATCTTAAGTTCAAAGCCGGTCAGAGAGTGGCCGTGGTTGGACGGACGGGCTCAGGGAAAAGCACAGTAAGTGAATCACTGGTTTCTATATCTGCGTCAAATACCACTATTTCCCTAGGTAATCCAATACGATGCGAGGTAACATGGCATTACCTTCACCGGCGAGCTAGGTGGTGAACGAAGTATTGCCTATCTTTTCTAAGAGAGCATGGGCATTCTTAGAAACTTGGAGGCACGGATTACTCGGATTACTGCGAGAATAATGAGCTAACCAGTCGTCTTAGCTTGTCTTATCTTTGCTTCGGTTCACCAATATCGTGTCCGGCCAGATATTCTTTGACGGCATTGATATCACAAGCTTTCCGCGCAAGAGATTGCGAGAGGCTCTTACTATCATCCCCCAAGAAGCAGTGCTTTTCAACGGAGACGTCGGCTCCAATTTGGACCCGACTGATAAAGTACCAAAGGAAATCGTTTCAAAAGCTCTGGAGTACTGTAGTGGCATCGCGTCCTTCCAGTTCCACCGTGACGAGGGAAACGCGAATCATATGAACGGCCACGGCAATCCGGATACGAATGGCTCAGGTATCGCTCTGTCTACCGCGGTGAAGGCTAAAGGTGAGAACTTCTCACATGGACAACGCCAAGTTCTCTCGCTGTGTAGAGCTCTCGTACGCAAGAGCAAGCTCATGTTGCTCGACGAGGCGACTGCAAGTATGGATTACGAGACGGACCAAGGCATCCAGGAGGTGCTGCGAAAGGAATTGAACGAGCATGGAGGCGACAGGACGCTTGTTACCATTGCGCATCGGCTGAAAACCATCATCGACTATGATCGTGTGGTGGTCCTAAGCACCGGTTCGGTCATAGAGTAAGTCATGGCAACCACCCCTCTCACACGTTACCAACTGATAGAAGATGAGTATGGGCTAACAAAGTGCCAATTGCTTCACCTGCGTAGAGCCGGCAGTCCCAAAGAACTTTACGAGGCCAAGGGGCAATTTTATGACATGATGAGACACAGCGGGGAGTTTGAGGATCTTGAGAAATTCCTCAAGGGGGAGTCATGATAGATGAGAAGCCGGCTGTCCTAGTCAGACATATAGACATGATAGACGTAGCTCTAAATAAGTCGAGAATTTGCATGGGTGGTTTAAGACGTAAAAGTTGTTAGGTTCTAGGTTAGATAAAAGCAATTCCGATCTAAAGCACAGGAGAGGTGATTGTTATTAATTGGGGTGCACTGGGCTTCCTACACTGGGCAGGTCCTACCTATTAATACATAAGCTATTGCGGGGATATTACTTAGCGTATCGCATCCCGCGGACCGGTGAAGCCCCCTTGCTCTCCAAGGTAAACTGCCAAGGTGAACTGCCAAGGTGAACTACCAGGTTAGACTACATATAATATGCTGTATTAACAGGAAACCTTCAACTTCCGGTTCCAGCTGCCCCTTCTCGGTCTCTCCCAGGCTCTTCTCTTTTAACGCTGTCTTAACCAACCTTGCATCGAGTTGCATGGTAGGGTGATGCATGTTTCTCTAAAGGACCAGAGTTTGGCTTCCTGCCCCTTCTCCCTCCCGCTTTGAGCGACCATGGTGTTGTCTAGACGCGCCTCGATCTCGACCACAGACCGATTACAGACATGTTCCTCTCCAGCTTGCTTGGAACCTCGTCGAGGCGAAAGCGCTCTCCCAAGGGACACCTTTCTAGACGCCAGAGCCAAAGCCAAAGCCAAAGCCAAAGCCAAATATTAGACTCATCGCCGTCACCATCGCCGTCGCCGTCATCGTCGTCGCTTTTACAGCCGCAATTATCGACTAGCGAAGGTCCATCAAGATCTGAATACATTGTCGACGAATCCCAGTTAGAGCCCGTCGACCCACCCCCAAGCGACATCGTTGGCTTGAACCAGGAGTTGGATACCCTGTCTTCTATATTTCCTGATATCCAAGTCGAGGTGTTCCGCGAGATGCTCTCCAACTTCTCCGACGAGTCCAAGATGTTCGTTGTTACCGAGATGCTGCTGAAGAACCCCGCAGCCTATGTCAAGGGCCGCCGGCGAGCCACCGACCAACAGACGAGTCGTAGATCCTCGATTTCCAAGACTGAGGCTTTTAGGGCGCCCGCATACAAGACAGCCGTTCGCGCCCTAGCCCTGCAGGAATTCAAGGGCCTTTCTAGATCCTCCATCGATGCTGTCCTCTCCGAGTCGAACTACTCCTACCTCGATGCACGCCCAACCTTGGTTGAATTGTCGTCCAAATCGTGGAAGTTCGCCATCTCTTCCCTTATCTTCCGCCGAAAGCCCGTCACATCATCTGAGGCTGAGACACATCCTTTGGTCTCTTGGCGGGTTGCCGAGGGCGGCTCGCTGGCACCTGCAGTGAAAACAACGGGCAATGGTGAGCTCGACCGGGAACTATTTGAGGAACTAATTCTACCCCTCAAGGTACGAGAGAAAGACTCTAGAGAAAAGGCCGACCGTGCGCTCGCACTATCGGTACAGACCGAAGAAGCCGAGGCCTGCGAAGCTACATACGAATGCGCCTGTTGTTACACCGACGCTGTCTTTGAAGAGATTACAACCTGCAGTGCCGAGGGCCACATGGTCTGCTTTCGCTGCGTCCAACGGTCAATAACAGAGGCTGTGTTTGGACAAGGTTGGCAACGCAACATTCATAAAGACACGGGTACACTACGATGTCCGGCTGTCTCGTCCACCGACTGCGAAGGATGTGTTTCTATCGAGCAAATTCAACGGGCTATGCACCAAGCAGAAAAGGGGTCTGAAATATTAGGAAAACTCGACCAACGTTTAGCGGAGCATGGTCTTCTCTCGAGTGGCTTACCATTAGTTCGGTGTCCCTTCTGCAGCTACGCAGAAGTTGACGAACTATATATACCGGATGATGCCGGCCCGCCAAAGCTTCGCTTGGGCAGGATCCCCAACGTTATCCTTGTCCTCATGACTGTGCTTCTCACCTCAGCCGCCGTTATTGTAATAGTCCTTGGCTTCATCTGCCTGATCCTGAGCTTGAGTAGTTCGTTTAGGCATTGCATATATCAACAATACGCGGCGGCACTCGACCGCCATCAGCGCCGGCGTCGTGGTTTGAAGTTCGTCTGCCAAAATCCAGCCTGCGGGCGCTCGTCATGCATGTCATGCTCGAAAGCGTGGGTGGACATTCACGTGTGCCACGAGTCTTCCCTCATCGCCCTACGTACCCAAGTCGAACAGGCTATGTCTATGGCGATAAAGCGTATATGCCCACGCTGCAGCACCTCTTTCGTGAAAACGGCAGGGTGTAACAAACTGACTTGCCCCTGTGGCTATAAAATGTGCTATGTTTGCCGCAAGGATATTGGCGCCCCGAATGAAGGCTACCAGCACTTCTGCCAACACTTCCGACCCGAGGGCGATGGCAGGCAGTGTAGGGAGTGCGATAAATGCAATCTATGGGAAGCGGAGAATACGGACGCCATCTTACGCAAGGCGAAGGCGGACGCGGAGCGCAGATGGAGGGAGACAGAACGCCGCGAACTCTCAAACGCGGAGAAAGCGTATCTCGAGAATGGCATCGGCAACGTTGGGGGTATCGGCGTTGCCAATGGACGGGGAATCCTCGGCTCCTTGCTCCAAGGTGGCAGAATCCCGAGAATGGAGGAGATTTTTGATTTTATTGTCGAGACATTCATCATCTGATGGTCACTAACTAAATATGGCGAATAACTTGGGCGAAATTGGAGTTTGTTAAGGTACGGTTTTGAGAGCATGCATACACAAACGAAAAGGACTACAACATTTCCTTACTCATTACCTCGTTAAGCGAAACCTCTGCCGTTCGGATTGCATCGGGTAGGCGTATTGGCGAACCGGCAGATCACCCAACGGAAGATTGTTTATGTTTTTGTACATAGTAATACGGAACCAGCCAGCCGATAGGGCTGTATGATAGACGAACCTTGGAGAAGACGAGGGCATTATGCATGCAGTATTTATCTATTCTGCAAGTTATCTGATATATGTTAAGCCTCAGGGCTCCCAGCACCCGATGTGTTGTTATAGAGATATTCAGCCATTTTACACACCCACACACGGAATTCTGCAAAATCAACACCATGTTTACTTACCCCAAACAAATTTGCATTCAAATAAACTGTATTAATAACGTAATGTTTGTAAATTTTCTTAAATTTTCATTATCAAACTCCGGGGTTGCGTCGTAAGCTCAGATGTGAGGATGTGTAACAAGGGCTTGGAATAAATTGCATATAATCTTCTATGGCTTCAATGGGGCCATGTTAATCTAGCTCCCTCCCTTCAGCTTGGTGGCAACACAGGTTTGTATACACGAAAGCTTTCGCGTATTATCGCCCGTTTTCGTGAACGGGTAGCTGAACGTACAAGTCGCCACTTCATAAGATCAATTACGTGGTATTCAAGGGATATATGCATCCCCAATACCTTGGATTAGCCCTTGTGACAGGATACAGAACATTGCTGCAGTGAGTTCATGTGACCCTGATTTGATAAATGCATGTAACGTCAAGTACCAGAGCACGAATTATGCTACTCGTCCACTCTCTGCTTCTAGAGCTGACATAATCAATGACAACACATGAACCACCGAGTTAGCGAGAATAGGAGTTAGGGCATGAACCTGAACAGCGCAGCGAATCTACCTCGATCCCCATGAATGGAAAAATTCGGTGCTTGCTTCTTATCATACTTTAGTTATTACTCTACTATAGCTTTGTCTAAATCATAGTTATGAGGATGTATACATTATATAACTATAGGCTTGAAAGAATGTAGGGAGGTTGGTACATACCTCTGACTTGAAGCCTAGCTGAATACGAATCATTCAGAAGACATCGTTTTGAATACAACAGCGCAGGCTAGGATTGTTCCTGTCTATTGCACACAGAGGTTAGGGGTGTAGCACAAGGGGGTGAGACAGGGCAAAAACAAATATCTGGTCATGTGGTCTTAGCGTATGTGTTGGATATTGAATGCTTTGTTAGCCCGTACTACGAGAAGTCTAACAGGCTAGGTTGTTTTCCTCCTTCTTAGTACAACGAGATATATTTGGGTTATCTCGTTGTCTCGATAAGTTACTGTATGCTAATGTATCGATTACTATATCCCGAGTGCCCTAGTATCATCTATCGTCGCAAGACTTGACACTATATAATATGGAGCTTTACGTGTGATTATAGCCCGACTCAACCCAAGAAGGAGTCTTTAGAGACCTTTGCGCAACAACGCTTGTACTAAGGGGTTTCCGACATCATTTGTACTCATGTGGGAGATCATCGAGGAAACTATTGATATGAGCGTTGGGTCACTGGTTCCACGTTTCAAGTATCCCTAGCGTGGAACCAACAGCTATATGTATTTCGCCTCGTGATCATTGTATACATGTTCCACCAAACGAGTCGGTTGTCACTCATATATCCCTCATAGTTTGGACTATATAACCCGGTCATTCCCCCATTAAAGAAATCGAAGCCCTGAACCACTCTTTACCAAGCAGCTCTTGGTGTCTTTTCATCCATTCCAGATATAAAATCACGTCGTAGGAAACGCGTGACTGATACTATGTCGAGAAACAACAGAGACAGAGAGTTGAACTCTCGTGACATTCCCATTCATTCTAAAAACTCTCATCGGTCTTCAAGCGTTGCGCCTAAACATACCGGTCGACACAGTCATCGATCCCCAAGCGTAGCCCCTCAGGGACGAGATAATAATCAATATTTTTACTTTGATAATAGGTTCGTTACGTACCCGCCGGCTTTCTGCCACGGCCGAACACCATTTCTTACAGAGTGGATATTGACAGAGCGTTTAGAGAGCCACACGAGATTCTGCACTCGAATCGAACAATTTATGACAGGTATAGATGGATTGACCAGAGACAAGAGGAAATAAATCGGAAACAAGAGGAAATAACAAGGAGGCAAAAACGAATGTGGGGAGAAGACCAACGTGTGAGAGTTGAGGAACCCCAAGCGCAGCCAGACGAAAATGAGGAACGAGTCATGGAATGGATTGAGGATGTTGAAAGAGAAGATCGAAAAGATCGGAATTATGGATCTAAGCGCCGAGGAGGATACGAGGGTCGTGGGTACCCCGATCATCTTTCTCAGAGACACTCTGAAGGTCATGGTCACTCAATGAGAAGTGATCGATCCCATCATGATCGACATCGCGATGGCACACAGGATCCAGGTAGTCGCCGGACGGATAGGTGGGAGGGTAGCCATCGGCATCAACACAAGGAGCATAAGCGTTATTAAAGGTATTAAGAAGGTGGAGAGTACAGGTGACCTCGCCAACAAGAAGAGGCCATTTGGTCTAATAAGAAGAGAATGAGAGAACTAGGTATTAACTTCCTCCCTTGATACGTGCGCCTAGATACGATGTTTTCAGACGAGTTGTATTACGTTTTATCAAAGAAGCAAAAAAATTCTTTTGCATGAATAGCTACTAGTGCTATAATTATGATACGGACGCATATCATACTCCGTGCTTGTGAAAATTTTTTTAATATTGAGTCAAGTTGTCGGACTAAGTGTCTTGAGAAGGTACAGCAAGCTCGGTGCTATTCTTAAACTGTATCGAAAGCACCGGGTTAGCATAAGATGTTATTCATCAAAGCGTCGAATACCCACGCACCATACCATCAACGCTTGAAGGAGGCACGCGAGCATTTAACTCAGGGCTTTCAACAGCAAGTCGCATATTATATTGCATACAGGTAGACAATGTGGACGATTAGCGTTAACCACCGTTGTCTTGGGCTGAAAACCTTTATCTCAAGCTCTGCTAACTATTCTCAACCAGTCATATAAGTCCAAGTGGCAATAAATTGAAACTGAGGGAAGCTGAGGGAAACAAAGGGACACAAGCCACGATACTGTGCGACACGATACACATCGGAACTCAAGGAATTTCAGAATCCGGTCTTAAGCCCTTGATCAAACAAAAACAAAAGCAAGGGAGCCTTCCGCGTAATCGATTTCGAAGCAAGGTTTGTCTGGAAAAGGCCCTGAAGTTGTTATTGGCTTTGATTACGTTCCCTAGCTTGCGTCAACAGTATATAAATCTGGCAATGGTTGATGCTTGCCATAGGAAAAAGGCCATGCACTTTACAACGCTGGAAAGAAACATCTGTGTACATCGCCATGGCGGGTAAACGCGGTCAATCGAAATCGTCTAGATCGAAAGGCAAAGGGTATATTTTCACCTGACGTCGACGTGCCAGCTCTCTAAGCTTACTTGTCGTGTATAGTGTAGACCGTTCAGCAGCAGAGTCCATCGAACTACAACCACGCATAGCAGCACAACCACGCACAGCAGACGACCGCAAGCTTGAACGCGGTATACCAGATCCAAACTACTGGAAGAAAGAGGCTGCCACGCGTACGTGGAACTACGTACAGAGCGGGTCCACCACAGTATACGACGACAGGCCGGGGCCGAGAACTGATGTAGGAGATATGGAGCTACAGAGGGAGAGGGACAAGAATACAGCTCAGCGGAGTAAACAACCTAAGCAGCATAACAAGAGCCATCGAAACCACCAAGGTGACCGACCAGCCCCGAAAAAGAAGGGCAAAAAAAAGCCTTCTACGGGTGGTAGCCTTTGTTGCTTCTAAGCCTCTACTTTTGACAGCGCTGTCGATCAACCACCGATCGGCACCGCTGTCTTGAGTTCGTCGGGCTATGGAGTTTGCCGTCTACAGCCAAGGCTTGGTCGCAAATACATGTCGTTAGATATGCGGTTTTGAGTCACAAGTAGCGGGATGGTAGTGAGAGGAAAGGGCACAATATTAAAGATTGGCGCTTGGTTAAGATTGTCCGGATTTAAGTTCTTGGGTCAGGAACATTGAAAAGTTAGAAATATCATTAGCACTGGTGACAGATAGTACTTGCTGTTACTACATAGAGGTTTTCTACCTAGTTCTATCATTTCATAATTGTTCAATTGATACTCTTCAACGACGGCGGATTAGGCGCATAGTCACGGTAGTATGACTGGGTTACAGGATTACGTATGGCGAGATGTTTTATTTAGAAACATTTCCCGAAGAACAACTTAGACAAATAACAATAGTGACCAACAGAAAAATCATTAATTCGTACCCGAAAATGCTAACAATAATGGACCTGTTGGATATAAGCAGGCCGACTTAACATCGCACACTTATCTAGACCTTATATACACTGGCTTTCCTTCCCATTTTGAACCTCCTGAACTTTACAACTTGCCGCTCTTTGCGCCATCCACCAGCTCAGCAGCAGCACCTGAAATGGCGAGCTTGCCTGTCTCCTTGACCTTAGTCTGGAAGATTACCTTGCCGCTTCCTTCCTTCCACATCTCCGTGACGAGAGTTTGGCCGGGGAACACAGAGCCGGCGAACCGGACCTTGATATTCTTGTACGGACCGAAGCTCTCATAGACGGCCTTGCTCGCGATTCCCATGAAGCACAGTCCATGCAAGATGGGCTCCTTGAACCCGCCCATCTTGGCGAAGCTCGGGTCAATATGAAGGGGACTTTAAAGGGGAACAAGTCAGTTAAACAATATCGGAGTTAAGGATGAGGAAACTCACTTATAATCACCGCTCAGGCGGTAGATCGCAGCCTGCTCTGGGGTCGTCGTGGACTCAACTACAACATCAGGAGCTCTCTTAGGAGGGACATTGGCGGCAGTGGCAGCACCACGGTCAGCGGGCTTCTTCTGACCGCCGAATCCACCGCAACCTCGGAGGAACACCGTCGATTCATTGTAGAATAGTTCTTCACCGTTCTCGGCATTTACTGTAGTGGTACCGCTCTTCAGGATGGCGGCAGAGCCCTTGTCGACGACTTCGATTAATTTGCCAAAGTTCTTCGTCCTGGCTGCTGTAGGGATAGGGTACTTTTTGACTTCAAGATATTGCTCGCCATGAAGCAACATCATTGGAGAAAAGTTGGGCACTACTTCGTCGAAGCTGAAAGGCATATTTGTGTCAAACTGTGGGATGACACCGTACGTAGGGAGCACCTGGAAATCCTCGTGGCCTTCGAAGACATACGGAAGATCAGTACGTTTAGCACCGATACCTAGGTTATACAGCGTGACATCACGGTCTGTATAGCTGAACTCGGTTGGCTCAGGTTTCGCCTTTTTGGCCTTTTCTTGTGCCTCGAGATACTCGTTGCCCCCGCCGGGTTGCTAGATCGAGAAATTGTGTCAACATATAGAGTCATATTTGAACTATCCTAGTGGAATTTATATGTACAATAAAGAGGGGAGAAGGCATCGAGGAAATAGAAAAGCTTATACCTTAGATGCCCCTTTCCTATTGCTTAGATTTGCCATAACCTTTTCTATTGAAGACGAGGTTTTCTCAGGGTTGTCAGCCCGGCCATCCTCGAAATCAGCAATCTTAGACCAATTCTTCGCAACCTCCTCGGGTTCCAGCTTCACGTCAAGCGGGAAGCCAACACCGCCCGAACGCTGCCATCTTGTTCGGCCACACCAACCGGAACCAACTTCGTATAGGCCGCCAGTCGGGTTTTCGGGGATCTTGTCGCTGGAAAGAGCAAGCACCAGAGGAGCTATGTAGTCGGGCTTGAAAGCTTGTACTAGTTCTGGAGGCAGAATGGTGGCCGTCATCTGCGTTCCAGCGTTGGGGGCGATGGTGTTGACGTAAATGTTGTACTTGGCGCCCTCAAGAGCGATGGCGCGAGAAAAGCCTAGAATAGCTAGTTTCTAAATAAACATACGTATTAGCATCTACTAGTAAGGTTAGCTCATTATAACTTACAGCTGCGGAATAGTTGGCCTGCCCGAAGTTGCCATAAATGCCGCTTGTTGACGTGGTGTTGATGATACGTCCGTACTTCTGCTTAAGGAAGATCGGCCAGGCAGCTTTTGTGACTTTGTAGGTACCTCGGAGATGTACGTTCAAAACCGGATCCCACAGGCTGTCGTCCATGTTGGCGAAAGCCTTGTCTCGTAGAATACCAGCGTTGTTGACAACAATATCGAGCCGGCCAAATGCATCGATAGCACCCTTGACGACCGCGTCACCATCCTCAGAAGATGCCTTAACACCGGCTGCCTTGCCCCCCATCTTCTTAATCTCTTCTACAACGGTGTCCGGGTTTACGAGATCATTGACAACGACTGACGCACCAGCCTTGGCGAATGCCAGGCAGTAAGCGCGGCCAATGCCGGCGCCGCCACCAGTCACCAAAGCTACGCGCCCTGTGAAATCAATCTTTTCTCCTTGCGGGCTGGGGCCGAGTTTCATGGTTTCTTCAAGGAGGCCTACGAAATCATTGACTCCGGAAGGATACTGGGGATTCGAGAAGTCGGACACCTTGTTCCACTGCTTAATGATGGCACTAGCAGTGTAGCTATCATCTGCCTTGAGCAGTAGACCACTTGATCGCTCCCATCGGAACTTCGCGATGTGGCCACCGCCGGCTTCGAAGATAGAACCATTCTCATTGGTGTTGTTTTTGTGCACTAAGACAGCCACGAGGGGCACAACCCAATCGGGCTTTAGGTTCTCCAGCATATCGGGAGGCATGACAGTCTCCGTCATGCGGCTGGCGGCGATGGGAGCAATGACATTGCAAACAATGTTGTACTTGGCGCCCTCCTTAGCTAGTGTTTCTGTGAAGCCAACCATGGCCAGCTTGGCGGCTGAGTAGTTGGCTTGGCCGAAGTTGCCGAATAGGCCAGCAGCTGAGGCAGTGTTGATGACACGGCCATACTTCTGCTTACGGAAGTAGGGCCAGGCTGCACGGGCGCACTTGTAGGCGCCCTTGATGTGCACTTTCACGATCAAGTCCCAATCCGCATCTTTCATGTTCTTGAAGCTGACATCGCGCAGGATACCAGCATTGTTGATGAGGATGTCGATGCGGCCGAAAGCCTTAATGGCGGTTTCGATAATCTTGTCGCCATGCTCAACACTGTCGTAGTTCGCTACGGCCTCACCGCCGGCGGCTTTAATCTCGTTAACAACTACATCGGCGGCCTATGCGTCGTGACTGTGTTAGCCGGAAGTCTCGAGTATCCAAATGCGAGAAAGGCAGGTCCCAGAACTTACCTTTGTCGAATTGCCCTCGCCCTTGAAAGAACCACCAAGATCGTTGACAACGACCTTAGCTCCTCTTGAGGCAAAGAATGTGGCATATGCTTTCCCTAAGCCACCGCCGGCGCCAGTGATGACGGCAACCTGGCCGTCGTAGCGCAATTGACCCGACATGGTATGATGCTTTGGTCGGGGCGTTTTGGGTATCAACTGAAGGACAATAGGGCGACCAATGCAAAAACTACACAATTAATTTCTGACAGGTAATACACAAGAGAAAGAGTACAATGTCGACGGTGAGGATGATGGCGAGGATTGCGGAAGGAGAGGTGAAAGAACAGGACCGCTGCGGTTGTACCGGGTAAAGTATTGGCTCATTAAATGGCAGGCACGCTGCTGCTGCTGAAGAGATGCCGCCTTTGGACTCCGCTACACGAATCAGCCGAGGCAGCTTTTAGGAGCTCTGGTTGGAATGCCGAGGGGCCCCATACTTCGGATAGTTGTCTCGCACGCGGCAAGTCAGCCATGCCCCATTCGGTTAGCCACTGCCCCGGACGCTTCTCATCGAATATTGAATGCGTTCACATGTCAGCTCCTGAAGAAAGAATGAGGTCATGCGCGCGACTCGAGTTCTCACAAATATCCCCGACAGCAACAGCCAAATCGCACTCTTTATGGGTATCTCTACGATTCATAAGCGATGCGAGAGATAGGGGCCACAAGCGGCGCTGCAGCTGGTAAGAGACTGTATTTTCTCTATACTAGGTACTTACTCTGCTAATGGATACAAGCAGACTGCAGGGCCCCAACTCTAGTTCGAAGAGCTTGTGAGCTGAGCTTCTTTCCCCACGCTCGCCGGACTTATTCCCCGCATTGTGGCAGCAGCCCTGCTTTTAGACTGCGTCCGTGGCTTCAATAGAAGATTTGGGGCTATACCTAGGTCAGGTACCTATGGTCCTACCTAAGTTGCTAACACAGTGATTTGCATGTACGTCTTCAATAAACATGTTGATGAATCATCAATGCTGGCAAACAAGTATAAAAGGTAGCGGATTCAAGAGCCTACCGAGCGAGGCCGTTGGTAATGTAAGGTTGTTGTTAAGTCCTGGTATCGCTGCCCATAGGTAGTTTGCTAGCCGTTGTATTGGGGCACCTAGGTATTCAACTTGCCATTGCCAGACTCGAATATTTGTTCGATTCCACCTCAAGGCCCATGATAACATCTCTTTGGATCAGGTCTGAGGCTATAGCTTTTGCCCGGGCCAATGAGAACCCAACTGGACAAATAATAACAGCAAACCACCACCTTCTTTAAGAAATAGACATAATAAATATATCGTTTTGAATGCCCAGGACTGGTGAAATCTCAATACATCGGCAGCGGGCTCTGAGTCCGTAGACACCTTACGTACTTGGCCCACTAATACATGTTCGCAATTGGATCGGACAATATCGGAGCTCGCCGCTTCGCATCACAGAAGCCCGACGTCATCTGCCTACTGAAGGCATCGTATACTTTGTCTCCGGAGGTAGAGTCCATTACGAAGTAAGCAGAATCCATTATTCATCCCATACATGAGAAGTGAATAAGCGAGCCTGTAAAAGCGAACCTGCTAATAAAACACAATATTAAGAAAACGTTAAACACTTTTAGAGCTCGCTACCGTGCAACTCCCTCAGACAAAATGAGCGCCAACGCTGAGATCTACGACGACAAGAGCCCGATCTGTGTGCCCTTCATACTAGAGCGGTTACAGTCGCACCTGAGCTCGGGGTCGACGCGGCCCTTCATCATAGGCCTGAACGGCGTGCAAGGCGTGGGCAAGACGACGCTCGTCCGCACGCTTGCCGAGACTCTGCGTCAGAACGAGGGGCTCGAGACCTTAGTATGCAGTGTTGATGACTTCTATCTCACACATGAGGACCAGGTTGCGCTCGCGGAGTCCATGCCGGATAACAAGCTCGTGCAGGTCCGGGGCGAGCCAGGTACTGTGTTCGCATTCTCCTCTGATCTCTTGTCTATATATCCCTCATTGTATACCTAGTTTCGTTTCCTAGATTTGGCTGTCAGTTATTTCTGGGTCATAGTAGAGTTTCTGAAATCTGGGTGTTCACAATATCTTCACTCAACCTAACTATACCTAGGGACGCACGACATGGAGCTCGCAAAAGATTTCTTCGCAGCCATCCTCAACGGTAGCACGACAGGGGTACCGCAGTACGACAAATCGCTCTTCTCGGGCCAAGGAGACCGTCTCCCGCGGTCGAGCTGGCCCGAGGTCAACGCGCCGGGGCAGCCCAAGGTCCAAGTTGTCATCTTCGAAGGGTGGTGCGTCGGCTTTCGTCCATTGTCGCCTATCGAGGTGGCCGCGCGATACATCGCGCCGTCTCGGACGCTCAAACACCACGCCCTCGAGCACCTGCAGTCCGTCAACCGGAAGCTCGAGACGTACGATGCCATCACGAACCTGTTCGACGCCTTCATCCACATCGACGCTTTGGACACAGAGTGGGTTTATGACTGGCGGCTAGAGCAGGAGAGCATGCTACGTGCGCAGCGTGGCGCCGGCATGAGTGATGAACAGGTCGTGCGCTTCGTCGATGCTTATTATCCTGCATACGAGTTGTTCACGGAGAAGCTGCGCAGCGGTCTCTTTGCTGACAAATTGCGCTGCCAGCTGAGACTCGTCGTTGGTAAGGATAGACGTGTGAAAGAAACAATAATCATATGATTCTGCTTGTTCCCCTCCTATCGGCTCGCAATCCGGTTCTTGCTGTTGCAGGTTGCTCGTGATAAGTATCTTACAACCCTGATACCAGCCAGCTATGAGCCAAACTGACTAGCCAATATCTGTATGCAAGAACCGAGTAATAAGCTACTAGGTACAGCAAAGGTAAAAGCAAATTCCAAGAACGCCGGCTGATGCGGTCGTAAGTCGTAATAATGCCATTACACGCCAATCAAAGTTACCATGCATTTTTACCCCCACGATTTTCACAGTGCTCTTGACATCCACTCTTATATGGGTGAACCATGTCCTTTCCCAACAAATCCGCACCCGCCAGATCCTTCTTCTATGGGTTGCAAATCAGTTGAACTCCTTGCCCAACATCATATCTTCACCCTCAGTCTTTAGGTCGGCCAGTGTCTGCCCGATACCATGAATTTTATTTCGTACAGCTTCTTCCCGCTCTGCAATCTCGTTCTCGAACGCATTCACGATGTCTCGCTTTTCCTTCCGTGTTTCTTTGATACGGGCCATAATCTCTCCGAATTTCTCCAGAAACCAGTCGCCCGACTCTTCCCAGTCGCGAACAGGCATTTTTGTGAAGAAATTTGCTTGATTTACTTTATCCTTGGTGAAAAAGTGCTCTAACTTCTCTGGTAGAGTACCTCTAGGTGGCTCAAAGACCGATCGTGCTTCGGCTTGGGCCGGGTCAAAGTCAAAAGCTTCATCTTTCAAAGTCGTGTAGTCCATCGCTGCCAACGCCCCATCATCATAGTCTAACTCGTAGGAACGTTTCTTTGAGGCTGGCTGGTGTTTCTCAGACGATAATCGAGGCAAAGCGCTGTCACGCAAACCAGCCTTGACTTTACTAGTTCGGGCGAAGAGCTGTCGATTGACCTGAGTCTTCGCTTTGGGAATAGGTTTCGCTGCAGGCATGGGAGTCGGTTCTCGCTCAACGCTCACATTTTCCGATTCGTCTTGGTGGCTAACCATGGGTGTATCGGTGTCAGCAAAAATAGTTGACCGTTGTGGCTGAAGTTCAGGTACTTGCAATCTAGCTAAGCGCTCGGGCTGTATCTGTGCTACTTCGGTAGGCTCATCACGGCTGGGGTTCAAGTAGACGTGGGGTCTGAGAGGTTGTGGCATCGCAGCAGCATCACCGTTTGAAAAATTAATACGCTCAGGATACGACTCGCGCCTGGTCGGTCTAAGCGCCAAAGTCTTTGGATGCTGTAGCCTTTTCCCCGATGGTGTTTTTTCTGGTGATGTATTATATGGGCTCTCATCGGCATATAGGTCACGTCCACTGTCGGAGATGACATCCCTAAAGCCACCTCGCGGGCTTCTAGCTTCAGGAGTTGAAGCGCTTCGTGTGAGACCATTCCCCGTTTCAGTTCCCATAACATTGATCAAGCCATTAGGGCCAATGGTGAAGGGAGGTGGTTGATCCGCTCGGTCTGGGGGTCTCGGAGCAGAACGGTGACGTGGACTATCATGTTGATAAATTAGAGCAGGATGTCCCTGAATTGGTCCCTGAATTGGCATCTGGGCCGGCATCTGAACTGGCATCTGACGATAGGCAAACGGCGCATTAGAATCAATGTTACTAGCAGTATCACTAAACGCAGAACCCTCTATTGTAGACCCCTCCCAGAAGGGTGCCGGCCTCTTAGATTGCTGTAAAGGCTCGGAAGATGTGGTTTGGCTGCGTGGAAGGTTCGCGGACCCATCTCGGGTATGGTTATGGGTAGAACGAGAGGGCATGGGGATGCGCACGGCCGCGACAGTCGCTGCACGCTGCGAATTCGCATTAACTATGGGAGAGCGAGAGCGACCCGGCGACGACTGCTGTGTCGTTGGAGGTTTTACTTGAGATATGTTTACGTGGCGTGTCTGCGGCTGCTGCTGCGGCTGCTGCTGCGCCTGAGTCTGTTCGGGGGGTGAAGGGTCGTAGGTTGTCGCAGGAGCTGAAGTGGCGACGCCGGGCTGACTATGGCCAAGGCCAGGATTGTTAGTCACCCAGGCCTGCATCTTGGTCCTGGACTGCTTAAAGAAGGAGGCAGTAGCCGGCGGCATACGGACACGACGAGACGGCTCGGGGCGGGGCGGGTTCGACGGGCACAGTGACGCGGATAGACAAGATGACACGATCTTGTGCTGTTTACTCTTGTTTACTCGGCGCTGAAAGGGGGAGGGTTCTAGGCTACGCGTTCACGCGCTTGTCGATGATACGGGTACGTGTACGTGTCCGCGATAAGGACCATGCTCATATGCGCTCATGTGTGTATGTATGCTATTGGAACGTGAGCAGTCGATTCGAATCGGGTGGATGAGAGGTTCGGGTCTGGTAGTTATGTATCATGTCTCCGGCCGGCCCAATTCGCCAGCAACGTTGGGTCGCAACATAAAACTGACAGATGGACAGGGCCCCTGGGTTAGAAAAATCTGGAAGGCCGCTGTGTCCGGGGTTCCCCAACAAGCACAGAATGCGGGATGTGAGCTGTGGGCTGTGGGCTGTGGATTGCGCGTTGTTCGAATGGTGGGGAGTTGTCGAAGGGTGGAAAGCCTCGTTCACGACGTCTGCACGTTGTCGCTGCCCATGTCTGAGGTCTGACGGGAAGGGTGCAGAGCTAAAGTGATTGGCGTTGATTGGCGTTGGAGCACTGAATATTGCCCGTCTGGGGAAGTGCCTAGACGAGAGACAGGCTCCCATAGGCTGCTGGCCAACGCCGACTATACCTGTACCTTTGGCTAATATACCTGCTAGTCTATCTACAGTAATACCTATATAGTGGGGCCTCTATGTTGGTGTGGGGGGTTGGAACGGCGCAACCTCCAAATCTCCCCGAACTACCACTTCGATAGGCTCAACAGATGGGTTAAGCATCTCATCCTCCAAGCCAGTTCGTCGAATCGTGTCAGGCGATGTCCTCGGTATGCATTTCCTGTCCCATTGGCTCGCCGCACACCTTCATGTTCGATGAGTTGTCCTGCATAAATTGTGCTTTGTCGAGCCATTAACGTTCCACTGCGCGCCTATCTCCTTCTTCCTGCCCACATTGCAACCCCCCTTTCATCGTTTCATTCGCGCTTACAACCGTTGGACGACAAGGCGTGGCGACGACGGGATACAGACTGCAGATTGCAGGTTGACATGGAGGGGAGCGGACATGCGTTCCCTCAATATGAACCGGGGAGAGCTCGAGATAGGGTAGCTTTGCTACTCCTAATCTGCATCCCACTTCTCCAATCCAATCAATCCGTCGTGAGGCTTCCCCAGCTCATTTATGGGACCTGTAATCTTTCGTATATCCGTCGAGCCGGCCCAGAATGGCCGTCATCATGTCCTACCAGAGATTCTCTTCTTCATGTAGGAAACCCGTAGCTGGATGCTGTTTCCGTCTGGGGTTTGGTAAGTATATCCGGGTCCCTGTTTGTACGTCTGGTACCCAAGATGTGCGTACCATTCTTCCTTCGACGTCTATTTAGATGTACTCAGTATCGTCTTAGACAATCTCGTACATATCGTATAACTTACTACTGGTGTAATACTGTCCGTTCCCACGTCAGTACCATTGCCTGCCTCCTTCTGTACCTCTTTCGCTAGCGTGTCCAATGCCATCCATACCCCGTTCATTGGTTCTTGCGCTGCTACATTTTCAATTTTCGCCATGGTGGCAGCACCAAACCCACCTCCTTGTAAGGCACCCGATATATACAACTGGTGGACCCAAACTGTGCTGGGGGGAAGGCCCAGTTTTGCATCTTCCTCGGCGTCATGGATGTCGAGCGCTACATGACCGACAGGTATGAAGACTCTGTCAGTCGGCTGCCGCGGCGCGAGCCTAATCTTGTTTGCTGTATCTCGAAGATATTCTTTTTCCTGTATAACCTAAGCACGAAGCTTGCGACCTGATAGTAAAGGCGGGGGGGTGTTACGAACCTTGGGATGTGATGCGATATGTTGTTCTAGCAGCGCGTTCCGATCGGGCAGATCTTCCGCTAAAACCTGACAGCGATTTTCAGCATTGCGCCAATGCCGAGGTGTTTAAAGTCGACCTACAGCCCAGTAGAACATCCTCCCTCCTCTCTCTGCGCATTCCACCCACTCTGGCACCTCATCTGCCCTCCAACCACAGGCCACTCGTTGGTCCTTCATACGTTGTACGTGCTCAGGGCTCGAGTGGTCCCACGGGATTATCTGCCTCGGAAATTTGTTACCTCGAGAAGCTCGCAGAAGAAATATAAGTCGCATATCTTTATCGTCTCGTGCTGCGGTACACTTACATCGATTTTCCATGCGTGCTTTGATGCCATCGCTAACAATTGTTCTTCCCGGTATTCCTTAACGATGGAACCTTTCTTCTTTGTTTCCCTCGTTTTGTTTTCTTAATAACAACTATCTTAGCCGGTGTCGAGTTTTTTTCCATAATTCTATTTAGCTAGTTGTTGTATACTTATATTGAGTCAGCCACGTCGGCCACCGATCTTCGGCCTTCCGGCGGCGTTCCCGGCTTGTTTATCCTACAGCGATACGGAGATAATTCCGCACATTTGCTTTAAAAAGCGGCTTCTCCCGGTTCTAATCATCCGTCAATATCAAAGTAGCACCGCCCATTGGTTGTGTTTCATTTCGTTTTCCGCTTTGCTTTAAAACGGAGCAGTCCGGATATCGGCAACACGCTCTCGAGTATATTCCCGTGCTTTATCGCGCCTAGATATATCCCACTTACACAGCATAATAAGAGCCTACTTCAATCCAATATTGCATGTAGTCATGCAGTTTCTTATATTCGCCAAGTTTGCCAAGAGGCCTACCGGGAAATTGTGGTCATAAATGGCCGACGTCAATTTTTAGTCGCCGTGAGACATGAGCCAAGCCTATTGGTATTTCTATTATACAGATATCGCCTCAGCCTCACGGCTTTAGATCTTTCTCTTTTTGATGGCTTGGAGTTTCCGCGGGTTTCACGACATCTGCTGATTGCCTCAACTTTTCCTCCTGCCGAACCTCAGCCTTGGGCGCATTTCCTTGTGTACCCAGCTTGATGAATGGAGATATCAACACCCCAGCTGCCGCTAAACCGACTGCAGTCTGAAAGGTTCTGGTATACTTGAGCATCGGATCCGCGAGGGATGCCGGCGTTGACTGGATCGAGCTAAAAACGGCTGTCGTGATTCCTAGCACAGCTGTATTCGCTAGTCGAATGAAAACGTTGAAGATTCCGCCTGCCAGAGACTGCTGGTGACTAGGCAGCGATTGCAACACGTACATCTACGAGTTGTTAATTTGAGATTTGAGGTAAGGGTAAAGACGGGAGCAAAGAACTCACATTAGCGACATTGAATTGTAAATCGGCACCGGCAACATTCAAAACAAGAGCTGGGAAGATAAACGCCCAGTAATTGCTATCGGCTCTCATGAACGAGAACAGAAGAGCCGCTGCAAGATAGCTTACGGCACCAAAGATCATAATAAGCGTATTATTAACCTTATGCAAAATGCGTCCAGCTAGAACATTCCACAATAAGCCTGCAATGGCCATGGGAAGGAGGCGTACGGCAACGTTCAAGGTCGACAGCCTTTGAACTTGCTGCATGAAGAATGCGATCCAGAAGCCCGTTGCCTGGAAACTCATGTTCCCGAGGACAACGACAACGATAATCTAAGCGCAGTTAGCAGTCGTGTAGCGGGGTGCTTCATTCCGGGCTTGGTACCAAACTAAAATTACGATCTTTCCAGATGTAGAGCGGCATCAACGGTGTCGGGAAGACTCTCTCCCAGAAAACAAAGGCCACCAGGAGCACTATCCCGACAACAAGCAGTGCGATCACATGGGCTCGTGACCAGCCATCCTGAGGCCCCAACCTGCACACTTGTTTAGCGTGGTCGTGATACCAAGTACGGGAAATCAGCACTCACGTCAAACCAGCAGTAAACATCCCAGTCCCCAATATCGTAAGAACGGTCCCTAAGTAATCGAACTGTTTCAATGCGCCCAGTCTTTGTCTCAAAGGAGCCCGCTCAAAAGTCTCGACGTTCGGCACGGCCCAGAACGCAAAAACGGTAAAGACAGCCCATATGATAGACAATAGGATAAACGATGCTCGCCAGTTGAAAAGCTGCGTCGCGATACCACACAAGATTGTGCCAAACACAAACCCTAAAGGGTTGCCGGCGCTGAAGGACGAGAACGCGGCGTTCTTGCGTTTCGAGGGTGTTGCGTACGCAGCCCCCAAAATCCCGATAGCAGGTGGCACTACCATCGCCGCGGGAATACCCAGTACTAGAACACTCAGAGTCAGTTACCACCATTTCAAGCTCGCTCTGGGAGGTGTTCAGGGGTTCTCTAGGCACGATATTGACGGGGGTCTTGATGCTCCAAAATTCTCCGAGACGAGGAAAGACAATGCTGAGAAATTCTTACCACCACACACGATCAGCATCCAGAAGGGATTCTGCGCAAACGCCACGACGAGCGAGAAGAGGCTGAAGCCAGCCATTCCCGTGATAAACATTGCCTTTCTGCCTAGCAAATCAGCCAGTTGGCCGAGTGCCAGTTGAAATGCTCCCGCAGCCAGCCTATACAAATTGGGAACGTCAGCCAGGAAATATGAAAGTCAAAGACGGAAGCACATACGAAGTCGAAGCACTAATCCACGATATCTCCGCTTGTGTCATGTTCAAATCTATCGAAACAGGGACCGTGATGATCAACGCCGTGCCGGCAAGAAAGGCCGAGGAGGCCGTTGCCACCGTCGCTTGCAACACGAAAGCCACCTCCTGAAGCGTGTTCTTGAAGCACTCGGGACGGGCCCCGAAGCTCGTCGTGATCCTCTCGAGCGTCGACATGCCGGCCTCCTCGTCATCGCCAGCCACGTTCGCCGACAACGCCTGGTTTTCTTCTACTTTCAAGGCAGAGCTCGCCGAGCTTGGCGATCCCGTCTCGGGTCCCCCATCGAACCCATCCGCCTGTTGCCGCGAAGACATTTCCGTAACTGTCGCGTATTTGCTCCGCAAGTATTCGCCGCGCCTCACTCAGCCTTATGCCACTCACAATCCCAATGGGGGGACAGAGATACGGTATATCTAGCTGTGCATCATACCCGGGCTGATAAGGTGCTCTCTTACCGCGCTACAGCACCTGAGATACTGCGTAAAACATATGAGAATGTGAGATCCGGGGGCCATGATCAAGCTTTGTCAGGCTTATCAATCAGTAGCTTGGAGTGATGGTTGAGGGTAGATTCATTGGTTCTAGTCTAGACGCCAGACGTGGGGCGCATCTCGGAATTGTGCTAAGGGACCAACAATTTCGACCGAGATCGCTCGAATCGCACTTGATATCATTCTTCTCCATTATCAATTCAGCTTCTGGTGCCCTCTAAATTGTCTGCGGGTATCCAGGATGCCCGCTAAACGTATTTTAGACGTACCATTACGAAGCCAACCGGACTGCCGTTCCTTCGGCTCGAAGATCCCACATGCCGAGCCGAGAAATGACCAGGGCCTTTGACTACACCGCTTGGCTTACATAAGTATATAATAGAATTCATTATACGAAGTAGTTGATACTACTCCGTATAGCTAGACTAGTTAGGCAACCTAACAAAAATTAACAGCCTAAGGAATTCCCCGCAGATCGGCTGCTCGATTTGATCGAAACGGAGCTTAGCTATGTCTTCGAATGCGCAAGTCGGAGGAAACATCTTTAAGGAGTCATAGTAAAACAAATCATCACAGACGGTATCTTGTAGTTAGGCGCAGTAGATGGGGCTTGTACATCATTTGTTTGGTGGTATATACGTACTATCAGCAGCCAAGAACTCTGTAAGCTAGATGAAGATCTAGGATGATCCCCCTTGCGGGTCCAACGCATTCACATATAGAGGCGACACCTTGACTTCTCGCACCCAAAGATCCCACGGTCGCTGAACAGTCCCCGTCATCGACGCCCAAGTGTCACTTGCCTGCTGCTGGGTGAGGTAAGGGAGGTCGTAACCAGAATTAAGCGCTTGTCCCCAATATGCGTGCTTGGTTGCCAAAGATTCCGACTGGATCTGCGCGTTGACCTGCGTGTAAATGGCCTGGTTTACTACCAATTCGATACTGGTGGCGCACGTCGTGAAGCCGTGATTCTTCATGAGTGTGACGTTGTAATCGGGCGAGCTCTTATTCGTCTCGCTGCCCCTAGCGGTGAACTCTGCTGCTAGCGCGGCGCCGAGGTCGATGCTGCGGATGAGAAGATCCTGAGTGTCATTTTTGTGATAGTGTTCAGCAATATCGAAAACGGGGACTCGCTCGCCTTGATACCCCATCATGTTTCAGCCGTGTACAATAAATACATGTATGTTTCGGACACGGGTTAGCCCCGGGGAGAGTACGTACCCAAGAATCCTGCCATGTGTATCAGCGGCTTAAGAGGGACGATGTTGACGCTGTACGGGATCACGGCGGGCGAATGGCTGTGTACCACCGTATTGATATCGGAGAATCGCTTGTATATCTCGCTGTGGAGGTAGCGCTCAATGAAGCCGTTCGGTGCATTAGGGTCTACTGGTGATGCATCGGAAACATGGTATTCCACTATATCGTCAAGGGAAGACACAAGGGCCGGCGCTAGGTTACGAGATAGGAAGAAGGTCGCCGGGTTGTTCGGGTTACGCACCGAGAGGTGGCCGTAGGCATCGAGTACGCCATTGTTATGTAGTATATGCAAGGCATCGATGAATGTGGTGAAAAGTTGAGTGAGGCTTGCAGAGACCATCTTGAGATCATGAAAAAAATAATCCTCATAGCGGAGAGTACCTCTGTTGTCACGACATATTTCAAACACTTAATCACTGCGGGGTGAACGAAGCGTCGGGTCCGAGACTTAGCGGGGGTGGCGGTTGTTGACGATCTGTTACGACGACGTCAATGTCTAGATCAAAACGGTAGGTGAGAGCTGTGTGGCCTTGTCAATAGAGAAGCGGGGCACGGTGATCATATGAATGTTTTCTCGAATCTCTGAAATTATATATTTTTAGATCTGAGACACCGCGTGGCTATGGGAATCTTATTTTGACTCGATGAACCGTACGGAGCGCGATGCTTAATTATACAAATCTTATCCGAACAACCAGAGGGTATTGCGCTTCCCCTTAGGTCCTTGGGCTCCTTAGAAAACTGACGACACCACCACAATAACCTACTAGATTGTCTAACCTATTGCATTCATCAGCCTGGTGTGTCTTCCACTCTCTCAGAGCACTCATGAGAGTATCGCTTTCAATGATGATATCGAAATGCAACCGTAGGAAGACCGTCATCCATGCTTGAGTAAGTTCATAGTCTCGTCTTGCCTTAAGACGACTTGTCAGCGCTCGGATGAAGTGCAATAACTCGTTTGAGTCGTCACTATCACCGAGTAAGAGTGATCGTAGCTCAAGATCTGCCGTAGCTGGAGCAAGAGCTTTCAAATGCTCGATGAAAGCGTCATCTATAACAAGCGTTAGTATACGTCGCAAGAAACTAATCGAGAACTAGGCGACTTACAGTTTCCACTAGCGGCTCCCGTCCGCAAGCTGCTGGCGAATGCTTGCTCCATCCTGCCCTGGTCGAATTTCGTAATCCTAGACTCATTCTGGCTGTCGTCGGGTCTTGCCTCAAGAGTATTCTGGTTCAAAGATGGTGCACCTGTTGTTGATGGCAAAAAGAAGGGTGCCTTTTCAGGAACTTTCGGTGCTTCCTTCGGCTTGTTTCTTTTCTTGATCAGGTCAAGATGTAGTAAAGTTTGCCATCTGCTCCTTGGAACCAGACTTAAAGTCATCATGTCAGCGCTCAGTTGGTCCAGGCTTGGTGCAGTAACTTGGTCATCATCTTCCATGGCGTCTTCGTCGTCAAAGGCCGCCTCTAGTAGCCCTTGACCACCCTCTCCTGACACGGTGGGGCCAGAGACTTTCTCTACGGCACTCTCGGATATTTGCCTAGTTGGCACGTGTGTGAAGACGCTCTTATTATTCCAGATGTGAACACCCAGCTCTCCTTCGGATGCTGCAGCAAGATATTCGCCGGTGGCCGAGAATGCCAAAGCAGTGCACGGTTTCTCGAGCCGAATGGCGTCAATGAGATGGCTTGTGGGTAGATCCCAGACTCTTATAACGGAGTCTTGTGATGCGGCCACTACCCAGCGGCCGTCGTTAGAGAATGTAAAATCATTGATCTTGCCCTGACAACCCCAGAGCTCACGAATGGTTTGCCTCGTTTCAATATCCACTACGCGGATAGATCCGTCGTCACATGAAAAGGCTATGAGATCGGTCGCAGAATGGTAACGGCAACCGATGATTGCAATCATCGGAGCCCAGTTAATTTCGTGGAGTAGGTTTCCTGTCAAAAACTCCCAAAATTTGACTCTGCCGTCTAGAGAGCAGCTGATCACGAGGTGGTTCATCGAATCAACAGCAATCCCAGTCACCGCCTTTGTATGTCTACCTGTCCCTGGGAGGAACCTAGAAGACGCACGAGCTTGAAGTTGCATGACTGTGCCGGCCTGTCTAGCTTGCTGCATTTTGACCTGTCTAGCCTGTGCGGGTGTCAGTTTGGACGGAAAGCGCTGCCTGTGTAGCCCTGATTGTAAATTAAACATGTCGACCGATCCTCCAACGGATCCAATAACAGCGAAAGTTCCGCAGGAACTCATCGTGACTGTTGACACGTTTGTACCATCGCCAGTCTGAAATGCCCATCTTCCTGCACGTTTGCGCCCCCAGAACCACGTGCGTGCGAATGGGTCATCTTTGTGGGCAGTGACCACGCTTTCCCAGCCGGTCATGCCACTAATCTCGGCGTCTAGGGACTTCTTTGGATCTCGCGTCTTCTGCCACAACGGCTGTTTGCCTGGAAGAGCACCCATACCCCCATCTCTGTTCAATGAGCAAGCAATACAGGTGATTTCGGGGGCTTTTAGATCTTCGAGAGTGGTAGTAGGACCATGACTAAGAGCTTTCGTGGCTAGGATTCCCGACTTCTTGGCTTTCTTGCGTATGTTTCCTTGGCTCAACTCGGTGCTTTGTCCATCACGGCGAAGACTCCATCCCCATAAACTCCTGTCTCTTCCGCCGCTAAGGAGCCATTTGTTGCCTGCCTCAGCGCCATCAAAATCCGAAGGCAAAAAGCGAAGAGATGTGACAGGTGCGGCGTGACCGCTTCGGGTATGTAGAATTCTTGGTATAGGCGAAAACGGTGTCTCGTCGAAGATCCAGGTTTTAAGAGAGTTGTCTCGGCCGCTTGTGACGATCACAGGTTGACCTGCCAAGAACTGGATCTTGCTCACACCACCATGGACTTTTGCACCACCTTGAGACGGTGGATTATGGGCGCTCCTCAAAATGCCCATTACTCTACCACCTTCGTTTAGATCCCAGAATGTGATGTCGCCGCTTGTATCAGTTGCAGTTGCCATGACACCATCCTTACGGCCGTCCTGTCCGGCGCCCATTCCGTCTGTGCGGAAAGAGATACTTGTCACAGCAGCGTCCTCTGCGCCAGCATTGACTTGGATGACGGTCTTGTCGGTGAGTATATTGCGAATTGTTAATGGCCCCCCAGCATAAGCAATGGCCATGAGCGACAGCGCGGGCGAGGGCTGCATGCACGTAACGGCACCGCAGCTGGGCGATGGAGGCAGAAGGGTGTAGATGAGTTTTCCTGTCGATACGTTCCAAATCTCTACCCAGCCATCGCGACGCCCAGCAAATATCTTATTTAGGTAGGTAGGCATTGTGCATATCCCACCAGTAAGCTCGTTATCGCCCTTTCGAGTAGCCATTGTGAACAACGTGGTATAGTGCTCAAACGTCGTCGTCTTCCAGACTTCGATCCTCGTCACGCAACATGCCACTATCCAGGACCCGAATATAAGTATCTGCTTCACGGGCTGTTGTGAGTCGGAAGGGAGTTCTAAGTCGCCGACTTTCTTTCCCCGCTGGAAAATCCAGATGCCCTGGGCGGAGGCTCCAGAACCCCGATCGCCCCATGCTGCGAAAACCTTGTCCTTCCATGCGCATGTGGCAGTGATTTGGGAAGGCGTCTGTGGCCGGGTCAGAAACACGAGGTTGAGCCCGCGCTTCAGGTCATACGTCTGTAGAGATCGGCCGGTCGAGGTTGTAACCTGAAATGTGGTCTTGCCCAGGGGGATCGAGGTGAAGGGCACATCGGTCGGAGAGACCAAGCCTACGGTCTACAGGTCGCGGTCAGCACATATCTTTAGAGCAGCAACAGGATGTACAGCTGGCTAGGTAATTACCCGATAAGGAGCAAAGACGCGGGACCGTTGTTTCTGGGTGGCTGCAGTCGTGTCTTTCGCGACGGAGCCCAGCTTCTGGCGCTTGGCCAGAGGTCCGTCTGGCTCAGAATGCGGCATCGTCTCTTCTAGTCGTATGTGCGTCTCTCTTCGCCTCTCTATCTCGTGAAGCTGCAACTGCTTCGCCGCTGAAAGTGCGCAAGCATAACCTTGCAGCCTTAGAAGCAACAGTGAGACCGGTCCGCTTGTGAGGCAGCACACAACGTTGCAGACGGTTTTGCGACGGTGGTTCTGGGAACTTTTTAGTTGGAAATATTTTCGATTTGTCAATTGAGCCAATCAAAAGCTCTGAATGCGGGCTCTCTCAGCCCCTCAACGCCATCCATCCTTGGCTCACTCTAGGCGATCGGGCGCCATCTACCAACTAGGTATCACATGCTATCACTCCTTATCATCTAGCTAAGTAATTCTATACCCATTTCATAATGTTTATTCGCGACTTTTACCAGTGCGATTTCAGAGGCACACTAAACGTCCCGTATACACGTGCACACTTTATCGTTATCGCCAAAGCACGGTACCCCACATCGGAGGCTGGGGTTCAAAAGCGCCGGGTTTCTCTCTTTGCACGCCGTGAAAAAAAATGAAGATGACTACATGATGCTGTCATTGGCTGCCTTACCCGTTCGCTGCTCATGCGACTAAACCTTATCGGTATTGGTATCATAGTATACTGACTGTATGAACGGATTGGACATTTCTACCCCTGCCGACTCCCTGCTTAGACCCTGTGGACGAAGACGTCACAGCATCTACTCCTCCTGGCAACGTGTGACCATTATATAAAAAATAACGACGCAAACGTGAAAAGAAGCACCCTATTCGCTGCCCACTGCCCGCTACCTCTTGAGGCGCCTCAAGATACCAGGAAATGTGATAAGATCCGAATAGATAACAATCACCCGAACACAATAAGGTAAGAGGCGCCACTGTCTTAAACGTTTCGCAACAATTCAATTACACCTACTCTTCTTCCCGCAGTCGGACCAAAACCCGAGGCGTCTATATAATTAATAGTCGTCTCTTTCATATTCTTAACTGCTTCGGTCTCAAGCAGCTGCTTTCGACAACGACGACGCACTCCTCCTAGATACGCACCGTACGCATTGCATCGAGTACTGATAAGTGACTACCTCGACTGTAGCGCTTTCCACCGAGATCTGGTGTTTTCACAATCGATCTGTGTTCGGCGCCCCAGTTTTGGTGCCACTTCTGTGCACTACCCACGCATACTTATACAGTAGTAGTGTACGTTAGATTGGACCTTGTCCTACCCTGGTGGGAATAGCATCCACAATTTGCTATTTTTTCCCTTGAAAAGATATAAGACAGCTATCTACGCGAGATTCATACAATTCGGCATATGGTGCTTATCAGTGCACTGCAACCAAGACGCCGTGGAATTCAACGAATTCAGCTCAATTGCTCGCCCAAACCATAGCAACTTGGTAGCAACTTTGTCGAGGCACTCTATCATTTCTATCTGTTTGCCTCGCTCGGCCCGTCCGCGGGTGTGTCTTGCCACCGGTGTCGCCGTAGCGAGACACTTGTCGGCTAACTTAGTCGATTTTCAGGTAGGTGGCCCCTAGAACCGGCGGAAAAGTGGTCTCGAGTTTTCGCTTTGTTTCCTTGAAGATGGAAGCAAACTCAGACCCGGCAGCCCACCCAAACTTTCCTACTGGCAGACTTTCTGCCGTCCAGGACTTTGGCTCCAACGGCCAACTACTCGATCCCACCTTCAATCAACGTTCCTCAACCTCCGAGTCTGACGGCAACAAGCGTGTCTCCGTCTCGTCTGTCTTCTCTCTGGCGTCGGCTTACGGTGGTGCGAGCTCCGCCGTCTCCTCCGCTGCCGGCTCCGACTACGGCACTGTGCAGCGTTCGATCCCCGTCCATGGCCTCATGGCTTCGGTCAAGGGTCTAGACGCCGTCCCGGGTCAGTCAGACACCGGCGTCTCCAACGTCACCGTCACCACTTCCTCTGGTCTCAACAACCAGAGTCCTCCTGGGAACGGTCCACAGTTGACGCCGCAGAGTACGCATCACTCCAACTCGCTCGACCTTGTTCAGCGGAACTCTGTGGCTGCTCCTCCTCCAACTCTCACTCCCGCCGCTCGATCTCAAACGAATAGAGATAGGAGTAGGGCTAAGCGTCGCTTTAGCGGGAGCACTGCGACTAGTAGTCACAGCCAGAGTAGCGAGCGAGGTCCCCAGCCTAGAGAGAAGGAAGAGGCGAAGCCAGCGCCCTGGGGCATCATCGGTGTTTGCGCCTTGGACTCGAAGGCGAGGAGTAAGCCCAGCAGGAATATACTCAACCGCATCATCGCCAATCGTGACTTTGATGTCGTTGTTTTTGGAGATAAAACAATTCTGGATGAGGGTACGTCCATTCCGTCAGATGAACCCATAGCTTGCTCTTAACGTTATAACAGGTGTGGAGAATTGGCCAATTTGTGACTATTTAATATCATTTTATTCCGACGGGTTTCCATTGGATAAGGCGATTGCATACGTTAAGGCCCGGAAACCTTTCTGCGTCAACGATGTCCCCATGCAAAAGATTTTATGGGACAGGCGACTGTGTCTCCGTATTCTAGATAAGATTAACGTCCCAACACCCCAACGGATCGAGGTGAATCGTGATGACGGGCCAGGTTTACTAACTCCCGAGGTTGCAAAGCACACCAAGGAAGTGTCTGGTATTGACCTGGAAGCCGCAGACTTCGAGCAATACCGCGCTCCCAGAAAGGTTGAGTTGCTTGACGATGGCGATATACTCAGCGTCGATGGCGCTCTATTAAAGAAGCCTTTTGTCGAGAAACCAACTAGTGGTGAAGACCATAACATTATTATTTACTTTCCACGCTCCGCAGGTGGAGGTGCACGAAAACTCTTTAGGAAAATTGGCAATAAGAGTTCAGAGTTCGTGCAAGATCTCGTAATCCCCCGAGCAATTACCGAGCCGAATAGCAGCTTTATATATGAGAAGTTCATGCAAGTGGATAACGCGGAAGATGTAAAGGCTTACACTGTTGGATCCCACTACTGCCACGCAGAGACGAGAAAGTCGCCCGTCGTGGATGGCATCGTCAGGCGCAATACGCACGGCAAAGAAATTCGCTATGTAACTGCTTTGAGTCCTGATGAAAAGGAAATGGCAAGTAAGATTGCGAAAACGTTTGGGCAGAGAGTCTGTGGATTTGACCTGCTCCGCGCCGGGGGCAAGAGCTGTGTCATCGACGTGAATGGTTGGAGTTTCGTGAAAGATAACGAAACATATTACGATCATTGTGCCAGCATACTTAAAGAAATGTTCATCAAGGAGAGAATCCTTCGAGGTGGCCCAACTCCACCACTCCCATCTCCCGCCGCGATAGATATCAATGATCCTTTGGCAAGGGCGCTTTTGGCGAGTAAGGACAAAGAAGCGTTGCCAGGTGCGCAATCAGCAGGTAATTCTACATTGGCTTTGGCTGGCGCCACTAGCACCTTGTCCTCCGAAGATTCTATGAGGGATTCGAATGCGGATGAGAAATCCCTGGGTGGCACCCCTATCACGAAGTCCGAGACCAGCATAGCGAACATGGCGTCAAAACTGCAGAATGGCATAATTAGTCCTCTCACTCATCTCGCCGGCAGCGGCTCGACTTCTAGCAGCATGCCTGCTACCGCTCCACCGACACACCCAACTACACCGAACAATGGACTAGAGGAATGTGTCGATCCTCAACCTACACCGCCTCCGCCGCCGCCAAAACACTCTTGGAAACTGAAAGGCCTTGTGTCAGTGATTCGGCATGCCGATCGTACGCCAAAGCAGAAGTACAAGTTCACTTTTCATACTCAGCCCTTCATCGAGCTCCTCAAGGGACACCAAGAAGAAGTCCTCTTGATCGGCGAGGCAGCGCTCTCAAGCGTCCTCGATGCTGTAGATGTGGCGATAAAACAAGCGGTTGAAGATCGTGGCAAACTTAGAGCGTTAAGAAACGTCCTGGTAAAAAAAGGCGGCTGGGCTGGTACAAAGGTGCAGATTAAGCCGATGTTCAGTAAAAAGAAATCATCGGAAGTGACGCCTGACGCAACAGCTAATACCCCCGAAGGTATTAAGACAGGGTCACTGACCCCGGGAACCCCGACTCAACAGCATGAAGCGGAAGAAATCGCAAAGCCGAAGCCATTTCAGGAAGAGCAAAATACCGAGGACACGGCCAATGACAAGGAAGAGAAGCCTCGGGATACGACCCGGCAGGGTGTGTTTCGACGCCAAGACTCAATGACGGGAGTGACCATGTCCAAATTTACAGCGGCGGACAACAGTTTCGTCTTGGATAAGTTGCAGCTAATTGTTAAGTGGGGAGGTGAGCCAACGCACTCTGCCCGATATCAGGCCCAAGAACTGGCGCAGAATATGCGGAACGATTATATGCTCCTAAATCGAGATATTCTTGACGAAGTTCACGTCTTTAGCAGCTCGGAACGGCGTGTCACAACAAGCGCTCAAATCTGGGCAGCGTCTTTCCTAGAACAAAAAGAACTTCCAGAGGATTTCATTACAATACGTAAGGACTTGCTTGATGACTCCAATGCAGCCAAGGACGAGATGGACAAAGTTAAAAAGAAGTTGAAGGGTCTATTGCGCAAGGGCAATGAGCGTCCACCACAATTTGCTTGGCCCGAAGGTATGCCTGAGCCTTCGGAGGTTCAGACACGGGTTGTTCAGTTGATGAATTTCCATCGCTTTGTTATGCAGCATAACTATAATAAACTATATAGCGGTGCTGTGAACTCGCTTAACGCTATCAGCCATCCCGGCTCGGACAAGGCTGCCGGCGAAAGCTCCAGCACATCAATCGCTTCGTCACTCTCGCAGGCTAACGCCATTAGCAATATCCAAGCTCGGTGGTGTTGCGGAGAGGATGCTGAGCTCTTTAGAGAACGTTGGGAAAAGCTTTTTGCTGAGTTTTGTGATCACGAGAAGATTGATCCGAGCAAGATATCCGAGCTCTATGACACCATGAAGTTCGATGCCTTACATAACCGTCAATTCCTCGAGTGGGTGTTTACGCCGCCGAAGCACATGCTAGAAGAAGAGCTCGGTATTACTCTCAGCCGCGAGAGTAAAAACACACCTAAAGAATCGGAAGAGAGCGGCAGGACGGCCGACGATAGGTCCGATAAGAGTCTGGCTGCAGGGTCACCCCCTAGCGAGCGATCTGATAAGTCTGACTGGCCTGAGAGGCCTGAGAGGGGAGAGAGATCAGAGGCACAGAATGCTATGAGACGAATTTTTCGGCGGCGATCGTGGATGAAGCACCCCAGTGAAATTGCACAGCCTGATGAGTATTTTCATTTGCAAAGGGGTAACAACCGAACCAAAGCGAAAACGGACGCCCGTTTTGAGCCACTTCGAGAGTTATATCAACTGGCAAAGGTGATGTTTGACTTTATATGTCCTCAAGAGTATGGCATATCAGATAGTGAGAAGGTCGGTCATGCCCGGGAATTCTTTGTAACATTGAGCTAACAAAAGGCAGCTTGAGATTGGGCTCTTAACTTCACTACCTCTTCTTAAAGAGATAGTCCAAGACCTCGAGGAGATGCAGGCATCAGAGGATGCCAAATCTTTCTTCTACTTCACGAAAGAATCACATATTTACACGCTTCTCAACTGCATTCTCGAGGGCGGCATCGAAACAAAGATCAATCGTCGCACCATCCCAGAGTTAGACTACCTTTCCCAGATCTGTTTTGAGTTGTACGAGTCCGAAAATAAGGGTCCGTTAGATGCACCGCTGCCTGGTCAACCTGCCTTCAACTACAGTATCAGAATCACCATCAGCCCCGGGTGCCATATCTATGATCCATTGGATATTCAACTGGACAGCAAACATTGTATAGGATGTGCACCAAGGCGAAGCCTTACGCCCCATGGTGACTGGAAGCAGGTCATTGAGACACTACGAGCGAAATTTCACCAGTAAGTCTCTTATCTTCGAATCACGGCTCAGATGTGGAACATAATGATGCTTACAAGGACACATATAGGGTCAAGCTGCCAAAAACTTTCTTGGCAGTTAATCTATCCGATGCCTTCACGTTCCAAGAGAAAGAGCGTCAAAATTCGGAGGCCGACGTATTTGATAGGGATCATCAGGACGACGAGCATGACGGCTTGGAAATGAAGCGAGCCGAGCTATCGAAGTCATTACCGCACGATGTCGATGACGGCTCCATGACAGATTATGTGCGGGACGACAAATCTGGTATAGGGACCATGGAGGCTCTGCCTCCGCCCATCGCCACAGGCACTTCTGAGTCCAGACTTGAGCAACCTCCGAAAACCGCTGCGACAGGTAATGATGCTCGGTCACAGCCAGAATAATTATCGTGATGACGTACGCGTATGCGTCTCGAGTCAACCTCAGTAGCAATGCATTATCCCCCCAACCTTACTGGATCTACATTGTAGTAGAAGGGATTCCCGGAATGCGAGCCGAGGGGTTTTCAATCCATCGGCACGACGGGCGCTGTCTACACTAACTGGAGCCCTGTTTCACCTAGGCGGTGAGCGAGTTTCGGTCAGGGGAATGAATCCCTTATGGCCGGTTCTCCCGACTCGGCCTTATTATATTTGCACGCGAGCACAAAAAAACACCGCGCGACAGAAAGATAAACTTTTCAAGCTTACGACAACCAATTGTCAAAGCGTTATCAGCATTGATGTTAGTAAGCGAGGATATGTCATGTCAACAGGCGGCGGGACGCCAGGACCCTTGCAAAGAAGTACGGGACGACATGTGTCAACTAGGTACTAAATTAGACTAGAGTACGGCTAGATTAGAGCGAAAGCCAAGATGGCACAAATAGGAAGCTCCATAAGATGCTCCCAGCAATAATCCCAGTAGACAGAATTTGACAACTCAAGCTAAAATCTATCTTGCAGTTTGTCGTCGAGGAAATGGACGTGCGTTAACAAGTACAATGTACTTTGAGATCTGCTAATTCACCGAAATGTAACATCGTTAGTTTCCCTTCCGTCGCTACCAAATGAACACAAAAAATAGTAGTAGACAATTCAACATGAAAATAAGAAGAGACAGTCTATCGTCGGGAGCCTCCAAAATGGGGCATCATCACCCGCCAACTTACGTATGTGTCCCGGGCTATGCACTAAAAAAAGACTTTGTGGCTTGATGGTTCGGTCACTCGACAGGCAGGACGATGAAGTCAAGGCTACCCGCGTGGCCCTACAGTTCCACGGTCCCCCCCAGACCGCGAACTGTCAAATGGGGTTCGCCTTGGACCTGCCAAGTTTATCCCAGCCCAGCAGGTAGTGCAAAAGTGCCGGCGGCTCCCCGCCCTGGCCCAAGCCACCATGTGGTGCAATGTGGTACGTGTAAGTATGTATATATATGTATGTAAGTCACTTGTAAGTGGATGACGGGCAGCGCATAATCAGGGCAAGGTACAGTTACCTGTCCAGCCTTCCCTGCTGGATCGAGGGTAGGTACTTCACTCATCTGATCTTCGCAAAAATGACGATTCTAGAATGCCGTTATATCGACGCATGCTGCCAAGACCTAGGACCGGTTCCGAGAGCGTGGGGTTGGACTCTTCCGTTGGGGAGAAGATATCAAACACAAACGGACATATATGGTGGGGAGGACCTATCATGGGTCTAGAAAGTTACCACGGTCTGAAGTATATTTACTTCCTACTTGTTATTCCTAGACTTCCTTTGGCATTTTCTAATACGTCGTATGAGGCAATCTGTACAATCGTAATTAAGAATCTTTATTTTCCTAGTTCGTATCTTACATAATCGCCAGAGTCTTAGCTCTTCAAATTTTGTGCGAAGGATGCGATTGCTCGTCGCTACAATATCTATTCCCGCCATTCTTAGTTAGCCGTAGTTAATTCCGAAACGCCGAAGACCGAAGTGTTCGATCCTCTAATTTCATTGCCGCTAACAGCGATTTTGTTATTGAGGGACGTCGTGACGTTGGTGATGACGATAGACAAAAAAAAAGTTGCGAAGCGAAGTGAGGGGCTGTCATATGGTATACGCGACAAGGAGCCGGATCCTATTAAGATATAGTGCATCTAATTCTCAGATGGGAGATCTTGAACAGCAATATTTACCTATTTGATTGACGAAATCTAGCACAGCGGCCCCCCACGAGTGAGATAGGTTGAGTGACAGGGTGGCCTTGACCATCCGTATATGGCAGCTCTTAAGAGCGCGTTGATAGATAATCGTGGCCATCTAGTTGGGGATTTATGCAAGTTTGTTGGGATCGCTGGATAACAGTGACGTCTAGCCAGAGCTCGAAGAGATGGTTAATCCAAGGCAGTCTTGCTGATTGCTATGCTATTCCCATCTGCTGTCGTCAGTACGCGGACCAACCTGCCGGGGATTATCGAAGTGGCCGCCTTGTCTGCAACCGCCGTAGGCGAGAATAAAAATGATTCGCATGGCATAGAACAATGGTCGACTAATCTAGTGGCATGCATGTGCATAGCCTGGGGCACGCTACACTATAAAAAGACATTGACAGACGTCGTGAATGGTGCCCATACATAGTACAAATACGTTCATCGTACGAGTTGTGCCGATAGTGCAAGACTTAGGGTCAGAGTCCCATCACGGCTTACAGTAGAACATACACGTGTGTGGTGCAGGGCCAATATACGCTACCGGCTCATGTTCCGTTGCTGGGATGGTAAGCCCACCCGTGTGCAAGGGTGCGAAAGGGCAGGCTACTCGATGCGGTTCAAGGTGAAAGTGACAGGTAGAGTGACAGGTCATATCATTCGGCAAGCTCGTCCGTAAGACGCATCAGTCTGGGCCCCGGTACTTCGCTTCTGCTCGCCAAGAAGAGATCCGAAGTACCAGCTATCTGGTGAGCGTTGTTCTACCACCAACCATTGCTAGTTGGCAACGTGAGGCAACAATGTGCGAGGGGCAGGGAGCCTTACCCCATCGATGTCTTCCAGCACGTGTTATTCGTCTTGTCTTCCTCTGAAGTGAGGCTTAAGATTTGAGGCATTTGATGGGTCGGTGTTGTCGGGAAACGAACTTAAAGCCTTTAAGCACCCTCGTCGACATCAATCGTCGTCTGCCATAGTCCACCTCTTAAAAGTTGTCCGTCGTGTTTCTACTGAAGACGAACAAACGCGCCACGGTTCATTCTAGCAACGGTGAAATTGCTAGGAGCCTTTTCCCTTTTTGCCAAACGCGGCCTCCAAATTATCAATCCCATTACCTAGTATCATACGCCGACAGTGGTTCTGTATACCCATTTCTTCAAGTTCCGTTCCATTTAAAAGGGCCCAGACCTCAGACCAACTGTCAAAGCGAGCATAGGTGGCAGCCCTTTCGATCTGTAAGAACCCACCCGCAATATTGACAACGGTTACAGCGGGCCCCGCTCGTCTCTTGTCATGGTACCTAATCTTGACAGTTAACCGTTTTCGGTAGCAACGCTATCCATGTTTGTCGGGCTATTTCGATGCTATAGATTGTCAGCGTACATTCCCGGCAGCGGCACCGGTTGGTCGATCAGCTCTACGTATGGGTCGTCGCTAAGAACACTATACTAATCCAGCGTTCGGACGGCCTGGCCGACCCGACTAGGGCCGGGGGCTACGCATTAATGGGTCGAGTCTCCGACAATAGCACGTCTTTCTGCAAGACGTCAGGCAGTATATCGGCTGTGCGCCTGCTGAGATGAATAGCTTGCAGGCTGCGGAGGCAACATCCGGTCGGAAACTAGACTGGTTCTGGTGCTTGTTCGATGCTGAGAGAGATTCGCACGTGGCCAGCAACGTGCGCGGACACGCACTGACGATACCAGAACCGGTCTACATAGTAAGTCGGCTGCTCTTGTTCCGCTCGGGGGATTTCACAAATATTGTATAACCTATTCTACTACAGCACCTACACGAATTTGGCCGCAGGAGAGCCAGGAAGGGCATGGCCGAAACCAGATTTCTTGGCCCTTTGTCCGAGAGTGGGACGATCAGGAGGCTCGTGGTATTTTGGATCGTGTGTTGGCACGTAGTACGATGTCGTTCGTCGAAGATGAAAGATCCTCGCAGCTAATGGTAGGGGCATATATAAGGTTAGTAAGATAGTGGAGGTTTCAGCTGGAAAGAAACAACGTCTTTTAGCCAAACCAGGACTGTCGGTTATTTGGGACGGTTGCTTGCCGCCTCAAAATGATATCTCGGTGCCTATCACCAGGACTGCAGGACTGCAGGACCGCAGGACCGCTGGACTACTGGACTACTGGACTACTGGACTACTGGACTACTGGACTACTGGACTGCTCGGTAGGTTAGCGCAAGCAGATATATGATGATATATGGATGATGGGTGTGCATGTGAAGCAAGACATGCTCGACGTATGCAGGGATGGGGTGCTTCGACTTAGACTACTTGTAGTTTGTAGTTTGGCGCTTGTCAGTGCTTATCAAACAAGCATGGAAGCATCTAAGTAAGAAAGCAGTTCCAGTCTAAGAAAGACCAAGTGGGGTGCCGCGTTTTACCAACTAGGCAAGTAGAGGCCGAGCAAGACCCAAATCGGGACGAGGGGACATTCCATTCTTGCAAGTATACCCTACACACCACTTCTACTTATGCTGTAATGGGCGCACGCGTGTTACTACCTAGGTAAGTAGGTAGGTGTTCAGGCACTTACTTAAGTACCAGGTATGTCAAATTCGGTATGCCAAGAATTTGCTGTGATCAGAAGGAGAGGCAGGAGAAGGCTGCAAGGGACAGAGCCCGTTCCGATAGAGGGCCCTTGAGCCTTGGCACCAGTGATTTCGTGACTGCTAAGTCGTCTCGTCCAGCGGACAGCGAAGATGATTTGCAGGGTTGATTTGCACTACCGGTATAAGCGTGCTTTCTACCCAGTCCTGGTATTTCCTATTCAGGCCACATGCAGGTCAAGTAGCCAACAGGAAGTGGGGACGCGTGCCCTAGATCAGTACTAATAAAACTATGTAGAAGCGAACTCTACAACTCGAGACTAGATAGATCATATACTGCTGTTAGTGTCGCATAGCCGTACGGTATCCGTCCAACCTTTTCCCTCCATCTCTCTCGAAGAATACAGGCTTGAAGGGTTCCTCTCGACATCGAGACCAAGACTGCGACTGATACCGGCATTGCCAAGTGAGAGCTTCCGTTAGGATGCCGGAACATGCCTGGAGATCATGCCTGGATACCGTCTGTTGTTACTCACCGTACCCTCCCGGTCTAAGTAAACCTGGGTGATTCGACCTAGCATCGGGGAAAGGAAGAGAGCATCCGAAACGTCGCCTCATTTCTTGATCATGATGATGACCTTATGCTGGCCTATGAATTTGGAAGATATACTAGTACGAAGTAATGAGGGTTTACAATGACGGCGCCAGAGCGTTGTGGAGTACCCCGATATGTGAAACTGCCTAAATATGTTACTTGATATAGGCGTACTCGGTGCTACTGCAGGATTGGTCGCATTGCGGCCGCAGGAACAGCCGCATCGGCGCGTGGTCAGGAGACAAACCAAACAGCCCACGGTGACTACTACAGATATCGATGGCGGTACACACGTCGGCCCCTCCCTCGCCTCGTTCCGATGGCATTAGGTATACCGTTGAGGTTAGCAAAATAAATTGCTCGGACTGTCGTCAAGAGGTTCATGTCAGGGTTGTAGTTAAACAACACACAGCTCATTTTAACGGCAGTCCAGCCTATTTTAACGGCAGTCCAGCCTATTTAATCCGGGCTCCACAGTACATAAGTCATCACCAACAGGACTGCAATCTAGATAACTAGTGCTCGTGCAAAACACCGATCAGCTTGGAAGCTACTCTTGTTCATGCATCCAAACAATACTGCCACAGCTCACGTTGCTTCAACCCAGTATTTTGCATGAGTGATACTTGGCGTGTAGTATCTAGACTATATATCTATCTAGTACGTCTCGGAAGGCTGACGAGGCTGCATAATCCCAGCACGTACACTATGACCGCCTGTGTCGAGCTTGGTAATATAACATCCTCGAATGGAGGAGGAAGTAGCTGACACTAGTCCCGAACGAGGCCCTGTCAGATGCCTGTAAGCCCAGTCCATCTTATTCAGCAATCCTCAGGCACGTCGAGTTATGGACCCCGCAGACGTCTTCGCAATTGATTGGTATTGGCCTGAATATTATGTTGGTTTCGGCGACGGACTCGGAAGAGAGCTTGCAGACGTCATCCAATCGAAAGGCTGGGCAACATACTTATCTAACGGTATACCCTATAGCATCTGCCAAAGCGGGGTGGTGTTGTCCCGTGGTTACACTGGTCCTCCCTCACGATGTGGTTCCTAAGAGCGGAAAGACGATTATAAACCTCTGTCTTGGCTCATCTTCTAATAGGTCGTCAAGGATCATGGTAAGCCGTATACCTTGTGCATGTTCATGCTTGTTCAGGACCACACCCCGCCGTTGCGTTGCTGCCGGGAATCCCTGAAGCCCACAGCAGTAGAAATGCGCAAGACTTTTATCAACCGTCCCTCCAGGATGGCATCTGTGCTGCGACTGTGATTCCCAGGCCTCGTTGAGGTATGGTGTTTCGTGAATAGTATCACTTGGCTATTACCTGGGGTTGCACCGCAGCAGCGGCCTGCGGACACGGATTGATACGGGCAAAGGGAAAGACCTGGCGATGCAGTTGGCATGGCTGCATACATCTCGAAGCTTTCACATGACGATTTTACAACCTAACGTGGGTGTTATAGGTGCTTGTGCAGGAATATCTCACACCGGATTGTTTAAATCTGCGCCGGTTGCTCGGCCATCTGTCCAATCGACCGGCAAACCCGTCAGTCTCGGTCCCTCCCACACGTCAATCGACGGATACCGTAAATCAAAGGTCTTTAATCCCGGCTCGAATGATAGGTCCGACCACACTTTCCAAGAACCAGACCAGGGTCGACTGCGAGGCTGACTCGTAGCCGAAAGATGCTGCCCAGCAGGTATAGCGCATAGATGCTAGTTGAAAACGCCGATCTCGTTGGGATGATTTCCAACTGTCATCCGATACACAGGCCAAACGGGGGGGTTGCCTGGATGGAGGGATCGTCAATGGAACCATGGGGTCCCGAGCTATAGCAGAGATGGAAATCCGACCCAGATGATGCGCCCACGGCTGGCTTCATCGCACACCGCCCAAAGCCCACGAGAAAAACGGCGACTACTCGAACATATTCCACGTCGGTTAGGTCGCGAGGTCGCGGCTTTGCAAGGGGCCGTGCCAAATATCAGCCCCTCCGCCGAGTGGTCCCCGCCAGCGGTGAACATTCCACGAGGAATTCTCCTACTTATAAGCGAGGTTCCTAAATTACTATGCAGATATAGGATCGACCTCGACATATTCCCACGGCGAGAAACATAACATACCTGTATTAATGTCATATTCCCGTGGTAAAATAAGTTGACGCACCGCGCGGCAACGCACCCGTGCAGCGCCTTCGGTTCGGCCCTCTGATTATGCCTAACGCTAGCCCGAAGACGGATAGATATCCCCTTCATCTATGAAGAGGTCAGCACCAATGAGAGATGAGACTCGGCAAGAAATCAGACTAGAACCGGCATTTCTCATCGTAGAGTAAGGCATGCAGTGTAGCGTTGTGCATTAAGGCAGGGGAAAGAGAACGTAAGAAAAGAGTCCAGGACCGGTGAGAGTAAATGCCAATAGGAACAGCCCTTCTATTCCACAGAACCATCAGCTGATTAGCGTCGGTTCTGGAAAGTCATACTGGGTCTAATGAGCGCGCCGAGCTAATTATACTTGCAGGTCTACTCTCCAGCTTTGCCTTCCTTTATTACAATTATTCTTAATGCCTCCATCGTGTCTGGCTTATTACAGACCAGCGTATAACTGCGTGTATTTTACCTACCTATGTAGGCAAGTCGCAAGATGGCAGCCCAGTAATCGAAAGCTGAACTGCCCACCGCCCCCAACATCAGACGAACAAAAAGGAAAAAAACAAATAAAAGAATGTATCCGCAAGAAGACTCGAGCGAAGAAGCTCTTGGCAATTTCAGAGCATCTGTCGAAAGTTGGTGCCTTGCAGCGTTAACTGCCGGGCAGAGAAGAAATCTGGTACATTACAGAGAGAATCTAGAATAACCGAGATATGGCCTGATTTATGTGTATCGGAAAGCGTATTCGACTCGTAGCTGATGATGCCGGGTCGACTGGTGCAGGGGGCGCCTGGTAGATACCTGCCTACCTGTGGCTAAGGGGAAAGCCGATATTCTCGTGAGGACTGATGTCAAGATGTCGTCGATATCAACCTGAGGTTACTGTACATTCCAAGATCCTCTCGGATGAGTAGATGGACATAAATTTGTGCCACATACTACCAAGGTAGGTGGTTAGTACCTTGACCTGCATGCATCATGTGCGTGTGCATGCATCTACTGCGTAATGCCCTGCCTTCAATTTTAACTACCTACACAAGGTACCCAAGGCACCCCAGGTCGTATCTGATACGGTACATGGACTTCATGTACAATACTTACATGTCGCATTAGCACAATCCACATACATATACTACATGTATGTAAGTTATATATGTATGTACCACAAATACCACCTAGGTACGGAGTACATACCTACATGTAGGTATTCCTCGACCTACATGCCTAGTACAGTACCATACTTACGTCCACACTAGCGCTCTTCACCCCACGACGCCTATTGTAGATACAGTACCTCACCCCACACACCAGAATGGGTGGATGTGCGTGCTTGACAGGGGTACCCTCTCATATGTAGCTCCTAGATTAGTGGGCTCAATGATGTATGTATTCAAGGTACATTTAAAAAAAAAAAGTAGTGAACCTTGAGGCTTGACTCCCACATAAAAGCTACAACTTCGTGTTTATGCGAATGATATAACAAGAGAGGAAAGGAGTGGTACGAGAGTGCTCTCTTCCCGGCCGTGCTCAGGTCTAATTCGCTTCCAGAAAGCGGCCTCCACGCCACATGGATTATCCACTAGATACGAAGCATCCGCCGTTACGATTTCACCCGGAATTCTGGACGCAGCTTGATTTGAGGTAGTAACGATAGCAACAATGAAGCCTGTCCTGTACCACACGCCACAGTTATCTTATTCCTACCAGACACTGACGTTGACTTATGCCCCCATGGTGATGCCGACCAATAGAAAAGGGACAGACAGGAATAATAGCAGAAGAGGTGCCGAGGTAGTAGGCTATCTGACGCTTATTCGCTCATTATTCTTTTCTCTTTTTTTCCCTTTTTTTTCTCATTTCAGACTAATCATGCGAGGCAGGCATAAGCCTTCGGGACTGTCAAAGAGGCTCCGTTCCGATCTCCAGAATAACACAATCCCTCAAATGTCCAGTCACTCTACTAAGGTAGCACTGCGTGCAGTCGCTTGTACATCCACGTGTATAGAAAAAGGCTAATGGACCCGTCCCACCGGAGCTCTAACATGGTTTCCAAAACTCTCATACTCCCGGTCTCATGTGCTAAGCTCCAAGCTCCCAAGCTACAGGCTCTAGCCCGAGCCCCGGGCCTTAGGACCACGCTACCTGCCTAATAATATATACAGTACGGAGTACCTGCTTTCGTCCCAGACTTGAGAAGTCCCGAAAATGTCAAGCGGGTTATGATCCACGGACCTGGATTGTCTAGATGATCACCGCGCACCCTCCTCGCTAGCCACAAGTAGCAGACAGACAGAATAATACTAAGACCAAGGAACAGGAGCCCTGGCTCCCGGTGCTTGGTTGCATAGTTGAGCCGCTCGCTCGCTGCCCTGTCATATCAGTCATATCACGCTCGTGCAACGGACGGACCCGTGCTCGTCGAAGTGCCGCCATCCTCCGGTATTCTCTCTCTATTCCTCGTATGTTCAATGCTTAATGACATGGGATGCCGTGGCATCAGTCGCGGTTGTGGAAATGAGACATCGTCATAGCCGGGTGGTCTATGAAACTGGCGTAGTACATACATATATTGCCCTCCGTTTTCCCTCTTTCTCTCACCATCCCCGTTCGCTCACCTTGACTTCACCTCACAAACGCAGCGACATTCTCCAGTCTATATACAGTCTCTCTGCAGTCCATCTACCTACCGTACCGTGCCTGCTTTCCCCTCTGGCCTCCCACAAACACGGCAACCACCAAGTCACGCTTTCATCAGCCTTGGCCTCTCTGGCAGCCTTTAGCCTGCAAACGGTCCCTTACTATCTACCGGGGAAACGCCCTTGCAGCAAACACATAACCTCCCCAAAAAGGTAGAACACCAAGTCTACCTTGCAGTTTCCTCATCCCTTGATTGTCTGGCTGGCCAAACATCTACCCGAGCTACTAGACTATTTAAACCTCTCTTGTCGTCTTGTTGCATCTCGCAGTCTCTCCTCCCCAAAAACCTTCCAGCTCTCAAGTTCTCTTCTCTGCCTTCCATCTCGGCAGACTATCTCAACTTCCCTCCGCTCAAGAACGCCCAGGTCAGTCCTATAAGATTTTGCTCTGGCATGAATCTTATCACTAACATGAAATCAAGGCCACGGTTCTAAAGTCCGTTACATATACAGCATCCTTCGCTTTTCTAGTTGTACTTAGTCTACTACTCTTCACTTAGAAGAAGCTACAACTCTATTCACAATGGCTGTTGCAACGAACTGCGCACACTCATTCAAGATGATCAAGTCCGACAGCACTCTGGTTCAATGGAGCTGCAACTTGTGTCATTCAGGTCCACACTGGTGGATCTTCGAGTGCCGATACTGCAAGATCCATACTTGCAGAGCCTGTGTTCACAGTGCTTAAACTTCCTAATGAAGTTCCGGGTCAGTGCGACTCTAGATCACCCGGGTGTGTTCGATCCTATTTGGCATGATGTCCGGCCGGTCTACTAGTTACTCGGCTATTGTGTCCAAACATGAAGCTATGAGCATAAAGGTTGCTAACTGTCTCTTAGTGTCAATCATCGACCACATCTCATGACGGGCAGCATTTGGACTAACGACAACGTTTCGCCAATTCCCCTCATTATTGGGACCCGTTCGCTTGATTGATCACATTTCAGCCGGTGAGAGCTGTGATACATCCCTAATACTAGGCCGCCAAGAGACTGCATGTCGTAAATGCTGCAGCCGGCAGTTTCGATAGTCTGGAACACCTTATGAAGTTCCATCACCTTGTCTGGCAGATGTCGGGCATCTCGCGAAAAACAACTGTGACCTCGCTAGTTGGTGGAGAGGCAACATTCTGCTGCATCGCTTATGCGACGTGTCACTCAAGCGCTGGCTGCGCTATTGACTGTTGTTTCAGCTCCTCGGGTTCTTTGCCTGATATGTCTGAGGGATGTTAATTTGGCTTTTCATCGTCCACGGTTGAGTCTTGACGACATTGTGCGAAATGCGGATAGAGTTGTCTAGGGTGTGCCCAGTTCCTGTTTTCGTCGATTTTCCTACTGTCACCCTCGTTTCAGAAATTTGCGGGCTCGAGTCCCCAGTGGCGTTCCGTATTAGAATTCAACTCTTTGCGCAAGCTTTGGACAAACGAAAAAAAAAAGGGCAGAAACAGGAAGGAAAAGTTTTGGTCGGAATAAGGGTTCTCTAGGTAGTGGAAAATTGGTGCTCCTGTTTGTTATTTCCGCTAGGACAATACTGGAATTTCACTTTCGAGCTTCCCGTTTTTGTTTGATGTATGTCTCGGCGCATGGTCTGTTGGTAACAGTAAATAGAGTACGTTTCACAACACAATTTGCACGGCTCTGAGAAGCAAGGAGACCCTGTTTCACTCTATTGCTTTAATATATTACCATCTAAAGTGGACTTGGAAGAGTCTGGATGCATATGATACGCTGTATTATCTGTCAGATCCTTGATGTAACTGACAAGACAGGAGACGGTGGGAGGTTCCATGTTTTGACAACTCTAGACCGGCCAGTCCGCATGACGCATGCAACGAGGATCTAACAACGTGTCATCGGAAAGCGGTGATACAACTTCTCCTCATCTATAATGGCACGCTGCTCATATTTAGCCTGGCGACCATGGTAAAAGGATGGCTTCATCTATCAGAATAATGCCATCCTGGTTGAGGCTGACTCGTCGTCGCCCGGCCCACGTGGCGGCACTAGTAGGTCTGCCGACGGGTCGTCAGATAGGCAAGGTAAGGTAAGGGTGCCCAAAGGTCCTGTGGTGTAACGGCACATATATCTGTGTTTTCACACCGCGTGCGCTCACCTGTAAGGGCCCGTCGCATCCCGGAAGGTTCGACGAACGCGCGGCTGTTGCCACTAACTAGGCCGTGCAAAAAGCTCTCGATGGCTGGGCTGACCCCGGTCGTGTCTATATATAGCGAAGCGCGCGTGTGTTTGCCGCAATCTTGGCAAGGGTCGTAGTATCTTAATAAACTGGGAGAACGAAACATTGGACACTTGCTTGAGCCTACTTAGATCGGTTAGCGGTGAAAATAGAGACTTTGAGAGTCTTTTGAAGGTGATGGCTAAGGTCGCTGTGCATGTATGTTTGTATAGAAGTACTTATTACAGACGGGCTTGGGCATAAATGGAGATGACGGACGACGATGTAGGTAGATTGCTTCCCTAACCCATCCAATACATGAGGCCCCTCACCAAACGGTCGGCAATCTACCCGATTTCTGGCTGGCTGCTGTTCGTTGGCTTCACAAACGTTACACGGGACGGGACGGGACGCCCAGCCTCACCTCACTTCACCTCGCCAACTCCCCGGGTACGCTTCCGTCTGGCCAAACAATCTACCGAGCGAATCTGACAGATATGCAGCCGTGATCACTGTGGAGTCGATGGCAACCGGCAGTTATGCACTTGCTCCATGTACATCGTAGCACAAGATCGAAAAGGTGTCTTAGAGCAGGCTTTGATGTGCAGCTTCATTCATTTCTCTCTATACCTATATGTAGGCACCCATCTGTATGCAAGCACTGTGGGACGCCGCTTGATGAGAAGAGCTGTCTTGTTCCGTGACACGTAATGTAGCCGTCATGTCTTCCTCTCCTCTCCGGTAATGAGATATGATAGCCCTCTCCGATACGACCCTTGTGTGTCATTTCTACCAACGGAAAGGAGCTTCTCCTCCTCGGAGAACTGATCGACACGCCGGTCGCGGTCTTCCCTTACAGTGCCATTTTCCATCCCGGTCTCGCCTAGCACCGGCTCAGTAATTCGGCCAAGCCCAACTATCCCGATAGTCGAGCCGCTTTGTGACCTGTATCTCGTCGCCCACGGCAATCTCAACGACGCCGTCATCGCCGCGGCTCGCCTCGGGAGGAGCCAGGAAAGCATACCTCCCAAAAATTGGGGACCACTTATTCCCGTCATCGACTCTACGATCAGCCATCAGCTTTTTCAGAACGATGCCCGGCTCGCCTTCCGACGGCCGGCCCATGTCATAGTCGATGTTGATTGAGATGCAGCGCCCGCAGTTAGCCGTGAGAGCGAGGCGATGTTCCTCGCCGGTACTGCGAGTAATGTTGAGCTCGGCCCAGTAATCCTCCTCCCACGCCTTGAGCTCCTTCTCTTTCTCTGAGGCGTGCGGGTTTTCATCCACGACAATGTTAGGCCGGAACCGGCGCATATCCATCTCCTCGCCATCAGGCAGTCTGCCGCTGACGTCGCGCAGCGACGCCTTCGACGTCACGAGGAAGGGCGCTACTTCATTAAAGGTGAGCTGCTCTATCCCGTCGCCCTTCTTCCCGTCCCCACTCCCCGCACCGGGTACGTACGCCGCAATGCTCGATAGCCAACCGCCCTGTTGTCGCTGTTGCCGCCATAGGTGATGTTCGCTCGGCCGGTGCGCGAGCACCTCCCGGCTCATGTCGCCGATATACACCAGTTTGACCTCATACCCGAAACAAGCCGTGAACCACGCGTCGTAAGGGTCTCCCATATGATACGCTGTGGTAGCGCTGAGGCCTAGTGACACGTCCACGGTGTCGCGGCTCTCGAGCTTGGGAAACAAGGGTACGCGCAATGCCGTGTGCTGCTCGGGGACTACGGGGGTGAAGATGGGCGGCGACGGCACGTGGTATGTCACCACGATCTCGTCCCTGTCGAGCCGCTGGTGGAAGAGCGTGCATTCGGGGAAGTACGGGATCTGGATGTTCTTGTACTTCCCGTCCGGCTGCACCTTGAGGAGCATGAAGCGCCGGTCATGTTCGACGCCCTCGCGGCGCAGTCGTGCGCGTGCGACTGAGAGCGGCGCGAGCGATTTGATGGGATAGATGTACAGCTAGTTTTTTTTTTTTACGTGTGAGATTCTAGAAGGAGAAAATTGTGTGATTATAGTTTTATGTTGGTGTAATGAGCTGTCTGTTTACTGCCCCGCGGGGAAGGGAGGGTCGACGATGAGTGATAAATGAGGGGTTGTAACATACCTCTGTGATTTTCATCTTGCTGTAGGGTTGTCTATGAATCTATGATCTAAGACTTGGGACACAAATCTACGTTCTGCGGTGCTAATATCTCTAGTATCGTTTACTTATCTTCTGGCACCCCAATTTTAAGAAGTTGCCTTGTATAGTTCTATGCGCAGAGAGAAACGAGGAGATGAAGTTGCGTAGGAATAGAAGTGTCAGCATCTAATATCGGACTTCAATCGGAAGAGTCTATCGAATGATCGTAGCGACTTCCCGATCAAGAAGGTATCAGCACTGTATTATAGATAGCTACATGTAATACTACGGGCAGAAAACCAACCAGATAGACCCGACGGTATAGACCCGCCAGCATTTCTGGGGGTAAGATTCAGCTGAGTATCGAAATTGAAAGAGGTCCTATTGCTAAATCAAATAGATCGGAGAGCGAAGAGGTAGGTAATCTCTGCGAAGGATCTAGTCCGCTAACAGTATACCCCCGCAACTCGGCATGACAGATATCGGTCTTAGAACCGGCATATATACACATTAGAGTAACATAATTCGTTGAAATGGAAAAGAGTAAGCTGATTTGAGCGCCTAAACGTTGATGTTACTTGCTTATCTCATCAACCTATCACCAAATGACTGTTACTTTTGATTATATGTCCTTAATTCAATGGGCTTTTCAGCATACAAGTAAGTAGAATTTTCAATGATCGTTGTCTAGACACGGGCTATAGTCCTGATGCTTCTCTCTCATAGTCTTCCGGGGCAGACAGAACTTGTACGAGTAGATGATATTCAAATGACTATGTGCAAGAGATGCCTATAGTGATATAGAACGCGCACCTAAGCCTAATTTCATATATCTGATATTTTGATTCAGAAGATTGGTTGCTGTTACCATTATACGGATCCACTCCATCAAGCAAAGTAATACGAATACGAAGGCATATTGTATATATAAAGGCTAGTCAGAACTCTTCCCCTAGCGAGAAACCTAGAAGGTAAGAGTCCTTTGATGCCATAGCCAATTACTAGAGCATTTAGAAATATGAAGCTATTCCCAAGCCCAGAGCTAAGCTCTGCCCTTGAGACAGTTACAAAGAATGCTTCGAACCTAGCAGTAGTCCATGCGAACTCGAATGCATGTGCATGTAGTCTAAAGGAGAGAAAACGCCATTAATGAAAGTTCCATTGATTTAAGTTCCTATAGATTTATAACCACGATGGTTGTAAGTGTCACAAGGGACAAAGAGAGACCTGTTGCATATAACCAAATAGCGTTCCACGAAGGATTTGGAGACCTTCGCGCAACAACAAGCATCTATTGCCTACCGCGAGCTAGGGTCCTGACAGTAAGAAGGCCCAGGGATAGAGGGCTGGGAGCGGTGTTCAAATTGCAATGATATACTATGGCTTCCAGGAGGCCATACTAGTTTGACTTCCTCCCTTTAGCTCTGGTAGCGACCTAGGTTTATATACACGAAAGCGAAACTTCCATTCACTTGACCCTGCCTAGCTATTATCGCCCGTTATCACCTGTTTCCGTAACGGCTAGCTGAGTATGCGGCATAGCCCGTGGTTTCAAATACGTGCAATTAGTCTGTGTGATAGTAGTACCGATTCTCCATCGTACCTCATATCAGGTGTACAAACTAATTCGTTAAGTTATGAACATGGAAAATAGCACACAAAGTAGGGCTTGATCAATGATCGCCTCCACCTATACCGATGGAATACTTACTCTGTATTCATAGACCGACTGCCACTTTTCAGGCCAGCCCAGATAGGTAGAAGTGACGAATATGCTCGACACGCTCGACCGTGATCGCGGACCTAAAGGCCGCAGTCCATGTTTCACGATTTCCAGAGAGGCTTGGACTTAAGTTAGGCATCGCACTCACTCATCTTGAAAGTTTGATAGGAGGTTCATTATCATTTCTTATTTCGCTTGAAAGATCCCCAGAAAATTTATATCCTGGCCAGCTAGCTGGCTACTTCGTCCGCATTATCCACCTCTATGCCTTTTTGTTGCCCTCTCAACATTTTGCGGAGCGGATATAATCACACTCAACCACAAATACAAATCCTTAGCAATAGCAGGAAATACCATCTGCAAGCTAAGAAATTAAATACCGCTTAGTTTTAAATCTAGTTATATATAATAAAGTGATCCCTCTCGCATAAAAAGAAGAATCGTGGATCATATCGCTGTCTGGTCCAAATGCTACGGCCACGCTTAACTAAAGACGGACCATGCTCGTGGCATTTGCGTGGTACGGTAGGCGCAGGGCGAGCAGGATTTCTTATGGAAATAACATCGCATAGCATGATACTACAGAATTTGCCTTAGAAATGGCGTGTGCTGGTTTGATATCACTGAAGAGAGTAGCTAGCCTCAGAGAGCATTTCTGGTTCTGCTTCACATTGGCTTTATTCATATAACTATCATATAATCTTTCTAGGGCATTTAGACGTTATTTGGGCTAGTGCAGCAGCATAGCCCGGCCTATCATGCCACATGATAGATGAGGATCGCTTAGTTATCGAGTGGAAGACATCTAGTGACTCGCTAATGTTATAATAGGGACTTGGTCCCCACGATGGTTCGTACCTATTAGGCTGGCTATTCTCAACCCCCTTTCAAATAGACAGCGGTACCGAAATAATGTAGTTGTAGATAGCCCCATTCACTATCAAAAGAGAACTTATAAGGCCATGAAAGGTATGGTATCACTTGGGTTCATTGCCATCCACATGGGCATCTAGGATTTGGGGTCCGTATATAAACGTAGCATTATGTTGGGCACTGGATTATGTCAGCATTGAATGTTTGTCCATTCTCTAGATATGGAGAGCAAATTTTTGGGAAGACACCACAGCGAGTTCGATCATAAATAGAGTAAAAGTGATGGCTCGGTGTCTATTGAAAATAATAAGATATACGAGAAAGGAGATAGGATTTTCCATCCCCTATCATGGCGTGAAGTTTTTAAGACCCCTCCTTAGCTATGGGGATTACGCTGATGGTTAGATGGCTCTAAGCATTAATTTCAAACCTGGTAACGGTTTGAAGTTCCTCAAGGACACGTACAGCTTGAACCTGCTGTACTGAGCGAGACGATAAAACGTGCAGGTCTAATCTCGCCATCCTGGAAACTAATAATGACTTTTTCCTTTACTCGTATTTTCATAGTTCATCCTAGTGCTATCGGTCAACGATTAGATTTTTGGAATCCCGTCCGCGACCCTCAAAATGTCTAGAAAATTCGACATCTAGGAATGTCCGTCATCCAAAGCGCCTCCAGTAATTGCGGAAGGAAAAATCTTTGAGGTTCAATAGATTACCGAACACCTCCACTCATCTCAACACTATAGCCAAAACGTCCTGCATGTGTGAAGATTAAGTGATTTTCAATAATCAGCTGGTACCGCCTTCGATGACACGTAGTATTGTAAACGTCCAGATTGCGCAGTAGATGACGTTGGAGATGTTAAATGATTAACCGAAAACTTCTAGTGTAATATTCATATTTGGCGCATGATGTGATGTCCAAGATACTGCAAATAATTAGACAAGAGATAGACGTTCTTTATAACACTAACGCCTACTTCATTGGCGGCTAACACGGCCAAACCCCATCAATAAACAACAATTTATGAGGCTAGAGAACATTTATCCGAGAAATTGTCCGTCGTCCGATGGCTAGGTAGTCCACGCCAATAGCTCGTGACTCAGGAACTTGGTCCCAGGAATGCGGGTGGTATGCGGGGAACTGTGCGGGGATGGAGAAGGACGAGTTTTGATGGCATCCTGAATCGCTGCCCGAATTAAGTAAATTTTGCTTCATTCATTGCTTACCCTATCAGAGACCTGCTGTCCGCTCACGCGGGCCTTCATTTGGGTAGCTGCGGGGAACATGCGGTAGAAAATCATGATGATGCTTGGCTTTCGGCTGAACATATCACGTCTTCACAGGGGTACCAAGCCAATGAGTATCAACATCACATCATGTCTATTGCCTTGTTTTCCGCAGAGACGAATGCAAGAGCCAACGTAAGGCCGGTCTCGTGTTGCTCGCATCCCGAGGGTGGGACGGGAGTAAGGCTTCAGCGCAATGACGTGCAGATGTCTGACGCCCGGGAGACGTTGCGAGCACATGCAACCGCCGATCCTCCCAGTGTCAGCCTATCGCCTGATGCCTCGTGGTGGCAGGCCCTCACATGGACAATACCATGTAGGTCGGCATTAGAAGGTAACGATACAGCCCAACACCAAGACTTCTTCGAGAATGCCATCAAGCAGACCTGTTACTGTCACCTTGCTCGGGGCTTCGTCCAAGTTTACTTGCCCACGCGGTATGTGCTGACACGGCGGCCGAGAACGACACCGCTGCCCAATGGCGGCCGTGTCCTTGTTTGATGTAACACACTCTCGAGGGAACGTGAACCATCATCGTCACGTTGCCAAAACCTGGAGTCTAAACAAATTTATTGGCAAAACTAAGATCACGACTCAAACTCCGTACGACGGGTTGGTGCTGTAGATAGCGCCCGATAATGCTCGCGGTTAGACCAGGAACACACAAACCAGCGCGGCAAAAGCATTGTAAGGCGGTAAGAAAAGACGAGGAGATTTTTCCCCCGGCGTCCATCATTGGCTTATCATTGGCTGATCTCGCTAAACTACCGCGCGCTCAGTTACAGGGTATCACGATGTCGAGCCATTCCTGGTGCACCCTAACTTTATCTACAGATCCAGATCTAGAATGCGCTAACTTGATACAGCTCACGCTGCCGTTTCGGGACCCTCTAGTCTGATTTATTCGTCTATCACTTACTAGAAATAGAAAGGCTGTGAGAGTGCCTATCTTGCTTGCTCTTTGCACACTCTTCGCACTCTCCCTGCACGCTCTGCCTTTACGTTCTAATGACAGACGAAACAAAGTCGCTAATAAGATAATTCGAAGGATGATGTGCTTATGACCGACATACATAGTCATAAATGCTTGTTTAGACAGATTAGAGTTTTTACCAGCGGGTAAATCTTTACCGGGCCCAAGCCCCTTTTCTTATAGTAGGATCTCTGTACCAGGGTATTATTTATGGGTAGCCAAGACCCAGCATGAGGGCAATCTCATTCTGAAACAATACCCAAGCCCTATCAGGACGCTTGACAGCTCCATCGAAGCAACATAAGTCTTAACTTGGGCAGATATATGTTTGCTTGCCCTCCTTATTCTGTGAGTGCGAGAGCTGCGAGAGCTCTCATTTGCCTGGACAATACTAGGACTTGATGATGTGGCACCTGGCACGACATACAATTGTACAGCCAGCTACCTCGTTGTCACTAGACGACTAACATCACTAGTTCCCAAATGCCGCGCCGATCATCTTCCAAAATTTTCTCTTCTTCTTGCCGAACGTGAGAAACAACGTTGCTTTACCTCTCACGAGGGTCTTGTGCATATGTCGGCAACCCAACTGTCAGCTACTGAGCAAGGCCATATGACTCTCGACCCACACACAGCAACTTCCGAGTATTGAATGTTGTATTCGAGTACGTAAGGTATTATACCTGCCTTGTGTACCGATTTACCGGTATTGCGAGCAAGCGAGGGTCAGGATCGACTGGGGGGAGGCTGTTTGACACAGCCGGCACCTTATTTACGCTCCTTACTATATATCGACACATCCATCCATCTACCTACCACAGGAAATATATCATTCTTTTTGCTTAGCATAATAACACACGGAAGCACATCTTTCCCATATCTAATTCCCCGGGCCGGACCCCTCGACTTCTTAAGATTTCGACCCATGCTACGAGATTAATTATCATCATTCCCATTTGTCTTATTAACCATCACTATGGTTTCTTCATCCTTTGTGGGTGGCCTGGCCGCGAGGGCTGTTTTCTATATGTCCTCTCACAACATCTTCGCATCTCAAGCCGCCTACGATGCCAATACAGTCGCCGCCATTCATACTCTCCAGACTTGGTACAATCAAGGCACCGGCTTGTGGGACAGTACAGGCTGGTGGAACTCGGCTAACTGTTTAACTGTTCTTGCCGACTACGCTGTTCAGAATCCTAACTCGGCCGCCTCGCTTGGCATTCCCAACATCATACAGAATACATACGATCAAGCGCAGAAAACTACAATTCAGGCTATCAAAGCCCTAAGCGCTGTGGGTCTTCCCATCTCGACGTACACGAGAGTCCCCAAAGGTTCGGATATCTCTAAGAGAGGGTTCGACAACTTTCTCAATGATTATTACGATGATGAAGGCTGGTGGGCACTTGCTCGTAAGTAGTCCCTTGTATATATATCCTTTATAGTTGGACGAGACAATGTACTGCATCGTCTTCATACAGAGGTTCACGCCGGTGCTAATCCGACATACTGCAGTAATTCGCAGCCATGATGTCGGGGTGTTCGGTTTGGGCGACCAAAAATACCTTCAGGCAGCGATGGAGATTTTCGAAGATATGAAGGGAGGTGCCTCTACGTGTGGTGGTATCTACTGGAGTAAAGTCGGCACTTACACGAACGCCATCGCCAACGAGCTCTACCTCAAAGTAGCCGCTTCTCTAGCCAATCGAGTTCCCGATCGAAAGCAGTATTACCTCGACATTGCCAACCGAGAATGGGCTTGGTTCAAGAGCAGTGGTTTAATCAACAAAGATAACCTTATCAATGATGGCCTTACTGACCAGTGCAAAAACAACGGAATGAACACCTGGACATACAACCAAGGAGTCATACTGGGAGCGTTGGTGGAGCTATCCAAAGCGAGCGGCGACAAGTCCTTACTTACCGAGGCCTCCAACATTGCCACTGCTGCTATCACTCATTTGAGCCGAGACGGCGTTCTGTACGAGGGTTGCGAGCCGGACTGTGGCGCAGACGGTGCACAGTTCAAGGGTGTTTTCATGCGCAACTTGGCCACCCTTCAGCAAGCAGCGCCCCAAGACGCGTTCAAGAACTTTCTCCTCAAAAACGCGGACGCGATATGGGCCAACGACCGGAACAGTCAAAACCAGCTAGGACCTACATGGAATGGCCCATTTGCGACCGCAAGCGCAGGCACGCAGAGCTCAGCCATGGACGCCCTGGTAGCTGCTGTTGTTGTCGCGTAGACATCGATTTGCTCTCATTAATTTCTCATTATTTTCTTCCTATGATACCACGGGTCCCGCGAGATTGGATAGGCAGCGAAGGCTAGGTCAGCGTTGATTTACAGAGCCGAATCATATTACATACTACGGACACGGTGCTTCGGGGTCACAATATACAGTAGCTCTCGATAATCATAGTCATGCACATAATATTGGACTATAATTCTTGCGCACAAGTAATTTATTGCATGAATTGGGGATATGATTTGAGATTTCCCCTTAACCCTTCGTGTTTCGTTCCCAAAGTGAAGAACTGTTCCATCAGAAACACCTCATAGTGCAAAGATGAGTGCCGAAGTTATGATGTTCCGGATTTGGTATATTCTACGTATAGCGGCCTTGGACACCCGTTCCGGAACCCCAACATCTTCATCGGAGAAAATGCACCGTAGATCAACCCAGCTCCACCTAACGTTCCCGCGCATGCATGCGGGTGGCTTTTTGGATCTCCCGTAGAGGGGTCAGTAGTAGTTCATACTTACTTACTACCGCATAAGCCACGCCATTGTCTTAGCAGGCAGGTATCGGAGATTCGCCGTTGTAATGTTTGTCTCTCATTGCGGCCGGCACTTGGTAGAATTACGTACATAAACGTCCCTGCATGGCAGGCCCTTGTTGCACCCAACGATCTGTGATTCGTCCATATGTAGGTCCTGATTGCATGGAAATTTTAGCCGCCTGTCCCTGAACCTTCCCGTCGCGTTGCAAGGTACCTTACCCATTGCTTAGATATACCCCCCAGTATCAATCTACTTCTTGCACAGGACCTTTTTAAGATGTCCCGGCTATAAAATGTTTCCTCGCTTAACATACCCTTCCAAATTTCTGGCCAAGATCGTCGGCGGAAACTCACCAACTATTCCCAATGCAATCATTATCCTGCCTCACGTAGGCCGAGATACTCACCCGGACTGGTGCGCTCTTCGGTTTACAAACCACCCTGTTCTCAATGAATTAGGAATGCATTATATCGATCCAACTAAGATTAATTGGAACAGCTAATGGTCATTCTTTCTGCGCTTAACTATGGAAATCCTCCCGAGATCCTCAATCGGGGATGGAAGATGCGATTACCTAGGTAGTTGCGATTGGAAGTGACCATCATGGATAACTACATATCTATATGTATGCATATATATATATATATTACGTAAGATATATGTAATAACCGGGTGTTTGCTACCTGCACTCATGTGGTGCTTCAACTAGGCACCGAGATTTGGCGGTCTACCAACGTTAAGTTGTTAGGTAAAGCCATAGCTAATCAATCATATGTGGTGTCTCGGTTGAGCGCTTCGAGGGTTCTCCTTACGTCGCTGCCTAAAACCCCAACTGGTAAAACAACACATGCGATAGCCTGCGGGGCTTTGCACCAACAGAGCTCAAACCATATCTGCTGTGTTTGTATTCAAAATAGAAGTCACCAGTTAAGGGCTCTAGCCCAAATCCCAAGAGATGGACGCGCCGGACCGCGATCGAGATATATATATCCAGAAGCATGCACCGGACTTCATTGCCGACTTTGATCGCTCGCTTGGCCCATTCTTAAGGAAGCCTAACGGTCAACTCAGACGCCGTGTTCGTTCAAGAGAAACGTCGAGGTTGATCTCCCATGTAAGTGGCTTCGGACCTTTACGTCCCATTTCTTATTAAAAAGAAACTAACATTCGTGCTTCTGAGATACTCGAATACTTCCAAGAATTACCCCAGTTACTTGACCCTCACCTCCCGAGATGGCTCCCGATCTTGGCAAGCGCCTATTTGGAGTGCTTACAAGACCGCAGGAGGTCAAGTAAGCTGTCAACGAGGTCTCAACTGCTATATCCCAGTGCGAATGCAATCTGTAGGATAATTTATACATTCTGTAAGGTTCGAGGGGAGAAAGTGATAGTGCGGTTTCTCAACGTTGAAACGAGGTATCTTGAGCTACTACTACAAGCAATAGAAGATTCGGAGCGACACACCGATACTGCGCTGAAAACGGAGCTGGTTAACCCCTGGACATGGCATGAGAGATACGTAGTACTCACCTGGCTGTCCCAGCTGTTCTTCGCACCATTTGATCTATCCACCATTTCCTCCGGCAATGCTGATGAATTTGAACAGCCAACTGTGGCAGGATTCCAATGGCCGCAGCAAGTACCTCGAATCGTCTTAAGAGTTATCCCTTTAGCTATACGCTATCTTGCATCTCCCGGAAAGGAGCGCGATGGGGCTAAGGCGCTCCTAGTTCGTCTAGCTATGCGAAAGGATATGCAAGAGGTGGGTGTGCTGCGTGCCCTCGTGCAGTGGGCATTATCTTCACTCAAATCCACGAAAGACGCAGTCACGGACTCCTCGTACTATTACATAGGGAGCCTGTCATTCCTGGCAGGAGTCTTACGGGCTTCCGAAGACACATCTATTGTAGACCAACACCTGTCTACCATCTTCTATGTTGTACAGGCGATTGCTGCAGAAGAGAATGACACCTACAAATCTATAAACGAGTCGGCGCTCGCACGAAAAATGATGATCAAGGCAACGCGCTCGATTATTGCGATAGTTCTGCGCAAGTCCCGACGGGGCATGTCTGACACTGAGATGATAGAAATTACTATTGGGTATTTGCTCGAGCGCCTCGCAGATAATGATACGCCAGTCAGATTCGCTGCTAGCAAAGCATTGAGTATTGTGACTCTCAAGTTAGACCCCGACATGGCCTCGCAAGTCATCGAAGCTGTTATCGAGTCTCTGAACCGCAATGTCCTCTGGGTCAAGAAAGAGTCAGACCCAACGGGCCTAGCGGTCAGGGACCTTACTGCCGTTGATCCCTTAGAATGGCACGGTCTTATGCTCACGTTGTCCCACCTTCTCTATAGACGATCGCCGCCCCCGGAGAATCTGTCGGATATCATTCATGCGCTACTTATAGGTCTCTCTTTCGAAAAGCGTAGCCCGTCTGGTGGCTCAATAGGCACCAACGTCAGAGATGCTTCTTGCTTTGGAATTTGGGCGCTGGCCCGTCGTTATAGCACTGCGGAATTACTCAAAGTTGAAACTCAGTCTGTTCTCGTAGCTAGAGGACACGATCCTGCAGCGTCGATTTTGCAAGTCATTGCGACCGAATTGGTAGTCACTGCATCACTGGATCCAGCTGGCAATATTCGGAGAGGCTCATCCGCTGCTTTGCAGGAATTGATCGGTCGTCATCCCGATACTATCGAAGCAGGCATCTCCGTTGTCCAAACTGTAGATTATCACGCAGTCGCCTTACGTTCTAGAGCAATCCATGAGGTGGCTTTAAAATCCACGAGGCTATCGCCTCATTACGGGCGTGCTCTCCTAGAAGCGACGTTAGGTTGGCGAGGTATCGGGGATATGGACGCAGGTGCTCGAAGAGTTGCCGCAGCTTCTTTTGGAACCTTGACAGCAGAATTAAGTCGAAAGTCCACGGTAAACGCTTTCGAGAACTTGACTTTGTCGATTAAATTAATTCTCTCTCGCATTCAAAGTCTACAGGTACGACAGGTGGAAGAGCGTCATGGCCTCCTGCTGAGTCTTGCGGCGATTTTCGACTTCATCCCGAGTTTCATCGAAGAAAGAGCACTGAAAGAACAAGCCAGTCTACTGCCCATCTCAGAGATATATAATGGACTTAAGACAGTCCTCCAAGACTCGAGAGACATAAAATTCCGCAAACCGGAGCTGATAGCAGAAGCAAATAGCACATTGATTGTTTCTGCTATGCCTATATTACTATTGAATCTCTCGGAGGATGACCAACAGCTGAGGGCCTTCGTACAACCGGGGTCTACTATCATCAACGAGGCCGACAGGCATATTTTATTAAAATTACTTGAATTTGTTGATGACGTCCGAACGCGCCAATCAAACTTTTTCGAAGATCTTCTCCGAATCGTTGAAGATTGCGTGAGTGAATGGCTTGATAGGAATGAAACTGAAGTCATACAATGTTCGTCCGAAGCCGCCTTGGTTCTTTTAATTTTATCAACACCTAGACGACGGGTTGAAATAATAGAAGATTGGAGTAAAAGGATTTGCGCACCGCGAACGCCACGAAAGAGGCACGGAGATGGATATTATCATGCACTTACCCGAAGCCAGCCTGTCCTGACCTACCTTGAGAGGACTGGAAATATACGCACTGGACAGATCTCGGTACCCAAAATCTTAAGGGAGCGATGGGCAAAAGACGAGAATATTGAGACACATGTAGCGATCATCCAGAGCCTTATCGGTAGAAACATTCTCAGACTGGAATCTACCGAGTTCGTCGGCTTGATCTCGGAAGGTCTCGACGATTACACGACAAACGCACGGGGCGATATTGGTTCTCATGTTAGGCTGGAGGCAATCAAGGCTACGAAAACCCTCTGGCAAGTCCAAGACGAGAACCATGAGCTTGTGATTCGACTCTTCCCTCAGATTTTGCGTTTGGCAGCTGAAAAACTAGATCGCGTCCGAGCGGAGGCGAAGTCCACGCTAGCAATAATTCTTCATCCGAAGTATGTTCATGTGATAACCGCTCGTATCGGCTTCGTACTAACACGAGTGTAGTGACTCCGAGATATTTCAGCAGCTATCATTCACCTCAAAAAGTTACTTTAGCTTCCTCTTCACAATCCGCGATAAAACTCGGCTTAGCATCGGCGCAAGTGATTCTGCTCTCAGTATCGAAAGGTGCACATGCAGTCTATTAGCCGGTTTAGTTACATCAGCAGATACAGGAAACGAAGACCTCGTAGTCGAGACACGGGCCGCTCTTGCAGAGCTCTGCGAAACGTCCGATGAAAACTTGCGGCAGGTCTGCGGCTCGCTGCTATACAACCTCAAACTGTACGCTGGGCAGGACCGGGTGCTGGTGCCGACCCTAGAGATTTTAGCATATCTGTTCCACGTCGGGTTGCTGCAGCGGTGTTACGAGACCCAGGGCCTTGCTGGCGCGGATTTTGTAAGTACAGCCAATGGAAGTGCACTCTACCCAGATCTCAAACAGCTTTGCCTCCTCGTGCAGAAGGCAGCGTATAAAACGGGCAACGTCCGTAAACTGGAGGCGTGCATCAAAGTCTACGGTGCTATAGCCGCGGTCGAAACCGGGCCCACAACAACAGGAACAGCTACCAGAACAGCGGCAATGGACACTGCCGAAGGTGATCATGTCAAGGAAATTGAAGGCAGTGTCGATGTTGCCGGCCGGCTAGACGCGGCCGAGACGCCGGACCCGAAACTAGCGCAGGATAGGCAGGAAGAAGGGGTCGCAGAGTCGAGGAAGCGTCTTGGTGCGTTACTTCTTCATCCTTGGCCTAGGGTTAGAAGCCTGGTCGTCGACGAGCTGTGGAATCTTCCGGCGCCGAGACAGAGCCGCGAGATGGGGCGGGGGAAAGAGGGGGAAATGAAGAAGATGCTCCTCGGTGTCGACTGGGGTAAAGCCGATAAGACCCATGTCAAGAAGATTGTCAAGGAACTTGGTTTAGAATAGGAGCTTCACTGGGAGAGTATGATAATTTCTCTACAGCAGCACATTTACTAGCAACTAGAGTGAGCCTGAATTAAGAAAATACATATGAGTACTTTTGGGCTGGATAAATTCAAGTATAAACGAAATGGTTACTTGTTTGGTTGTGATTTGAGCTAAAGCCTTATTAAGTAGGTCAGTAACTAAATCGTACTTCCACGTGGCAATGGGATCCTAAGCTAACAAATTTATGACATAGTCTGATTCAGCTGGCCTTGCTCTTAATATCAAGATAGACTAAAGGCTTGAATATGAGAATAGAAGGATTTGTAGGATATCGTATCAACACCTAGACTATAGATGTGGATTGGCTTATCTACTACCTGAACACACCCTGTTAATTGTAAAATGGCAAATGCCGCTCGGTATCGAATATCCCTACTGTAGATAGCCTAGAAGACCCCGGTCTTGAATACGGGGAACTCAGGCTCGCCTGGGTGACCTAGTAATGTTTAAGGCCAAAGTAGCCGTAGCCACCGTGGATAATCCGAAAAAGCTTAGAATTGTAGTCTGCAATGTTCGAATAAACAAACCCTTTAGTACACGCTCAGACATGATTCTAGCATCTCATGCGAACGGTAGTGTCTAAAAATAGGGCATCCTTCGTTACAGCGAATAGGTAGATGTCAGGTGATAGGCGCGCGTAATGCTCCAAACATTTGAGACGCAGATTGACGAGGACGGCGTGTAGGATGTGAGAAAGTTAATAAATGCGAGACTTAGTTCCGGAGCTAGCAGGCGGCGACCGCGTGGCAGTACTGTAGTAATAAATCGATTCCTCACTTTAAGTATGTAAGCACCTGTTCTCTTTCTTCCGCCGATCGACAACAATAGTAATCGTGCATCAATGCGTATTTATATCTATAACATCATCCCATCCCCTTCATGATACACGTGTACAATCGATGTCCGAGACTAGTCGAGCGGCGTACATCAGCGACAGGGAATTATTTTATTTCGAGTGAGACAAATATATATAGGATTTTGGGTAGGAAGGGGTGTCTGGGCTCGTTGATTGAGGTATTGGACCAGAATGAAGTTGATAGATAAGAAATCACCTGATGAAAGCTTATAGGTAGTGTAGTCTACCTACACTAAGTACTGGCGGCGTATTAGCGGATACAAAAGAGCGGGCTTATGGTGTGCTAATCCGGGGAAGGGCCGGGGTGTGTGTAGGCTCGGTTGGCTGTATGAAGGATAGGGTGCAAATATTAGAAATGCAAGACCAGCTCCTTCAAGAGCGGAAGGACCAATAACAGACAAGCTAAATAGATGAACAGACCACCATTTTCAGAACCAATGACCCGACAATCCGGACAGATATCGTGCCGATGTGGTATACATATTTCTGATGAGGTCTCGGCCTTTCTCCAACTGACATGTGCAAGGCTAAGACACTGCATCACCAATGGTAGCAGTTGTATTTTATTTTCTGGTTTTAGTTTTACTGAAGTGACGGTGGGGGTGGTAGTTGAATACGAAAGGGATTATATATGGTCCTTTGTGCGTAGTATCTAGCTATTCTCACTGCAGCATTCGCGCGTTGATGAGATTACGTGTGGAAGATGAGATTGCAAGGATAATTTGATACCTAGCTATGTGTATGGTCATTGTGAAAATCCCGTGATAGTGACCGTCGCAGCCCGGGACTAGCTCGGACATTGCGGCTCAATAGAGGCGCGACTTAGGCCGAGGCTGGCTTTCAGAAGATAAGTAGCTGCGAACGTAGCTGCGAACGTAGCTGCGAACGTAGCCATCCATTTTTTAAATCCAGCACGGTGCCGCGGGGAATAATAAACTCGATTGCTCAGTTTCGATAGCAGCAAGAGGACCTGAGCGGTCACTGTAGTTAGGAGTGCATCGAGAGTCCGGCCGCGCGCCTAGTATAATTCTTTTACGATATCCTGTATCTGGTCCCTCTAAGCTGTGTTGGCGAGCATTGGATTTGGTGCGTGATCAGCTGCTATTAGACTTATTTGATGCATACTACTATGAACATCATGACGTCGAAGGGAGGAGGACAATCCGCAGCAGGCGCTGATGAAACAAAACTAGGTACGTGTGCTATTGCTACAACAGGCAGAGATGCGGCTGATCAGAGACATGCAAAAGAATATCAAATACGGTAACGTTTGCTGTGATGTGCGAGGAAAAGTCCTACTGTACTCCGTGCATACACTACATATGGGCTGCGATAAGCAACGGTCAATCAATCCTTGTTTGTACGCGATCCATCACTCACAGCTCGGCAGTCGGGAGCAAAAAGTAATTGTCATCATTCTACTTCCAATGTATCTCAAACCCCAGCCTGCCTACTTATGTATCTGTTGCGCCATCCTTGGACTTTCGGCTTCTCGGCTCCCAATCCTGGCCTGGGCGAGTTGACCCCCGTGCTGCAGCAAGGATCGTTATCGACCGCCTTACTCGTGGGGGATGAGATGTATGTCATGAATACGATCAACGGTGGCTTCTACTGGTGGTTATCTAGAGCAGCCAGAAACAGACTAGGCGTCGAGTGGAGAAGGGCCTATCAACATGTCGACAATGATGACGAAGGCCTAGTTAGGCCTATATAGTTCCGCCCGCCTATTAGATAGGCATTGTTTTGCCGTTGTGGCCACCGAGTAGTTATTGCTAATGACTTGTTTAGCGCCATAGCTTGGAAGCCTGACCAGGTTGGGCTATCGTCCACTAGCTCAATTGCCAATCACGAAGTGTTAGATGTTGCAGGACATTTCGCTGACGGAGTACCCCCCAGTCGTTCCCTTCATTTCTGTTATCTGGCACCCCTCGATTTAGCGTATGTCGGGGTTCTGGATGTTGTCAACGGTTGATATGAAAGATAACTATGGGCAGTCAAGTCAGCTCGACGATACATTCACTACATGGTAGTCAGTTCCAGTACCTTGGAACTTATTGAATAGCGTCAAGACCAACGACGGATAGGGTTGATATCAACCAAATTTCTTTCGCAAGTGGAATATGACGGCTAGGTAGATCTGGGGTTACGCAAGGCGCGCCAGCGAGAGCTGATGCATTGCTGACAGCAACGAAAATCATTTAATCAATCTATCAGCTGGGGTGGTCTGGGCGCCTCTTTCCCGATCCTGTACATCTAGGTAAGTATGTCTTAGACGAGCACTACACTATTACCGTATGCTAGTGCATCGTCCGAGAGTCGGCCATGTGGCTTGTTCGTGAATCACACCCGTATCCCAGATAGGGTCTATCTCGTATTCGGTGTATACCTGTGGTCCTCATTATGGAAATTACAACGTTATTGTCGAGTTTTCGCTGCACAGACGCAAGAGATGGCATGGACCGGGGTCGCTACTGAGTATATATCGGTATATATGTACTATATGTACTATATATCGGTATATCTATAATAGATCTGATGTACATGATGGAGCGTAGGTATGTTGTCTATGATCAGCGCCGGCCGGCAACAATCGTAGCGAGCCAACGGGAGGATCAGAGACAATCGGTTCAGCTGCTGAAACGGGGGCGCCTTCGGCTGGGCTCAACCTCGAATGGCTGATGCACACAAGCGAGGTTGAGTCCGATATTGGCTTTCGTGACAGCGTTACTTCGGTTTTCTTCTTCCCAAGACCTCTCTCTCCCCCTTCAGGTATTCGCCGATGATTAGATTGTTAGACCAAGATTCACTCGAGAGTCAAAACCTTGGCGCCGTGATGATAGGTGTACCCCGTAGTCAGTACCTGGTTTCCGAGAGCAACTTGCCCGCATGCTTGGCTTCGTCCGGCGCCGTCCAACGCCAACCAACAAGCACGCCGCACAGCATGCAGGGCATAGGGGGATATCTCTCACCGCAAGAGATTGAACCGATCCAATTGCGTGGGAATGGTGCTGTTGCACAACGCCGAGGTAATTACATATGTACTTATGTAGATGAGGCATGATCCAGCAGTGCATGAGCGAGCACGCGGCAGGCTGTACTGTACGCGCGCGAGACGTGATTTGCAATGCTCGATGGGGGGGGATAACCCTGCTTACTTCTCTTCCTAGCTGTGCCGCAGACAACGATGGAATAGTTATTGTCAGTTGACGATTCCTTGCCAGGTCAAGCCATTCTTTGTCTTTTGCTGTGCACTGCGCTACAGTACCTACAGTATCTATGTAAGTACTATAGGTACGCCACGATATACCGCTACTGCTTACTTATACTAGCGCCAGCTGTCTAGCGTACCTACTATTAGGTAGCTTGCCTAACGGCGGCGATCTTAAGTATCAGTATGCTAGGTGACGGAGGTACAGCCAGGTACACGTGCAGCAGGCGCCTTATATACCGCGAACCAAAGTAGCGGAACATGTAATGCAAGAACCTAAAACCCATCCCGATGGATTCGACGATGTGGGGAGCACACCCACCCACCCACAACACCCAAAACGCTGCGCTCTGCGCTCTGTGCAGTGCAGACTCTGCGCGGACTCAACTCCTCGAGCTCCTCTCTGTGTAAGACAACTGGGGCTAAGTTCGTCATCCCTGGACAATTGTCAATCGGTCGGCCCCCTGCTCTGCCCTGCCCTGGCCACCACAACCCCGGAGGATCGGTACCATGCCCAGAGACGGTGGCTACCTATCAGAAGCCGGTGCGACGTCGTGCTCTGTCGGCTTGAGACCCTCTTTGAGACCCTCTCCCGCAACGCTAAAGCAGATACATATTGATAGATACCTGTGGTGGCAGACCGCCGCGCAGCAGGCAGTAGGCACAAGACTAAAACTAAGACCAAGACCGAGACCAAGACCACACACCACCGTGACCACCATGGCGGGAGGGTTGAATCCCCAATACCTAATTACCTCTCCTCGCCTGCTACCCTCACATCTCGCTACCCACTCTGTCTCACCTCGCCCGGCCTTTTGCCTTTTGCCTTTTGATTGAATTCGAGTTATAGGTCGAGTTCGAGGCTCGACTCTTCAGTCTGCGACTTCTCACCTGCCGCGAAGCGCTGTTGGTCGTTGATGCTCGTGTTGCTGCCGCCGTCTTTTGCTGCTTCTATCACGACGAGCTCCACCCACTCATTGATATCATTTATATCATGTACAGTTTATCGCTACCATTGACGACCTGTGATTGTAGTGTAGCCTGTTCGCGGGAGGAGGTCCGCGCTACTACTACCATATATTCATATGCATCAGATCAATTCAATACTGCTACTACCGGCACGGAATCACAGGCCACTTATCGAACGCCCCCATCGCGTCAATTTCAACAATTCAGGCGCAGAGAAGATTGGAATTGAGCTCCATACTTGCCTCGAAAGGCAAACTCTTCCATATCCCTGTCCACTGCTTGCGCCAACATTTGGCTTTCGGCAACCATATGCTGCGGCAGGTAACGGCGAACTTGAATTATACGCCGTAGCAGCAGCCGCCGCCGGGTCTGCGATCCCTCGGGGACGACTGCGAACTCCCCGCTCGTCCCTCTGCGGAGGTTGACGGGCGTGGCCATTGTCGACCAAATACAACATGACGTTGTACTCATCGCCGCCGCCGCTGCACTCCGCCGACGATGACAAACCCACCCTTCTTGTCTGCTGGTGGATCACGCTCTTCTGTTCCACTATCATCTTTCTGCGTGTTGGCGGCCGTTTCATCCGATCCGAAAAGCTTTTTCGGGAGGATAGGACTGTTATGTTGGCCATCATCCCTCTCTTCCTTCGAATGGGCTTTCTCCATCTTGTGTTGTTATGGGGGACCAACAACGCCCGATTTACCTGGCCGTTGACCGAGACGGAGGTGAGGCACAAGTCTATCGCAAGTGGGCTGGTGATAGGGAGCCGCATATTATATGCAGCAACGTAGGTGTCCCCTCCCCCAAGCTTCCGACGTGCTGTGATTCCGGTTCTGCCCTAAGCTAGTTTCGCGCTCCATAACCACTACATTGCTTCAAGTTCGAGGCTGTTCAAAGCTAACTTATATATGTCACATAAGGCTCTGGATTCTCAAACTCGCCATACTCGATTTTTTCAAGCGCCTGACGGCTACATTTTGGAAGCGGTCCCACGATCTCACTTTGAATATTATCCGTGGCATTTTGTTCGTTACGTTTGTGGCCGTGTTTATTGCCAATCTGGCTGAATGTCAGCCATTTGATCACTACTGGCAGGTTTTGCCTGATCCCGGCGGCCAATGTCGTCAAGGCTACGTCCAGATTATCACAATGTCCACTTCGAACATTATGACTGACCTTGTGCTGGTTATCTTCCCTGTGCCTATCATCTTGACTAGCCATATGGGCCCTAAAAAGAAGTTTCAACTCACATTACTATTTGGCTTGAGCTTGGGTCCAGTTGGTACCACTATCTATCGAGTTGTTTATGTTTTCCGTACCCATGGTAACCAACAGACGCGGTCTCTTCTTGCATCCGTAGAGCTGCTTTTCGCAACCACAGCGGCAAATGCGTTGGTGCTCGGCTCCTTTGTCCGCGACCGGGGTACCAAGAAACCCAAGTATAGGGTCGATTCCGTCACCGGCGACTCCCTGGAGCGAACCTCCTCGCGGCGCCCCACGATCCACAGGCACTGGGGTAGCGATGAAGATTTGGTCAGAGACCTGGGCTTAGGTGTTGATCGCAGGTATCGTAATGGAGACGAGGGAGCATCTTCGAGTTTAAGATTTGGGCCCCCACCGGTTGCCAGTATGACCAATTGGCAGTTCGACCAAGAGTTAGCGACGAGCACTGCGCGCAGAGATGATACTCTTCTTCAGCATGATCAATTGGCCACTTCTAGCCAGAGCAACTCAACGAACACCCCAAGACGGGTTTCTTTCATGGATGTAGGAGGCTTGCTGGACGTTGAGATGAGCGACACTACTCTACGAAGTACCCGTGATAGTTTCAATTCAAGCCTGGATCCACTGTCCATTTATCGTGGAACTCCATCACCGACAATGACTGCAAGCGGCTCTGGGTTACGACGAGGCTCCCAGACACTTTTACAAGACTTGGGTGGTCTCTTGCGGCCTTTTCAGTCGAGACGTACCACAAGTCCTTCTAGCGGGACTGAGTTACAGCCTATACCACAACATCCTCATGAGCCAGCTTATGAAATCGACGAGTATCGTGGTGGTCCGGTTTTGGTCGATGCTGGCGGCTTGCTCAACTAGCACGAGATTTTTGCCATCGATTCCCCTAATATTTTCACATATATACTCTACCCTCCATACTTCTGCCTTAATTTGACCAGCACGGCAAGAAACTTTTTGCAATCGGCCACTAAGCTCATGAGATTCATGACGCTGATACCGAAATACACCATGAAGTGTAATACGAATTTATATGATACTCCAAGCAGGCGGGTTGGCGAGCAGGCGTCATGCAATGGGCTTTTGCTTTAACCTGGAATGGGGCTTCATTTATCAGAACTGGCTTAGAGATAAAGCCAATGCGGCGTTACTGGTTTGACGGGAGTCAATGACTCAAAGGGTGATGGGTTGGCAGAGGCACGGTTTTTCCTATTACACTATTCTCCAATGGCAAGAGACATCGGGATCAAAGATCATGGGGCCACGGGGTTCACAGGAGTCACTCGGGAGAGCCGGGGCATGGGAAGACGGGAACGAAGACTAAAAAGGATCGGAAAGGTTATAAAACAAGCTGCTTGTACAGCATCGGAGGTCCGTCCTTCGTATCTTTACCTGTATGTCTACTTAGACCTGCCGTCATAGGGCGACGGTATTTTCGCGCAGATTTAGAGATACCCCCAAATAGTTTTTACATCAAGATGTTAACCCACTAGCTCTACAAGCAACTCGCAGTTTTCATCTCGTTATGGCGTGTAAGAGGCATGTTCTATGGTCCTTTCTGTTCCTTGTTGTTTGTCCCACCTCGAATACCCTATTAGAAGACGCGAACAATCGGTAGCTTATTATTTAATCTATCTCGGGATACCTTTTACTATCTAGTTACGAGCAGATGGAGTTTGAAGTCACGAGGCGTTGGATGGAATCTACCGGGCCGAAACCTTGTTGCGTATATTGGCGGAACCGTCGGGATGGTTTTCTCACTCTTGTCTGAGCCGCTTAATCATCGTCCGCTGACTCGAGCTCAGGGCTGACTGAGACACGTGGGCCGTACTGCCAACGGTGGCGGCTCACCGGCGCTGAAGCTGGAGTTCAATAGACGGACTAGAGATATGGGAAATTTCCAGATCGAGCAATTAATAGACACCCCAAGCCAATGCTGACTCCGGACCCTTATATCCTTAGTAAGGAAGGGGTTCGCACTACTTATCTATCTGACACCAAATAGCAATGTTCCACTTGTTCTACTGCATACTGCACTTTGGAACCGATAAGACGCCCATGTACCATGATACCACTAGCAATCTGGTACCAGGTACTTGGTATTGTACATGGTGGGCTTTCCCAACAAGGCGAAGTTGGATATTGAGAAAAAAAGCTCCAAGTTCCCTCAGCTCTCGAAATCTCAAAACGCTTCGCAGCTACATGACATCTCTCAACTTATTGACCGCAACACATAAAGTTTTAGACATCAAACAGTTGGTTGGTCATGAGCTGGTTTAAAAAGTTGAGCACTTGATTGCTGGGAATTAAATACAGATTTGTATCAGGAAGGCTTGACCAGGGTCAAACCCTTTCAAAGAAGCCGTCCGTTGAGCTTTACGTACCAATAAACGCCGCCCTGCCGTCGAAAATACCATTATCATCCGCGTAGACGCCATATTCTGCAAATGCTTTTCTTTCTGCTGTATAATCGTTTCCTCCACGCTTGGGTATTCGCACCTATCCCTTTACACACACAGCCGGTAACTAGCGTAACGTCCAGCCGTCTCACTGCTGCGAATAATCTTAACAATCTGTCCGCGTCGCATGCCGAAGTATTTGGCGACCGGATCGCGCTGGAGGATACGGGGTAGCTGGGTCTCCTTGAGGCGGTAACGCTTAAGCAGTGCCATCTTCTCTTCCCTACTCAGAATGACGTGACGGGGCACAAGCTCGTGGTGGGTGATGTTGATGAGCAGGTCTTCTTCGAGGAACCATTCGATGGTGGTCCACTGGGCGAACTTGGGGATCTCCTTCTTCGCAGCAGACGAGACGTTGCCGCTCAATATCATCATGCCGGTCCGGTAGTGTTCGTGCGAACAAAACTTAGCGAACTTACGCATAGCCTCAGCGCCAACGCTGGTGTCGTCGTTGAACTCTATCCAGATAGTACCGATGTCCGGCTGCGGGTCGGGATTGCTAGGGGTAGCGGGAGGGGTGTATTTTTTAAGCATCTCGGGGCTGGGTCGAGCCGAGAACTTCATTCTCTCGCGTCTGTTCAGGTTGGCGCACAGGCTCTTGTTAGTCGCAGCTCAACCATTGGGTGAGACCATACCCTCGGGGCACACCTACGAGACGCTGCCATCTATGCTTGTGTACTGTGATCTGAATGCATCGAGAGAGATCTTCACCTCGTCCTCTGCCAGTTCATAGCCCTGAGCAAACGAAATACATCAGTATATCTGTTCTCTTGATTCAATCTATTCACCGCAAGTCGACATACCCGGTCCTGAACCATCTCGTGGGCGGTTCTCCATGCGCGCCAGGCCTTCACTACGCTCCGCTCGTTGGCCTCCGAATTCATGGTATCTGCGTCAGCCATGTTGCCACTGAGTAGTGCTATTGCTGCGACAGGCGCGTTTGACCGTATGTTTTATGTTAAGCCGGCGTATTTAGGATGTAGGGCGTGATTGTGTGTACGTGTACGTGTGTGGTGGAGGTTGCGGCGATGTGCGTGTTGGGATGAAGCACGGGCAATGGCAATAACCAAAGGAAGCTGGCTCAGCCTTGTTTTCTTTCTTGACCACTGTCAAAAAAATTCCAGCGGCTTTGCAGGGGTGTCGCGGGCTGCTTGGGGTCCCCACTACGCAAGAAGGTTGCGCGGATTGCAACGCAGGTTACGCAGGTCACGCAGGTACAACACACAACACACAATGGATGTTACAATGGCCAGCTGTGAGAGCCCCACCGTCGGGACGCCTGGACCACATCAACGGGCTGCACCGATTGGTGAATGGCCGTTAGGAATTGGAAGCAATTCGGTGGTGCTGCACCCCAATTCCTGCCAAGACCAAACCAAAAAATTTCTAGCAACCAGAAACCTAACCTAACCTACCGTACACTAGGCGACATAGTCGATAAATGAGAACGGGCAGCCTTCTGGACCCTGTGATCTGGCCTTACCTTACCTCTGCTTAGGTTGCCGATCCTTTCCCCCAGATTTATTCTCTTTCCCATTGTTTTTATTTTTTTTTCCTACGTTAGAGTGCAGTGGAATCTACCATTGATGTGGTAGTCTTCCCTCCTCTGCTAATTCACCCTACATCGCACCTGTCGCATCGTTGATTCGCCTTCTTTCCATCATGGCCGAGACCGCCGCCGCTCCTGCGGCTGCTCCCGCAGCAGCTGAAAAAAAGAGACCCGAGAAGCCTAATGCCGAACTCTTCAATGAGCGTCTGGCCAAGGCCGAGAAGGAACACCAGGAGACCATGGCTAGATATGTATGTCGCAGTGCAGTGCCCAACTCCCGGCCTGGCACCCGCTTTCCAATTATGCGCCTACAAATAAAATAGCAGTTCGCTGAACGACCTCATCTAGAATGCCATCAAGGCCAAGGTCGATCTCGCTACCCCGAACAAGAACAAAGATGCTCCTAATCCCACTCAGAAGCGCCGCCAGGAATTGATCGCCGAGGTGAACGACATCCGCAGCAAGCAAGGTGTCGGCAAGAACGCTCGTAACTCCAAACTCGATCAGATTAAACGTCTTGATGAACAGCTCCGATCCCGCATTGCTGAACAGAAGACTGCTCGCGGCAAGGTCTCTTTTAAGAATGTCGAGGAGATTGATCGCCAGATTGAGTCTCTTGAGAAGGAGGTTAATAGCGGGATGATGAAGTTGGTCGATGAGAAGAAGGCCCTGAACGAGGTCTCGACCCTGCGCAAGCAACGTAAGAACTTCGCCCAATTCGACACTTCACAGAAGGGCATCGACGACCTCAAAGCAAAGATCAAAGAAATCAAGGATAGCATGGATGACCCCGAGGCCCGTGCCCTCAGTGATCGCTACTCCAAGGCTCAGGCTGAATTGGACTCTATCAAGGCCGAACAGGACGAGGCCTTCAAGAACCTTAACTCTCTGCGCGATGAGCGAAGTAAATTACAAGCCGAGCAGCAAGAGAAGTTCCAGGCTATACGCAAGCTGAAGGACGAGTATTACACTGCGAAGAAGGCCTTTGGTGAACACGAGCGTGAGGCCCGCCAGAAAGCCCGGGAACGCCAAAAGGCCGAACGGGAGCGCTTTGACAAGGAGAAGAAGAAAGAGCGCGCTCAGAAGATGTTGCAGGAGGCCAGCGACCCAGCCTATCTCGAAGAGATCCGTCGCGCTAATAGCCTTCTTCACTTCTTTGACCCATCTTCCGCTTCTACCGAGAAGGCACCCCTGCTGGCTGATAGTGGCTTGACTGCTCAAGCTTCCCGCAAAGTAGACGACTCTGGTTTGAAGGGTACCAAGCTGGTGCGAAAGGAGGATCGCGACGACGACTATCTACCTGCCATTAAGAAAGGAAAGAAAGGCAACAAGAAGTCGGCTCCTGCTGAGAAGAGCGGTTTCAACTGCCCACCATCTGTCATCGACGACTGCAGTTTCCTAGGCATTGATCCTCCCATGGGCGCTACTGACGTGCCGGCTGTCATTGAAAAGGTCAAGGCAAAGCTTGATCACTGGAAGGCCGATCAACAGGCCGAGACGCAACGAGTAAGTTTCCCTACCTGTGATATTAACACGAACCATTCATATACTAATTGTTCTAGAACGTCGAGAAGGCGAAGGCCGAGATTGAGAAGCTGGAGGCTGAGGAAGCCGCGGAGGCGTCTGGCACTGCGACCCCTAACGGCGTCGATGGTGACAAGGCCGACGCTAAAGTAGAGGCTGTTACCTCGGAGCTCAAAGATGCTTCTTTGGAAGAGAAGAAGGAATAGATTTCCGATGACTTCCCCAAACTAGACTCCAAAAATGAGCCGAAGACTAAGCATGAGGAGGAAACTAAAACTGAAGACGATGATTCTGCGATAGTGGTATCTTCTGATGTTGTGCCGCAGGGCAATCAGGAATCGTCTAGTACTGACACAAACTCTATCCCTGGGCCCGATGAGCCGAAAGCAGAAGACATCTCGCTGGTGGTTTCGGGCTCAGTTGGAGAGAGTTAGGTGTTTCTTGCATATGTTATCGTCACCCATAGCTCCGCATACCCCTTCATTGTGTAAACGTTTTATGTCTTTGCCCTCTCTCTTACCTACTTACTTATGATATCTCTCTGGCTCGGCATCGGTACCTCTCTGTAGGAAAAGGCTACTGCAGCGATTCAACGGCGGGGATAAATAAAGAATCTCTTATCAATTTAAACGCTGCGATCCGTCGTGCCTAGCCGTCTCAACCAACTATATACCTCTGATTAGACCAAGATGCCACGACTTTCATGTGCTTCACCCACCGCTATACTTATCTTAGCTAGGTCATTGTGCTGTTAGCCCCATGAACGGGTCGATTCCGCCACTCCCCGCGGCAAGCTGCTGTTTCACAAGGGCCATCCATCCTGCGTCAACTCGCGTGATACACGTGGACATGAGCATGCCACGAAACAGCGCGAACTCAACGAGCTTCTTTATGGGGTGGGTTTCCAGCCCAAGTCATGCAGAAGACCTGACGGGATCGGTGGTAAGCTAAGATTCCGGGGGGGTTGGAGGAGGAGGAGGAGGAGGGGGAGGGGGGGCCGAGAACCCCGTCCGTCCCGCTTCCGTCGTTTTGGGGTTGGTTGGCTGGTTAGGTAGGTCTCGAGGTTGGGCCGCGCTGCTTTGCTGTTTCCCTTCCCCCCCGTTGATCCGTAAGTGATTTACTATATACGTACGGCTACATGAAAGGCCTGACGTCTTCTTGTCTCGTCTGCGCTAGGTACACCACATAGCTAAGGCTAAGCGTGATGCACGCCAGACCAGTCTCGTGATCGATGATGCAGCGTGACAATTGTTACACTCTCGATACTCACCTGCATAAGTACGCATTCACTTGCACTGCAGCGCAGCGCATACACATCCTTTGCGGCATACATGACGTTTTGTACCTAGGTACGGGAATCAAGTGTGCCCAGTCCGTGGTTTACTAATCCATGGATAAGGTGGCTTGGTATATATACCATGTCCTTCTGTAAACATCTGGCCATACATGCTACCATCTACGTACGCATGTATACATGCATACATGTACGTATACAGATGGATGATAGGAGGTCATGATGTATCAGTCATACTGTGTATGTATGTATGTGCGTGTGTACGTGCGTGAGTGGATTGCGAGGAGGAAGAACTGCGCAATACTCCCAGGTAGCGTTTTGCTGGCAGAATATGATGCGATAGACAGAGAACGCGTACCGCGGCATCGCGCCTGATCTGACCGGACTCACTTGGTCTACATACTACCTGGGTATCTACCAGCCGTCTGTCAAAGGCACGGCAGATTCCGAAGTCGGGAATGGGAGGAAAAGTTCAGTCTAGATATATCAAATGAGTAAGTAGTACCGTGTGTACATACCATGCAAAAGCCAGTGGTTTGTGCGATTTCCATCCAATCCACTGCGTATCCCGGGTGGCGGGTGAGGCGATGAGAGGGTGTTTGGTACAGTCGTTTGGTACAGTATATATTTAGCGAAATAGGGGGACACGAGCGAGAGAGAGAGAGAGAGAGAGAGGTGTTCCACTGCATGCTGGCCAATCCAAGGGGATAGTTTGACCGAAATCTCGCGACGTGCATGTTGTCTCTAGCAATCCAATGCATGACAAGCGGGTTGGTATACATGGTGTCATTGGGGTACGTGTGACTTGTACATACCTCATTTTCATACTGATCGTGATATCATAAATACGTATACGTACTTGCACACATACATACACTACATATAGATAGGTTAGGTTGGATTAGGTTGATTTAATAGCACGTTTCGTTTCTATTGAAACGTGGGACCGGTCACAGGAATCGGCAGATTACCGAACGCTATCGTTGCTTTGTTCTTTGGTTTTGCATACATACACGTTGTCGACCCTATATCTACGTAACCTTCTGATTTTAAGTCAGCTGTTCATACTGGCTGACTATGGGTATCTCGTGGATCGATGCGGTAGTTAGCCGGGACCTGAATCTTACCCCATCTACGTGTCGGGCTGTTATAGTTGCGGATGCTGTTATGGCGCAAGGTCGCGGGTCATTGCATAGGATGGCATACCGTGCAACAATTCATACACTCACATGACGGCGATCCGAGAATTGGGCGTCTTGGGAGGACTGAAGGTCACCGAATTCATCGGATACCGGTCCAGAGCGGGTGTGTTTCGAATATTTGATTTCTTGTCTACTACTCTGTAAGGGTCTCGAGACTTGAATGCGGATAGACAGACAGTCAGAGGCGTATTCCATACTCCGTCCTGTCTGCGAACCGGTCCAATGCTCATAGTCAACCTCATGGGTGTCAACGTATTGATCTGTAGAACTAGATCACCCCCAATCTAGGCTTTTTTGACGAAGCCTAACGAGACTGAGCGAAACGTATTCCAAGCGTATTCCAACTTTCCCAGACACCCGTGTATTATAGCAGCCTTGCGTTTTGGTTGATTCTGGCCATTTCTCTTCAGTGACCGCATATTCCTTCCTACCGGAGAGCGAATATTCGACGTTTAAACAACTTGGCTGCGAAGACTCTCACTACACCCTCTCCTCCATTTATGAATTAATACTTTGAAACTCCGTACTCCAATACCGCTATCCGCGGTTTAACCGTATTCGAAATGTTAACGAACACATACAACACCGTCCAGACCTAATGGAGTGGAGACACACGATCTAAAGGCTCATCTCCTTGAACCTGCAAGACAGAGCGGTGAAGTGGTAAAGGAAGAGACAAAGGAACCTTAGAACAAGAGCGTCAAAAGATAACGGTACCGGCGCCATGCAATATGATGATGGACCTGGGCCATGATTTGTTTTCCGGCCAGCTCCTGAATGCATTGCGAAACGTAGTCATCGACTCATATAATCGTCGTCTCGTGAAAAACTACCCTCTTAGCCTCTGGAATATGATGGTAGTCAGGTTGCGGTATGCTGCGCGAGAAAAAGAAAGCTTGCTTAGTTTCGGCATCCGGCGTCCTCTGATAACGCCTGAGTTGTAGTGAATCAATACTGGCCCATTTAATCCATCGCATCGTTGAATAAGAGGGTTCCGCTAAGCACGATTATGGACCACCTATGTGATAGTTATAGAAACTTTGCGGTGGTGCTGTCGGCGGCCGGAACCCCCCCTGCTGCTGCTGTCGTCTTGATCGTGGTACGGGCGCCATGGGATTTCCGATCATAGGAGGGGGAGCGGGCGTTCTCCGCTCAATTGCAGGTGGTGGCGGCGTCCTTCTGGTACGCACCCTCTCGTGTGCGCTTTCCGGAGCTATGGTTGAACTCCTTCGATGTTTTCTCGCGGCCCCGTTCATTGCGCTAAGTGGTGGATCTTTCACGGCAGGGTCATCTTCTGCGGGGAGGTTCATCTCGACCAACCCAAAAAAATACTCTAGCACTTCTGGATACCGCTGAACACTTGACTGCCAGTCCTCATCGATGCCTCGCTTGAGAGTCGCCTGAGCTGCTTGAATTTCACTTGGATGTGGAGGCGCGTGGTAATAATGATAAGCATGCGCTGTTAACCGTTCCATGTGTTCGCTATGTGCAGCCTTCCGCCGCTCAGTAAGCAGTCGAAAATACTCGAGTATATAGTCTTGGGCATGTGCTCGAACCCAAGAACTAGTATGGCATTAGCACGAATTGGGTTTGCAGGCACGCGTCGGTGTTAAGGTTCAGCCGATGCAGACTAGGGATATTGCGATTGACTCACCGTATTTCATTGTAAACCGATTGCATCATCCGAAGTTCTGCATGCTGAACTGCAGCCTCGAGCCCCTTGGCCTCGCAGTCACAAGCATGGGTGGCAGGGGCATGGCAGATAGCACAGTCCGGGTCCATCCTAATGACGGACTTGCGGTGTTTCTCCCTGGGAAGCATCTTAGCGGCGTGAAGCCGGAGGCGGCGGAGGCGAGGACGGCCGGCGTGTGAGGTCGGTGCACATAGGGGACGATGGGATTATGATGTGCTATTGTACAGCGTATCCATAGAGTGACCCGAAAGGGTCCATGGAGCGAGAAGGGGGAGGGAGGATCAGAAGTAAGCAGAACGGCAACTGACCTGTATTATGAAGAGGAAGACAAGCAACAGCACAGCAGCGGGCACCACGGTCCAGGTAGTGGGAGTGTTGCAGCGAACCGCGTGGTGGCAGGAGGGGGGGAATTGGACAAGAGGTGTTCAGTCTGTGGCTAGCTCTCGATTGTCCTGCAGGAGACAGAATTGACCGCCCGGTCGAATGCGGCGAAAGGAAAAAAGGAGGGCAGCAAATAAGGAGAGGGAAGAGCAGGCTTGCAACCCGATATGGCCGATATCACGGGAGCCGGACAGCTCTATGGGCTCTAAGGGCTCTAAGGGCTCTAAGGGCTCTACGGCTCTGTGGGAGTGTGGGGTATCGACACAACCACGAGACAGCATACACAGTACGGGAGAAGCCAAGATGGGCGAGCGTGTATGTGTGTGAGAGAGAGAGCGGGCAGGAGAGAGCGGGAGGACGGGCTGTCCAGCTGTCTGTCTGTATGGCTGGTTGGCTGGTTGGCTGGCTGGCTGGCTGCTTTGCTGGCTGGCTGGCTCACGGGCTGAGCGACAGACAGATAGACTGACTAACTGACTGACTGACACTGACTTGACTGACTGACGAACACTCGAGGCTAGGGGGGAGTAAGAGTGGTGGTGCAGAGCGATGCAAAGACGGAGGGACACACAAGACCAATTGACGAGAGCGAGAGAATCAGCAGAGGTTGCGAGTGTAACAGCCCAGCGAAGCCCGAGCACAGAGGGATGTCCACGTCCGGCAAGGAGATAAAATTTGGCTGTCGTGGCTCGAATGGGCGGCCGGATTACTACTAGTATGCAGAGTGCATGAGAGTAACCCAATCGAGTATTCGCAGATCCGCCGACATTGCTGCACACCCCAGATCTTGATCAAGCTGTTGGTGAGGGGGGCGGCAGCGCGAACTGGGGGAGCGCCAACGACACAGCACGAGTCCGGGGTTGGCTGTTTGGCTGTTGTCTTTGGAGAAGGGGAAGGAGAAGGAGACGGTATCGAAGCGAAATGATTATAAAATTAAAAAACGATATTCTCTGTTTGTTTTGTTTTGGCTTAGAGGAAAGGCCCGAGGGAGACGAGAGCGAGGTCGGATAGAGGTAGATAAGATGTAAATAGATACCTAAGGTAGCTTCGATACCTACCGAGGTACTTCATTGGTAAGGTAAGGTAAGGTAAGTTAAGGTACAGAGTAGGTAGGTAGTCTTGAGCCTCCAAACCGACGCTTGCTGCTGGCTCGAACCACCACCCACATTATAGATCATTAGGTGTAGAGTGATACTAAACTAACCCAAAGCCAGATAAGACAACAAAGGACACAGCTAGATGATTGGACACGATGGGCTCTCTCTTCCACAGTATGAATACCATATGCAACAAACACATAGGCAATGTCTTGGACTGAACGCAAGTCGAGGTACTGTAGACCAGTTTTGTCGACTTATACACCGCTTTTGTCGACCACTTACACACACGGCACCTTCGTTTACCGAGCTATCGGCGGCTAATTGAGACAATGGCTCGCTAAAAAAAGACAAGGGGTGCACAAGCCCGAGGAATTAAAAGCTTTATACTCAACTGATACAATTGCTAGCGAAAACACAAATAAATGATCAATTACCTAACTACCTACCTACCTAGGTATTGCTGCAGCATATATGTACGCTACTTATCCTACCTATGAAGTAATAGTAGTTGAGTCTATCAAGACTACGCATGTTTAGTAGTGGTTCTGATGTGTTGTCAAACATCCACCCTGCAAGGCCCCCCTTGTCCATGGTCTGGTCTTTGCTGGTTAACTGTTTCCCCTTGTTTCCGGTTCGCTACCGGCGCTAATCTTTCCAGGTCTAGCGGATCTGGAGGCTATCTTATCGCCCAAAAATCCTAGCAACGCGGTACGTACCGTCATGTAACTACAGTCCATGTTCAACAAGATGTCATAGAACGAGCACGACGCTCAACCCAATCAGAGCCACCGATGATGCCTCCGAGATGCTCTCCAGCCTCGGGGTTCTTTCTTCCATTTTTATATCCCACCCTGTTTCGCTCTTTTGCCCGTGTACCCCGGGCTGGTTTCTCAACCTCTACACCCGTCTTGACATCTGCCACTGAGGACTGCGACGGGACTGGCGCTTCGGCCACGAACGATGCAATACCCACCTCACGCCTGAACCCCGCGCCGGATGACTATTCTATCTCGAGCTTCGCCGACAAGGCTAGGATAACGGTTCAAGCCGGTGGCGGCGGCCACGGCTGCATTTCGTTTCTCCGCGAGGCATTCCTGGCCAACGGGCCTGCTAACGGCGGCGATGGCGGGCATGGCGGTAATGTCTATATACAGGCTGTCCATGGCGAAAACTCGCTGCACAAGCTAGCCCGCCGTCGTATCATCCGTGCGGGCCGGGGCAAGACGGGGCAAGGCAGCAATCGCGGTGGCGCCCGAGGCGAGGACGTCATCATCCAGGTGCCCATCGGCACCGTCATCCGAGAAATCGAGAGGATAGACCCGGTAGTTGAAGAGACTATGTTATATCGCCAGGCGAGGGAGAAGGAGCGCGAGTATGAGAAACTAGTCAAAGAGGCCGAAGCAGCGGCTCAGGCCAGTGAGGAGACCGGCGTTGGTGAGAGCGAGGCCCTCCGGCTCAACATAGAGTTACCTGAACCACCCGAACATCCAAATGCGCATAAGTTTGTCTTGTATCCCGGCATGTCATCCGGCGAACGTCGTAACTTATCGCTACCCCGATTATGGAACCGGGAGCGTCTATATGCTCAGCCCGAAGCCCCTGTCCACCTTGACCTCTCCGTCGCTTCCCCTCGTCCGATCTTGTTGGCGGCGGGGGGGCTCGGCGGTCTGGGTAACCCACATTTCGTCTCTAAAGATCGGCCTCGTCCCCTATTTGCAACTAAGGGAGAGAGGGCCGTGCGCATGCGGTTGGAACTCGAGCTTAAGCTCCTCGCAGACGTGGGCTTTGTTGGGCTTCCAAATGCCGGTAAAAGCACCCTATTGCGTGCCCTGACACGTAGCCGTGCCCGCGTTGGCAGTTGGGCCTTCACAACGCTTCAGCCCAACATCGGCACCGTGGTACTCGATAATCATAAGGGCCGCCCAATTATGAAGCCACGATCATCCAGGCACTCCTCCCCTTCCCATTCCGTCATCCATGATGCTACCTTGGGGTCCGTTGTCGTGTCACACCAACCCGACCAGGTGCAGATTGGCGAGGCGCCAGAGCCACGCAAACGCTTCACCATCGCGGATATTCCAGGTCTTATTGAGGGTGCGCATTTGGACCGTGGGCTGGGAATAGAGTTTCTACGTCACGTTGAGCGGGCAGGTGTTCTCGCCTTCGTCATTGATCTGAGCGCAGGCGACGCAGTCAAAGCACTTAAGGCTTTGTGGACTGAAGTTGGTCTATATGCGCGCATGCGCGAGGACGAAGAACGAGAGAGGGAAGCGAGCGAACGTATCGATTGGCAAGGAGATGGAACCGCATTGGAAACGGGCCGGATGATGATCGCAGACCTGCCCGAGCCGACAACTGAGCCAACCGGCTTGTATATCGCCGCCAAACCATGGTTTGTCATTGCCACCAAGGGGGACCTACCCGAGACCGAGGGGAACTTCACTAAACTGAAGGAGTACCTAGATGCTATCACAAATGGTGAGGCGCTTCACCCTAGTGGTGTTGAACATGCCTGGACAGAGGATTGCGTTGCAATTCCAGTGAGTGCCATTCACGGGCAAGGCGTTGATAGGATAATACAATGGACGTTGGAACTATTAGATGATTGATATCGGCAACGACAATTCAAAATACAACTTGTATAATACACCATATGTGGTCTTCATAAAGACTTTTTGATATAATATTAGGGAAGTCAATACAGCCCGTTATTTGGGAGTACTGACAATTTATAAGTTTACCCTTGGAATATGGAAATATGGAGTGTGGCTTGTAGCCGGATATGATTCGCTGGTCTTGGATGTCATAGCCACGCCTGCAGCTGACCACCTGCAGGTCTCTAACAGGCAGTGCTCACTATAGTATTCTTTAAGGCTGCCTCTCCTTCTAAGGGTTGGAGACTTCATTTGTATTTAGTCTCTACGTTTTCACAGCGAAAGCGTGGCTATCTACGATATCGCGGATCTCAAGACTGTGGAATCAAGCTATATTCATGGATCCATTATCATTGACAGCTAGTGTAATCGCAGTTATTGGGGCACTGCGCGCTGTCACGAAAGGCTACAAGTATATTGCTGATTTGGGCAAAGCTTCGCAAGAGTTTATTGAACTGGTGGATGAAGTGAGTTGAATTCTCCGCTTCTGAACTGTTCTGGTTGACACCGGTACTAGATAGAATCCGTCCATGCCTACCTTGGGATGCTACACTCAGTGCTAGGCTCCAGCACGCAGGCGTTTGTGACTATTGATTTGACCCCTTTGGGCGCTGCACTCTCTCGTTTGGATTGCACTATTCAGAGGCTGCAGTCGGCGCTGAAACAGGTTGAGGCGGACTCCAAAACTAGCGATGATCGCAGGATATCAAAGATAAAATGGCAGATCTACAAATCAAGAGTGATTCAGCTTAGAGACGAGGTTCATTCTAGAAAACAAGATCTCGTCGATAAGGTCGGCATAGTTCAGCTTGCATTGAGGTGAGTGCATCCTTGCCATGGTCGGTTTCTGTCCTAATTCAACAAGCGTGCTTAATACCAATTTACTGCCGGTCGCCTACGCCAGAGCGGAAATACCATATACGAGACATGATAACCCTACTAGCGGAAAGCCATCACCTACAGCACTACTAAACGACAAGCAAATAAACTCTTTAAATGGTGGGCCCCGTGGTCAAGTCGAACGCTGTTGTTCTGCTAGCTGCTCATGCCGATGCCATCGACTTTCGGCTTCAAACTCCCAGCCATGGCTATTACGCACAATACGACAAATCTTATCATCAGTTTTGACGGCATCCTACTGGGAGCCTACGCTATGCGATGACCAAGTCTGTCGGGACGCAACTCAGCAAAAGCTAGCTCTAGTCTACCGGATACCTTTACTCCAACATGCTATCTGGTTAAGGCTAACATGGACCTCCGTCTTCGGTCCTGGGGCATCTCTTCACCTTAGGGTTGCACGAGTGGTAACAGACTCAAGAGCCCGCGATATCGCGGCTTGTGGCACCCCCCAAATGCTGCAATACATGTTTGAAGAGAGGAAAGCTCTTCCCAATGACATAGCGCCATGTGGTGAAAGCTTACTGCTTGTGAGTCGAAAAGAAGCTCTGGAGTTTCTACATAATAATCCTGGTTAGACCGCAATTCGCTTTTATAATCACGATGTAATCGATTACCTACTCGAACTGGGCGCAGACGCATCCCAACCGGACTTCTTTGGGTGGTAAGGGAAACGTCCCTTGTTAAGATCTAGACTGCTTACTGATGACACAAGTTCACCCGCCCTTTTGATTCGATATCGAACGAGGCACGAGACAAACTCGTACCGTAATAATAGCAAGCACCAAATGATAGCGAAAGATTATTACAGTTCACAATTACCGGAACATCCGCTATGCGAAGCATTAGCAAAGGCCACTGATGCCGAATTCGAGCAAGCTCTGAATGACTATGCCTCGCTAGTGAACGAGCCAACGGAATTCGGTTCGACTCCTTTACATATAGCAACGAACCTAGGGCGCTGTTCGGCGATGAAGTCGTTGCTCCTGAGAGGAGCAGACCCAAATAATCGAGATGTATTTCATCGGGTTCCGTTGCATCAAGCAATCATCGCGAACAACTACGAAGCTATTCAAATACTCCTTCCATTTGCCGACAGCAACCTCCTCGACAAACGAGGTCGCAACCTATTTGAATTTGCACTTTTTTGGTCTTCGAGTAAAGTAATATCCATGCTATTGTCATCTGGTATAAAAGAAGGCAGCTTACTACGAGACGGTCCATGGAATGCCTTTGAGTGGCTTGCTAGGAGGGAGAGCTTCTATTGCCAAGACAAGGATGATATGGAAGCCATCGTCCTTCACCTCTTAGACGCCGGGCTAAAATTCGATGATTATGGCCGAAATCCTTGTGAAAAGGCAATCGAAGAGAATAATTTTCATGTTCTGCACACCTTCTTGAATCTAGGGGCCAAGTTTCACGTCCCAGGAAAAGGGGAGCCCAGTGTACTCCATACGGCTGGGCACTATGCTACGTTAGACACAATAAAGCTTCTTAGGGAAGTTGGGATCAAGGAACTCGACCCCGACGCGAGGATCGAGGGATGGACTCCTATGGAATTATTCGAATTCCGAGAGACGTACACGGATTCGAAATTCGGTATTGAGAAAATGAGGCCAACTGAGGAAGAGTCTATAGAGTTTAGAGCGCTCATCAACGAGGTGCGAGAACGGTACAACAAGTGGAAAACTTTACTACAAGGCGATGATCTGAAAGTTGACAACTCAGGAGAAGACGACATGCTGCTTGATGAAGAGTGTAGGAAGCCGGCGGGAAGGGAGCAAGTATTACCAGGGGCATGGGTGGAGTAGAACTGGACTCTTGAGAAATGAGAATGAAATGAACCTGTCGAGAATAGTGATCTTATATTCTCATATCTGTCACCATCATAACAATTATGAGATTAAAGCATCAGGAAAATGGAATAAAGACTGAGATACGGGCTCAGAATCCGTATAAACACCTGTCTCGCGTCTCCGTTTGTATCATTTATATGGTCAAGTCCGAGAGATGAAACGGAGAGTACACATGAAGACATATGTCTCGAACTTCCGTTTGCCACCCATGGATAATATGCAAGTACCCTCTCCGGAAGCTTCCGGAAAGTAGATTGAATGCCTGTCGCGGTTGTTATCTGGATGTTGTTGGTTCAACTTGCTATGTGGCTTGGCATATGCCACAACCACGACCTTAAACTGAGCCAAGCTGGGAGCGGCCTGTCACTCATGCATGTAGATTCCCATGCTAACACTTTCTTTTAGAAAAAAAACCGATTTAGTAAGGCAACAGAAGTTTTTCTACTTAGGGTCTTTGTGCTTGCGTTTGCAGTTGTAGTCAATCTCGGCACCGTGCAGGCGCAGATTGACTTATAACCCTTAGCCAGCTTTTTCACCCCTAAACTGCATAACGGTACCTTCGAGGTATATAGTTATTCACAGATTATCTATGGCTCCAAATGTACCTAGTAGATACGGCCTCCGAGACAATATTCACCTATGGAATAAGTACCCTTGTGTACAAGATCATATCATTTTGTGTGTTTTGTGTATACGTACCTTTGTAGGTATCAATGTACATGGGAAACTAAATGAATCTGTTGCCTGTTTCTCGAGGAAGCTTCTCATTTATTTGTGGACAAGCTCTCAAATTTTCTCTCTCTCTCTCTTTCACTTCAATAATCTGCGCTTGCCTCCTCCCTTCCTAAACCATACCTGCTGCAACTCATCTTCGACTCTATTTTCTGAAATTTATTTCACTACCAATTTCGCAGAAATGGGCACAAAAGAGGACGCACCGGGTGCCGGTAACCTCTCCGTTCTGACAAAAGTAGACAAGTTGCGCGAGCTCATCGGCACAAGAGTTGCCTTGCCTCAGGTACGTCTCGCATTCTCTTTCTACCAGTGATAGTATCTATACTAAGTCTGTAGGTTGTTGTTGTTGGTGATCAGTCATCTGGCAAGAGCTCCGTTCTCGAGAACTTGACTGGATTTGGGTTCCCTCGCGATGCAGAGCTATGTACACGCTATGCAACGCAGATTACCTGCCGCCGTGAGGCACAGGAGAGCATTGCTGTCTCTATTATTGTTAATCCAGATGCTACGCCTGATTCGCATGCTCAAGTGAAAGATTTCCATCGCACATTCACCGATCTGTCTCCAGAAAATCTTGCCAAACTATTTACAGAGGTAGGTCTCCCACTCATGTTGCAGTCAGAAGAAACATGACTCATCATATCTAGGCAAATGAAGCAATGGGTGTCAGTACTAGTAGCCATGCTTCTAATCTAGATGCCTCCCCGTTGCCCGCGTTCAGCGAGCATATTCTCAAGATTGAGAAGCTGGGTCCCAACGTAAGTTACAAGTGGCATTTCCACGAGCCAGCTCCCTTAAGCGCCTTCTAATCAATCACAGGAAGATCACTTTACTGTGATTGATGTTCCTGGTATCTTCAGACAGGAGACTCAAGGTAAGAACGAGATGCCTGATGTTTAATTTTATCTAACCCGTTGATAGGCGTTACTACTGAGGGTGATATTGAGCTCGTGATGAACATGGTTAAGAAATACAGTAAGCTACAACAGTTTCCCCGACAAATTGACTTGTAGTATGAACTAATGGCAACTCGTAAAGTCCACGACCCGCGGACTATGTAGGTGGTAACCACATGTGAAGTGATCTACATGCGGCTAACAACTTGGATAGTATTTTGGCCATTATGCCTAGCAATGTCGACCCTGCTACACAGGAGATCCTGAAGTTAGCAAAGAAAGCAGATCCAACTATGACCAGAACCATGGCAGTCCTCACGAAGCCCGATCTAGCGATCGAAAAAGCAACCCAGCAGATTGCCATCGACCACGTTTTAGGAAAACGAGGCGATCTAACATTGGGCTACTATGTTGTCAAGAATCGCGGACCAGACGATGCCGATAAGACACTAGGACAGGGACAGATAGAAGAGCGCATGTTCTTTTCGAACGCTCCATGGTCAGTTCTAGCCCATACTGGCAAGGCAGGAATTGGCTGTCTCAAACAGCGTGTCCGGGGACTTTTGACCGACCTCATCAAGAAAGAGTTTCCTAAGCTTAAAGCCGAGGTTTCTAAAGAGCTAAGCGTTGTCAGAGCTCATCTTGATGCGATGGGGCCATCGAGAAACGATCAACATACGCAGCGAGCGTATCTTAACCGGATGAGCGAAACTTTTCAATCCGTAGCCCGAGACGCGCTTACTGCTTATTACACCGGTGATAGAATATTCTCGGACAGACACGATCTCCGACTAATCACTCGCGTTGTTGAGGCGAGTGAGTGTTACGCAGATGAGATGTTGAATAGCGGACATACGCGTCCATTCTTAGCCGACAAGAATGATCATAAGGATGTGGTTGCTGAGCAGGGCGAGCAGTCTTTTTCTTGCAATCCGGCTAGTGAAGAAGTATCCTCGATCTCCGAGAAGCAGGGCATTAACTTTGATACAATTTCCCAAGACTATCCCGAACTTGAAGAAATCTTTGATTCTTGGGATGGTTCCAAAGATGATAGAAATACCTCCAGTATAATGGATTACATTGAGGGTGTGTACAAGTCAAGCCGAGGACAAGATCTTGGAACTGTAAGTCATATATCCTGAACAGGTTAATATCGACGTCTCACACTAGGAATAGTTCGGAAACGGTCTACTGGGTACGTTGTTCAAAGAGCAATCAAGAAATTGGGAAGACATTACGATGGAGCATATGAGTGTGATTATCTACTACGTCCATCGCTTTATCTCCGAAGTGATCAGGTCAATCTGTCCCGACCCAAGAGTCCACGAAGAACTATGGAATGGATACCTTCTTGAAGAATTGATGGCCTCCTACCGCAAAGCTATGGACCACGCAAAATTCCTACTGCGTATTGAGCGCGAGGGATCGCCATTGACCCTCACGCACTCGTTCAGTGAACACATCCAGAGAATCCGAACAAAAAAACTGGTTAATGCAATCACGGAACTGGGTATCGGGCGCGATGAAGATCTTGAGTCTTCGAGCGAGCACGACGAAAACTACATCTGCCTCAAGCCGTCTCACTTACAAAACTTGATCATTAATAAAGGCAATGCAGCCCAGGTACGCGAGCATATGCATGATCTCCTCAGCAGCTACTACCGAGTCGCACGCCAGCGCTTCGTCGATGTGATTTACCAGCAAGCTGTGAATCACTACCTGCTCTTTGGAGAAAAGAGCCCGCTCAAGATCTTCAACACTGACATGGTTCTGAGCCTCAATGAAGAGCAACTGGACATGATTGCCGCTGAGGATGCGCCTGTCAAGCAGCGCCGAGAGAAGCTGGTTCGAGATATCGACAACCTCGTCGAGGCTCTCAAAGTGTTGAAGGGGTCCCGATAATTGGACCGGTCTACCGAGTTGTGCTATTGGATGATGGTCTTCTGTTCTGACATTCTGCCGCCTAGGACTTGCATGAGTTGTATTTTAGACGGTAGAGGTTTCAACCCCGGCCAGATCATCCATGTGTGCCTCTAGGTTTCGTTTGGTAGGGGTGAGATGGGATACTCGCTTTCAGGCATCATAAGTACCTAGTCTAGACTGGACCCTCGATAAGTAGAATTGTGCAGCCGTGAATAAGCGGCATACGTATGCAGAAAATTTCCTCTTCATTATGATTCTTCATGATGTACGCCTGGGTTGATCACTTAAACTATCATTGGTAGGTGCTCCACTCAATAAGTCTATCTACCTAGGCAGTATATTAGAGATCCTGCAAAGTCATTTCGTGCTTGTCAAATGTTACATAAATATTTACAGTACATCGAACTTTTGGGTGGTTTGGGAGGCCGCCAACCATATGTCATCTATATATCACGTAGCTGCCACGTGGAGGTACCTATCTCGGAGCTTTCGATCTCGGGTCTGTTCGGGGCTTGACATATCTATTCCGTCACATGTCGATCGACACCGGTAGGAAAGTATTGAAGTAGTCAGGGCTGGTTGTCGTTATGCGCGCCCTTCGTTCCCCGCACCCCATCCGAAAGCCGATACCCCTCGGGTGGCACGGTGCCTATTTAGGGACGACCCCGTGGGGAAGCTTCTCCCACGTATAAACTGTATAATATCTTTCGTAGAAACTCTAGACAATACAGTTTCTCGCCTGCGTCTCATCGGTGACACGCTAGTTGTTTCCCGTGACTTATTAGTACAAACTTACAATTCTTCAACATGTCTCCTCACTCTACCAAAGATGCGCCGAGCATGGAGACGGTGGCAAAGGGCAAGGTGAGATTCTCCGGTTGTAATGGAGCAGAATGATTAGAGCTCAACGAACTTGTACAGTTCCCGAAACCGCCAAGCTTCAAGGATCCGCTTGACGAGCGTCAATATCTCAAGCAAAGATTAGCGCTGGCGTTCCGACTCTTTGCTAAGCAAGGGTATGATGAAGGGTAAGTCGGCCTATTCAAGATACTATTCTGATGCTTGATATTGGACTGAACATAGTGCAAATAGAGTTGCTGGCCACATCACAGTCCGAGATCCTGTTGATCCGACCACGTTTTGGGTGAACCCCTTTGGTGTTGCGTGGCCACTACTGAGAGCATCAGATCTCATCCGCGTCGACCACAATGGTCAAGTAGTGGACGGCGGGTCGATACGACTTCTCAATGTCGCAGGTACGTTCAATAGTTGAACCCAGCCATATGCGCCGAGATCTGTCTGTCATACAAGAACACCTGCTAACAGTGCGTAGCGTACATGATCCATTCCGCGGTCCACGCGGCAAGGCCCGATGTCAATGCTGTAGCACATAGTCACTCAATCTATGGGCGGGCATTCTCGACGCTTGGGCGCTCGCTGGATATCACCACACAGGACACGTGTGCATTCTACAATGACCTCGCGCTCTACGACAGCTTCGGCGGCATCGTGCTGGGACCAGAGGAAGGGCTGCACATCGCTGAATCTCTAGGGCAGAAGAAGGCGGCTATCCTCTCTAATCACGGGCTGCTGGCCGTCGGGAAGACGGTGGAAAGCTGCGTTTTCTGGTTCACGAGTCTCGAGAAGTGCTGCCATGCCCAACTACTGGCTGATGCGGCGGCGGCTGGACGCGGCGGGGAGACTGTCAAGGTTGCAGATGATGAGGCGGAATTCACGTATAAGTCCATCGGCTCTGAGCAGGCAGGGTGGTTTAGTGCGAAGCCGGCTTTCGATATGATGGAGCATGAGGCCGGGAATGAGTACAAGATGTAACGTAACGAAAGCCAGAAAACAACAATAGCAACTGCCCTTGATTCAGATTGATAACATCTGGGTGCTCGTGAGTAGGATGATAATGCCCAGCAAGTTATGATTATACCAAGGACCCAAGTAGACTACCTAAGTAGGTAATCCGAAGAACTGTGGTCCATGAATAGTCATACCCGTTATACAAATATAAGTTTGATTTGATGCATAACATATGCCCCACATTGCATATGAGGCATCATGGTGGGGTTACCTACAAACCGTTCGTCAATTGGCGAAAGCTCTTGAGAGCTTCGCGCAAAACTTCCAACTCATCGACGCGGTGCCGGACCTGCATTGGAATTTCTACGGCGCACTCGCTGCCTTGGAAACGTCGACCTCTAAGAAGCGAGGCGCTCATGATACTGGTCGCATTAGCAGCACTAGTATAACTTGAAGGTTTCCTGAGCCTACGCCATGGGTCGCAAGAATCATCGAGTAAGCCGCGAGACAGCCGCCATCACTTACACATTGGATAACTAACCTGGCTTTTCTGTTAGGGTGGTCGCAAGGGTGGCGACCGTAAGGGTGGTGATGTTCGAAAGCCCCGCACTGACGCTTATCGATCTTATCCGGATATTCCCAAAAACAACGAAAGGCTGGAGACATTCTACAATAGCCTGCTTCCTCTTGACGATGCCGAGAAGTCAGAATTCTGGGAAGCGCTGCGCAGGGACCTCCCTAACTCGTTCCGTTTCTGCGGCTCCAAGGGTCATGCGGTCGCCGTCAAACGTCTTCTAGAGACGCGATATGCACCCGAGATCGACAAAATCGAGCACTTCAATGGCGACGTTGTACAGGCGCCTCAACCTGTCCCTTGGTACCCTGACGAATTGGCTTATTCGATGACGACACCGAAGCAGGTTGTGCGCAAGTTTCCTCCCTTTGCGTCTTTTCAGAAGTTCTTGGTGTCTGAGACGAGCGTTGGCAATATCAGTAGACAAGAGCTCGTAAGCATGATTCCGCCTCTTGTTATGGATCTTAAGCCTGGTATGACGGCGCTAGATCTCTGTGCTGCGCCGGGAAGCAAGTCTTCCCAGCTACTTGAGATGATTCACTCCGGTGAGGAGGCTAGAATTCGAAAGTTTATGGAATCATTTGGCGAGGCCGCGCTCCCTGGGAACGAGCAAGAAGATGTCGATCCTACAGAAGACGCTGCCGACGATGGACGAGCCACTGGACTTCTCATCGCGAATGACGTGGAGTATAAGCGATGTCATATGCTGGTCCACCAGCTCAAAAGACTTTCTTCTCCGAATCTTATAGTCACGAATCACGACGCTACCCTTTTCCCGCCACTTCGAATAAGCCGAGACCCAGAAAACCCCAACGTACCGCGATATCTCAAATTTGACCGAATCCTGGCCGACGTGCCTTGCTCAGGAGATGGGACATTGAGAAAGAATGCCGAGATATGGAAGACTTGGCAACCTGGAAATGCTTTGGGCCTTCATGCTACTCAGTGTCGAATCTTGGTCCGAGCCCTCCAGATGCTGAAAGTTGGTGGGAGGGTTGTCTTCTCCACATGTAGCATGAACCCTGTCGAAAACGAGTCTGTCGTTGTTTCAGCCATTGAACGCTGCGGCGGTCCTGACGTTGTCGAGATTATCGACTGCAAAGACAGACTCCCTCTCCTTAAACGCTACCCCGGCATGCATCAGTGGCAGATTATGGACAAGTCAGGTAGAATCTGGAACAACTGGGAGGAAGTCCAGCAGCATGTTTTGAATGGAGGACAGGCTCCTGGCAAAATCTCCCAAACAATGTTCCCCAGGCCGGACACGAGCAACTGCTCTGGCCTTCCTCTCGATCGTTGTATGCGAGTTTACGCCCACCAACAAAACACCGGTGGATTCTTTATCACAGTTCTTGAGAAGAAGAAAGAATTTAAGGCTAAAGAGGAAGTGAAATCTGAGTTTGCAACAACTAATACTTCGCAAAATAATGCTCCCGCATCGGGCGGAAAGAGCGCTACCACCGCGGAAATGGAGATTTTGGAGGAAGCTAAAGCTGCTGTCGGGGAGCCGACCGACGAGGTTCCCTCGGTCGGCTCTAAGAGGACACTTGGAGAAGCAGAGACGGAACAAGCTCCGGACAGCAAGAGACAACGGACAGAGACACCTACACCTGTCAAAATCGAAAACATCGCCGAAGCTGTTCTCAACGCTGAGGCAACCACAGTCGATAAGGACGAAACGGAGTCACCAGCGCCGAACGCATCGACTGATAAACGAGTGAAGCGTGTGGAGGGAAGCTATGAAGAGCCGTTCAAGTATCTTGCTGCAGATCATGAAGTAATCCAAAACATACGTGCCTTCTACAAAGTTTCGCCTCGATTCCCATCGGACCGGTTTATGGTGCGGAATGCTGTGGGCGAGCCATCGAAAGCTATATATTATAGCAGCCAGCTAGTTCGTGAAATTTTGGTGGAAAATGAGGGTCGTGGAGTTAAATTCATTCATGGAGGTCTCAAGATGTTCATGAAGCAGGATGCTCCATCTGCTGAGGTGTGTCGCTGGCGAATACAATCAGAGGGCCTTCCCATCATCGCTGGCTACGTCGGCCAAGAACGGGTTGTCCGGTTAACGGATAAAGAAACTCTTCACATGCTTTTGAGAGAGATGTTCCCAAAGTTCGTTAACGATGACTGGAAAAAGCTTAACGAGATTGGCGAACGGACTCGAGATATTGGTATGGGCTGCTGCCTTCTAAGCGTAGAGCCTGACGGCACTGATCCGGAGTTCTCCGAGCGCATGGTTCTGCCCTTGTGGAAGAGCTTCCAATCGCTGAACCTCATGCTACCAAAGGAAGACCGAGCAGCGATGATGCTCCGTCTCTTTAACGACACCTCTCCTGTCATTAACCGATCGCTGAAGGAATCGGCTAAATTAGAAGCTGAGAATGCGGATTCCGATGTGCAAGAGGGGTTGAAGGAGGACGCGGGTGAGGCCAAAGCCGAGGACGCTGTTGATGTGACGATGGATGATGGCGAGGCTAAAGCAAACGGTGATGATACGGCGCCAGAAAAGGCAATTGAGACACCAGAGGTGCAAGTTTGAGGCCAGAGATTGCCAGACTTCGCTTCTGACTGTTGATGCAACGAAAACAGAACCGGAACCAGAACCAAAAAGGAAAACGCCAAATCAGGCCCCAAAGTCAATGGGGCCACATCTTATTCTAAGACAGATGTGGCGATGATGTATGATCTATGGCAAGTTATTGCTGTTCACACTCCATTCGCCAGATAGTGTTGCAGCTTCTTACAAAGAGCTAGCAAACACAGCTAGATCGCAGAACCGCACCGGAAGTTATACCAGCTCCCTCATAAATACGGGCTTAGATAGCGCAAAACATAGAGATAGCCGGAACATAGCTGGGAAAATAGCTTGACGCCATCTCAAACAATATATATTAGCTTCCATAGCTCATTTGAATATTTGAGTCAAAAGCGAAAATTAGATCTATTCCTGAGAACTAACCTCGTTATAAACACAAGGTAAACGTTCACTAATAAAAGTTTACCGTACAGTATTCATTATAATACAAAGATCTTCCCGTAGGCTCATGCGGAAGCACTTTAAAGAAGCGCTTTCTCCCTAGGCCCCGTGACGCGCTCGAACGTATCGAGCGCCATGGTCAGAGTTTGGTGGCCGGACGTCTTGCTACGCAGCACGCCATCGTATTCGAGGACTTCGGCGAGCGGGACCTGGGCCGTGATCTGCAACATGCGCAGGCGGCCCTTGCGGGTCTCGCGCAGCGACTTTTGGAATTCGTACGAGTCGGGCGGCGCATAGATGTCGTCGATGTTGATCTCGGCACCACCGGTGGTATTGTTGTTGCTGTTGGCACTGCTGCTGCTGTCTTGTAGATCGCGCACCTCGAGGACTTGGCCGCCCCTGGCCGAGTGCAGGTCGTGCTGGATGGCGCCGGCCGCAGCCTCAGGACACACGATGGTCGCGCGCATCACGGGCTCGAGGATGGCTATGCCGTTTTGCTGCTGCGCGGCCGCGAGGGCGTCTTTGACGGCTTTCCGGGCGGCGCTGGAGAGGTGCGCGCCGGACGCCGTGCCGTGGTAGTCCGTCTCGCCGTCGTACGTCAGCGTCACGAGACAGCGATACATCGGGAAGCCCCGGCGCGGACCCCGGGCTAGACCTGCGATGGCGCCGTTGATGAGGTGCTGGCGCGTCGCCTCGACGTCGAAGGGGTGATCTTCCCCGGGGAACTGGACCCGGATGACGTTTCCGTCTCGCTCAACGTAGGAGGATCGCGGAAGCGCGTCGGTGAAGTGCTCCTCGAGCGGTTCGATGACGACCGTGCATGCTGCTATCCCCGTGTGGCCTGCCACTGTCTTGTCGAAGACGGCGCGTGTGGGTGCTGTCTGTATAGCTACGCTCTCCTTGTAATCGACGACAATATTACCCCATATCGCTTCCACGTGGTAATGGTTCTCTAGACGGTCCCGTGCGATTTCAAGATGGAGCGTACCCATGCCTGACAGTGTGTATTGTTCGGTCTTCTCGTCCTTTGACCATCTCAGACTGGGATCTTCTCGCGAGGCGTTTTCCAGTGCGATCTCGAGATTTTTGGCCCCTGTAGGCGAGTATGCGTCCAGAACGATAAAGGCTACAGCCGGTGGGATCTCAGGCGGCCGAACCTGAACATGCGAGACTTCTGTTGGCGGGGCCTTGTTTGACGACATGACCATCAGCGTGTCGCCTGTCCGGGCGGTCTTCAATCCCGTGAGCGCGCCTATTTGCCCGGGCGCCAGGTATGGAACCTCGACATTTTGGGAGGCGGAAATTTGCATGATGTTAAGTGGCCTCTCGAATGCTTGCAGATGAGTATTCCATAAGGGAGTATTCTTCTTGAGGATTCCGTGGTATACCCGTACCCAAGTCAGCATGCCTCGACGGGAATCGTTCACGACCTTGAAAACTGATGCCAAGGCCTCGACATGCGATTGCTTCTGCTTCTTTGCGGCTTGCGGAGACTGGAGGATCTGACCAAGTGGTAAAGACTTTTCGCCGTTCCTGACTTCAAGTTCTGGACGATCGAGCGGGCTTGGCAAGTAGTCGTTAACAGCGTTCTGTAATGGCACGACGCCGATATTCTTCAAGCTAGATCCCGCGAAGACAGGTATGAGGGAGCCATCACCACTGCTTATAATACGGCGTATACTCTTTTTAATCGGCTCGCTAGGAAGATCTTTGCCATGCTCTGTCCATGACTCCAACAGTTCATCGTCTTGTTCGCAGAGAAGTTCGATGAGTCTCTCACGGGCACGCTCAATCTCGTCTTTAATGGCTTTGTTTATAACGACTCCCGATAACTGCTCTGGGGAGTCGGCGGTGCCAGCCAAGCTGACAACACGGCCTGTGATGACGTCGACCACGCCCTTCATCGTATCGCCTTCCCACCAGGGGATCTGGCAGACCAATGGCATGCCGTTGAGCTTCAATCCAATGTCTTGGATGGACTTCTTGTATGAGGCGCCCTCGCGATCGAGCTTATTGACAAAGATGAAGCGTGGTATCTTGAATTCTTGGGCGGATGACCACACTCTCTCGGTGTGAGCCTCCACCCCTTCTACACCGTCAATGACACACACGGCGCCATCGAGAATAGGCATACATCGCTCGACTTCGAACCTGAAATCCACGTGACCAGGCGTGTCGATTAGGTTGATGATATGTGGCTGCATATTCGGGTCATGGTCATCCTTTTTTGGCCAGTTGAATGTGATGGCTGCAGACTGGATGGTAATTCCTCTCTGCCTCTCCATAGGCAAGAAGTCGGTGACGGTGTCACCATGATCAACATCTATATAGCTGATTAGTTTGACGGAGACCAGGTCACGGGATAACTTAGAACACAAAAGAGAGAAAGACGGAAGATAATTTTTAGTTGCTACTCACTGCCCGCGTGTCGTAAAGCACCGCTGTTGTAGAGCATTTGCTCCGTAGTCGTTGTTTTCCCCTAGATCCTGAATCAGTGTCAGGATTCACTATGAGAGTTGTGCATGAAAAGCCTACAGCATCAACATGGGCGACGATACCGATATTTCGGATATATCTTATTGGACTTTCTGGTGGAGGGGTAGCGGTGGATGTTATTCCTCTAACACAGCATTGAAAGTTATTTAGTAATGAAGGAGAAGCCGCCAGCCTTGTAAGGCCCCGACATCTCACCTGAGCTCCGCGAAGGGCGGCGGACAGGCTCATAATCACGAAGTGATGGTGTAAATCTGATATTGCACCATGCCTCTAGGGAAATGGCCCAAAACTTTTTCCTCTCAACTTATCTAGGAATAGGTAGGCAGGTTAGACAAATTGACACGAACCGCATTTAATAACATATAATACCTCTCTCTCTATCTCTGTCTCTCTCAGTTAGCAGCAAGATAAGTTACTACAGTGCATGTGCTATTCACGAATCATAAATGATAGAAACGAGACTGTTAGTAGGTATGCATATGCATAGCAGTTATACGCACAGGCCACGCTTAGGCATTGAGAGACTGAGCCCCACTATGTTACAGGTATGTACCTAAGGTTACATAGCCTAGCCCGTTACATGTGCCCATGATGAATCGTCGTCGAACCAACCCGACCCGTAACTTCACTGCCGTAAGCGAGCGTCTGTAGATAATTGTCGCTTCTTGTTCCTCTCGAACTTGGACACCACACGATATCCTTGCGCGACTCCGGGGTCTTGTATCTACGCATAAGCTCTACTCAAGTAGTTCGCCTTGCCTCACTGCCAGCTTGACCGGCCGACTCGGGCTGAGCATAACCTGCCTCAGCTTCCGCTTGCGCTGCCGCTCCCGAACGGCTTGGCCCCCTTTCAATCGCCATCGAATCCGTGCTTCTCAAGATGGACTATCGTGACGATCCTGCCGGCGCATCCCCATGGGGCTCACCGCCCGCCGCTCTCCCGCGCAATACCACCATATCTAGCTCCCAATCGTCGACGCCGTTCCAGTACGGAAGCCGAGAGCCGAGCAACGGCTTTGCGCAGGAGGATCCCGGACTCGACGCCTTCAAGAGGCCGAACACAGCCAGTAGCACTGCTTCGACGACCGACTACGAGCCCTCCCAGCAATCTGAACCTTCGCAACAGGCGGGCTTTGGCGCTGAACCAGAAGCACAACCAAGTGCGCCGCAGCCGCCGCAGGGCGAACCCTCAAATGACACATCATCCAATGCTCCGGGGACACAGCAGGGACAGCAGGGACAGCAGGGGCAGCAAGGACAGCAGGCGCGTAGGCCACCCGGGCCTCAATACAAACTGCAGGCCAAGATCACAGGGCTGGAAAGGACTGGCAAGAAAGATCCTATTCTAAGATTTGATGTCCATGTAAGTCCTCCTTTCTAGCTACACGGCTCTCTTGAAGCTGACTGAGGACGAAGACAAATATACCTAAATTTAGGACCACCCAATTCCGCGATGTCCGTCGCCTACATTCCGAATTCATCAAGCTCGCTGCCCATCTGATATCCGCCAATCCCAATGCCATGGTACCAGCCGTGCCCCCTTCGTTGACGTCTGCCGGTGCAGGCACAGAGGAGGACGAGGCCCGCGTCAAGGCGCTAATGCAAAGATGGTTCAACTACGTGTGCAGCAACGAGGTGCTCATGATGGACGATGAGATGGTCCTGTTCGTTGAGAGCGACTTCGGTTATAGCCCCATGATCAAGCGAAAGCAACCTGCCACAGGTGTGCGGAGAAAAGTCTTAAAGCAGTTTGCACCACCTCCAGACGACACTCCAGAGCTGGCAGAAGCACGTCCCATTGTCAAGCTCTTTTACCTGGGCTCGATGGATGCGGGACATAAGGTGGACCGGCTGGTCAAGTCACGAAGAGGTATATTACCACAGATCCATGTGGCGCTTCCATCTTGATTAACCATATTTTAGGTCTGGGACTTTCCGAGTCGGATTTCGGCGTCAAAATTGGTGCCATGAGTGTACAGGAGCCACATCAGGGATTGGCAAACGCCTATCGAAAGCTTGGAAAGATTGTACAAACCGTGGGAGATTGTCACGCCGCCCAAGCCACTGCCGAAGCAACAACGCTTGGGGATTCATTTCAATATCATTCACAAGATGCCTTCATAGTTAAAGAGACGTTGACTAACCGACAACTTCTCATTCGCGAGTTCTTACAAGCCCAGGACATCACGCGAAGCAAGACGAACGCGGCGGACAGGCTCAAAGCGAGCTCGAGCGTGCGGCGTGAGAAGGTCGATGAGGCCATTGCCGCTCTCGACGAAGCTAGGAGCACTGAGCACGAGCTCTATCAGAAAACGACACAGGTGACGCAGAATCTTGTCAACGAACGTCGTAAGTGGTTTGCACGGACGTCGGCCGATCTACGAGGCAGCATTCGAGAATTCGTATTGCGTGAAATCGAAGCCGAACGCCGCACTCTAGCGCTACTAGAGAGTGTACGGCCCGATATTAGGGCTATTGATTCCTCTGGCGGCCTTAGCCGTCTCGGTAGAGAAGCCCATCCAACAATACGGCGCACGAACCTGGCCGTCAGCCAAGGACCCAAGGGCGACGCCTGGAGCGGTGTGCCGCGGCGGACTGACAGTCTAAGCCGGAGCGTCTCGGGCAGTCTCATCGCGGGCGTGAACAACGAGGAGGAGGACGCCGGGGAGAATGTACAGGGTGTAAAGTCCCCCACCAGCACGGGCCCGGCTATGCCTGGCGTACCGGAGGAGGATGATGAGGACCGTGTAGATGCCAGAAATGCTGCGAGTAGGCTTGCTACTAGCACGTTTTGATAGCGTGCTTTTCTAAACTAAACTGAGGGGGAAGGAGATCGAGGGATGAAGTGAACGCGAGCATGTGGCGAAAATGAGAATCATGGATGCTTTAACGTTGCCAAAGTGGTGTCGCTTATGCCACGCATAGCGTGTAAAATTTGAATCCATATACCTACCCTACCCACCTATCACGTAAAGTTGTATCGAACATAATGTATGTGCGGTCTTAACTTTTATGTACTTATCCTCATGACTTGTTTTCTGAATCTTTTTTCATTTCCATGCTTTCTCCTTTCTACTTATTGAAAAAGATATTCCTTCACGTCAAAGCGAATGGTAGGTATCACGTTGGAATTTGTCTCGGGATTTCCAGATTATGGTTCCTGGTTGATATCCATGATCTAGACTCATCTAGACCTGGTACCTGCTTTAGAGGGATACTGTGTGCTCATTAATCATCTGCCTATTGCTGGCGTCCTATCAAGGGCCCTCCTCGACGGCTTTCCCATGCTCGTGCGATTTCGGTGTATAGGCAGCTCTACTATACTATACTATAGCATGTGAAATCAATAGAATCCAATATATACATAGCGGTTCAGAGGTCCGAGCCGGCTCTTTTTCGCTACTGTGGTGTGATAGGCACAGTGACAGGTTAATATCTGATGAGTCCTGCGAGTTGATTACCCTGAAACGAGAGAGGATTGGTATTTGGCCGAGGACGAATGTCGGATTTTGTGTTTGTGCTGTCGTTGCTCTAGTTGTCTGATCCGCATTCCCTACGGATAGCGCGGGAATCATCTTTTTATGTGGTTCAAGGGCAGACATTTTGCCTCGCTCGCTTCCATCGATACAGATGCTTATCTACTTTTCGGCAAAACGAGCACCTCGTGGGCTACCGTATAGTAGATGTGTTCATTGACCCATCGCCCCTCACTCTCTCGTTTCTCTTTCCTCATACCGTATACAAATCAAGAGCCGACGTACATAACGTTTCCCTGATAAATGTATGCAAAAGTTGCCTCGTTGCAGGACCACTCTTAACGTCATTCTAACACATTTTCATGGCATCAATAGATTTCTACTGCCTTGTTGGATGCTTTTAGGGCGGTCGAAACGCTCCGAATAGGTATAGACGTCGTGGAAGGGGAAAACTGGCAAAGTCTGCCGTTATGAAATGATAGGTCATCAAAAGCAGAAGCAGGTGCGATTGTAACCACTGATCCAATCATGATCATTCAAGTCTGTTTACGACAAGGGCAAAGGATCGATACATCAAACAACCAGTATTCGTCTTGATAGCGCCCCTTTAGCAATAACACGGAAGATTGAAGCGACTAGTTCATTCATCGTGACACTGCATGCATGCATGCGGGCCAGAGCTGTAGGCATACCTATATGTACCACACGCAATGTTACGCGACTCGAACGAGGTTTTTTATGTGCCACCCATACCGCCCGTGTCTGGTGATTGTTACATCTTGCTTGCTTTATCTTTGCATAGGTTGGGTTGCACGGACTTGTCCTGAATCTCGGTGTGACCTTATAGGAGAGGTGAGTAGCAGTTGGCCCACCAGAAAGCTCTATCATCAAGGGGCTTCGCCGTTAAGAACAGGCACCTTTATCGCTCTCTCATAAAGTATAATCCCGGGCTATTTGGGACAGCGTTGACGGGTTAATTGGTTACCTTTTCCGTCACATATGATATATGAAAGTCGACGATTATTGACGCCTAGGCTATGTTGTTACTCAAACACCAACCCGGCTCGCCCGGTCTCCAATGTCGATACGTGATCCCTTCGCCCAGCGGGGCAGTCGGACGGAGAGTTGCTTCGAAAACGGGTCCGTAGGACAGATATTGAGTCTAGTCGTCGTAATAATGATACGTGATGCAGCTATCATACCAGACATGCGGTTAAAGTGCTGGGCCATTAAATGCAAGGGTATCACAAAAGCAAGAACCCAGTATCTCTTTCGAAATCTAGTATATCGTTAACGAGCGATCAACCTAGAGTACCGATGCGGTGGTAACAGTTTAGCCAGAAGTTGACCCCAATATTTCTCCAATTTCAAGATCAAGGAGAGAAGTGGTCGTTAATGCCTATACACTATTGTGACTCGAATATTTGTTATGGATCATGGCCACATTTTAATGGGATTTGATGCCCTCGGCTGGTTTAATAAATCAAGACCGGCTAGGATATTGGATATTTTATAAAATAGATGACATGTGAATCCTTAGAGGCGTACATCTAGGGCAGTACAGCGTACGTATGTGTGTTGATTCATCCGATTGGAGAATAATCTCGTCTCGGGATCCTTGAGCTTGCCGAATCCCCCACGCTCGGCTGGCGCTTGAACCCTGACATCGCATTGCGATATGCAAATATGTGACCGACAAGACCCCAGTTTACTCCGATTAAATACGGTATTCCCCTCAATAACCGAGGGCCGGGTAGGTTCCAAGTAGGATGTACTTATGCCGACGCAAACGACATCATTCAAAATTATCAGAAATGTGTCGGGAGGTAGATACACCTATTTGAGCTATACATATACGTGAGTTTATATATCCTCACGACATCTGCTGCACTTACACTGTTTGGCTAGACGACTTGGCCTATACAGATCCGCAGACTAGGGATTAGTGATTCAAGGGTTGATAGAAAAAAAGAAATAATATAATCATATACAATGACCTTGAAAATGCGTGGGATAGAGCCCATGGATGTGAGTAATTGACACAGCATCCACGGTGAGGGGTAAACTTCTTACATAACTACCTATAGATATAGGAAACTCTTGATTGAAATTCTAGCTCCGCGACTCATCGAAATCAGAATTGAGATCGATGGGGTCGGTGTAAGTATACAGTCGTCTGTTCAATTACACCACCTATTCAGCCACCAGGTAGCTCGCCCCGGAAATGTTGGTGTCCAAGACTGAAGCATATTCTCAAAAACTAAGAGAGAGAGAGATGGATAGCAAGAAAAGAAACGAAGAAGAAAAAAGAAAAAATGGTCTTGACAACACGGCTCAAGTCTTCACACCATCTGTACTGTCCGTTACCACTATAATTCCATAGAGATCGTGCGGGATAACACCATTCTTCACTCAATGCACGATGCATACATCGCAGATCCATCTGGACTTGATAGTAGCTGCCGCTCATCTTCATCGCCACAAGTGCATGGCCCAAATGATAATCTACGATTTTCGTCGAATCAAGACTGACTGGATACGGCTACAACAGAAATGCTTCGATCCAAGTCCAATTAGATTGAAGCCGGTTGATAGCAGCACCAACCCGTTTATATCTGCGGATCTCACAGCTCATGTTGGGAATGATCCACCAGCATCGGGCTATCAATCCCTCTTTATAAACCTCTCTTAGACATCTTCTCTATCCGGTTTCCTACCGTCGTATCGTAATAGCTAGCTGCATGTACCTCCCTAGACGGTGAAACCCAATATGTCTAGATAATTGGTTGGTCTTCAACTCGGCATGGCAGACCGACGGCGTATTTTTGAGCATCTCGCGGGCAACGGTACTATGCCCTTTTACCACGATTCCTAAAACGCCGCCCTTCAAAGATATCCGAGTATACCCCTGAAGAGATCCATAATTCCATCCGTCTCGACATGTTGACGCAGAAGAGTAGATGCTTGCCCACTGCTGTGGCGTCTTGCCCTCTGGGCAGTGGGTTTTCTTTTTTCTTCTCGTCTTATACTTATTCCGTTAGCAAAAGGGTCCAATCTATATATTGAAGACTCTGTATACTCTTCAACTCTTCTCCTTTCCGTCATTGATTCCTAAAACGGCCAAGGCATTATTTGCACGATCTTGTATATATTCAATACGTTTCTGAAGTGCCTCGCCTACGTTGTTGTCGACATGGCACCCTCTGCTGCAACAGAAACCGCCCCAATGCAACTATCCAACTATGGGAAGGGGTCTCGAACAATTACTGCCTCGGTACTACATGGACCAAGAGATCTACGATTGGTAAGACCTCCCTCATCATCCTACTGTTACACGGAAATTTGACGTCCATCAACTGACCTTGTCATGGTAGGAGACGAGAAGCATTGATTGGCCCAGTGACGGTGAGCTTCAAATCGCCGTCAAGTCAACTGGGATTTGCGGCTCAGATGTTTCGTATTACACAAAGTTCGCGAACGGGGACCTCTGCGCCTGCGCGCCCCTATCTCTGGGCCACGAGTCGTCTGGCACGGTTGTCGCGGTTGGTCCGCAAGTAGTTGGCTTCAAGATTGGGGACAGAGTTGCAATGGAAGTCGGTGTCCCTTGCGGCCAGTGTAACATATGTAGAACAGGCAGGTATAACCTCTGCAACAAGATGCGTTTCAGGAGTAGTGCCAAAAGCGTACCTCATTTCCAGGGCACCCTGCAAGAGAGGATAAATCATCCGGCGGTTTGGTGTCATAAGTACGTTCAATTACTTATCGTCGAATTCCCACATCAGGATGCTAACCTCGAGAAGACTCCCTGACCATGTTTCTTTTGATGGCGCCGCTCTATTGGAACCCCTATCCGTCGGCATTCATGCCGTGAATCGTGCTAATCCGTCGCCTGGTTCCACGGCACTTGTTATGGGAGCTGGAACAGTCGGTCTTCTAACTGCGGCCGTGGCGCTCCAGTCAGGTTGCACATCAGTTACTATCGCTGATATCGATGCCGGCCGCGTAGATTATGCCATCAAACACGGTTTCGCGACCCACGGGTTCGTCGTCTCTCGCCCGTTGCACCCCTCTAGCAGTACTATCTCGATTTCTAGCAGTTCAGTCTCGTCAATAACTTCAGGGTTGGGATCTATGACGCCTATTAGTGCCATTTCTAGTTCATGCCAAGGGCAGTTGGAGCACGCTAAGCGCCTAGCAACAGACATTCTCTCCATTTCCAAACCAACACCGGGTTTCCCGGATGAAATGGAAGAAGAGGGCGTCGACATCGCTTTTGAATGTACGGGGAAAGAGGTCTGCATGCAGACATGCTTGTACGCCACTCGTTCTGGAGGTAAAGTCGTTATGGTCGGTATGGGGACCCCTATTCAGACCGTGCCATTGTCAGTAGCGCACCTGAAGGAGATCGACATTATTGGCATCTTTCGCTACGCAAACACGTACGCAACGGGCATTCGGCTGCTCTCTCCTCACGGCCAAGGCGCATCTAGACCTAGGTTACCGAGTCTCGATGACATGGTGACTCATCGGTTCAAGGGGCTGGCCGCGGCCAAGGATGCCTTCGAGCTTGCCAGCAGAACAGTGGACGACGACGGAAATCTCGTGCTTAAAGTTGTTATCGAGGCCTAGAAAGAGTCGGAAGGATTAGGTACTAGAAGACATATCCCTTTCCAAATTCTATTCGCTCTTTTCCCCTTAACCCAGATCTTCTGCGGGATAGGGCATGCGCACTCGTCCTGAGTCTTCTTTCTCCTTAGTTCTGGAACTGGGGTGGCGATGATCTAAATTGGATATATGGTAGCCGGGGGTTTATACATGTAACGTCGCGTAAAATTTATGAATCGTGTTCACTTACACTCATTGTCGAGTTTTGATATAACTCCTCTAGTCTGTTTCGTAATATTGTTGAAGTGCAGAAAATTTGAGAATTTTCGCGAGTTCTAACATTTGGATTCCTGTCTACCTCCTTTCATGGGCTATCATCTATCATGACCGGCGGTAGCACACAAGCAATAACCCAGAGCTAAGCCTAGCCTCTAAGTGAATTCAGTAATTCTTCCGAGTAGCTCCCTAGCTGCCGAACAAACGCCTCCTTCGCCATGCAAATGCAATGATACATTCATGCCTTGGTCTCCTTTTTCAGTTATCCTGGATGATTTCGGTGGCATTAAAACCTCTTAAATCTCGGCGAACCGGGAACCCAGCAGCTTAGGATCGTCTGTATGCTTCTTGTTTTGATTTCTGCTCGTCTCCACAATATTGTATTTCTTGCCGATACCTCTAATCTCGGTAGTACTCTGCAGCACGTCGTTGAGCAGTTCCATCAGATGCACATCGTTCGCCTCACTAAGCATCTCTTCTTCGTAGGCTTCGGTCGCCGAGGGCACCACCAGCGAAAGTCTGTTCACGAGGGCCTGGATTGATCGAAGTATAGTGTACGAAGGTGTGGTAGGTTCGCCTTCCCCGGTGACCATGCTGTTATCGTCACCTGTAAGGTAGGACGAGGGAAGTCGCTCGAGATAGGTCGCCAGGAGGTTGATCCGGGACTGCAACATCTTAACCGAGTTTGCTTTAGCGGTGAGGGCTGCAATCATTTCTTCGTCCTCTCGTGAGAGAATATCATCCTCACTGTCCGTAGTGTTCGAGTTAGCCGCCATCGGCTCCGTGAACTCCATTTTCCGCTTGCCCTTTGGGTCGTCTGAATTTCCCGGCATCACCATCTTTTGCTCTCTAGGCTCGACTGCTGCGGCATTACCGGCACCTCTCGCAACAAAATCCATGCTGATCATCTCAGCCTCGCCTGTTTCCACAGAATACGGCAGTTCTCGGAACCTGAGCTTAAGGGGAGGCTCGCCATCTCGCATCTCCTTGTCCTCTCCCTGGTCATGTCTCAGTTCATCGGCTTCGTAGTTGGACTCGTAGATGGTCAGGGGCAGTCTGCTGCCTGCGTCATGCTTGACGGACTCTTCCGGATGAAATCCAAGCAATAGCGATGACTCGTTGTGTTTAGAAAGAATCCAGTTGTGAATGGGGAGGATGGATGGAGTCGGGCCGCTCCTGGGAAGCAAGGTATACCAGCCAACGAGGTCTAGCTGGGGAGCGCTGTGTATGGTTTTCACTGTAGCCTCTTCGTCAGCAAACGTAGACATGAGACTCTCTCTCTCCGAGCAGGATGTGGAAGCACACACTCTGGCCCAGCCGTTGCTCAAACCAGTTGTCATCAAGTACAACCTCGCCATCTTTGGGCAGAGTGGCGCACTCAAAGGCATGTTCTATCGTGACTTCGCGACCATTCTGCTGCCCTATCAGTGCACCAACAATGGGACCGGACTGTTCTCTGAGGGTGTGGCGCGTAATGTAATCGGAGATGGTGAGGAGGACTAGAGGATGCAGAACTGGCTGCAGCCCAGAGTCGGAGGACTTCTGGGTCGATAGAAGCGGATTTCTTGAAGCGGTCTCCATGCTTGCTGATAGCTGATACACGATGCAAAGGCCGGAGGGTGACAACAGCTGAAATAAAAGAACTTGTAAAGCTAAGCCCAAGCACTGTTTGTTCTTGGACTGGACTGTTGTAATGGTCTAGGTTAAGTATCTATTGCGGGATACTATGTAGGCACTTGAGGGATGGCCTAGTGGTTGGAGCTGTCATACCCTTGGGTTGGTGGGGCAATGCCCCGCGGTAGCACTGCTGTGAAGAGTTACATAAGATGTATCTCTTAGGAGGCTCCTTGCAGTACCTACCTGCAGTCTAACGTGCAGTATGTACCTAGGTTAGGTACTTACAAGTACAAGGATCCTCCTGCCCAAAGTACCACATAACTTAGGTACATCTATCATGTAATTGCCCTGTGCGTTCTGTTCTCTTGGGCATAATATCCAATAGACACATACCTTGTGAATTTCACATGGTTAGTTGAACACGGACAAATATGTGCTTGTCACAACCATTGGTAACTGGTAATTTGAGTGATGTTTTGGGCTTCTATTTTATAAATAGCTGCTTGAATACAGTGTACAAAGTGCTACACTTTCTCTTATTGACCACTTCAATTGCCTTTCCCCCCTATTCCCTGAGCATACATAATTGGTCCTAGAACAAGAACATCCGCGATGTTGGTGCTATCCCATGCATCAGCGCTGGTAGATAGCGTCAAAAGCTCACATTGTTCTTCTGCGCAGAAAGGAGCAAAGTCTTCTTGATCTGGTGTGATAGTTTGCTTCTTCTCTGGCTTTCATGGGCTAAAATGGCCCGCATATATGTGAAAGACACAACTGCGTTACAGGGAAACGAATGTTAAGTTTTCTTTTGAGGTCCCAGCTTTTAATGTCTTAGCTTGCTGTTAGAAGAACTTCATGTGCTAATATGAGTAGCCCGAGCGCTTTCCCTGCTTCCTATAGTTGAAAAAGACTGATCATATCCAACCCGTCACGTTGACTGTTGTGTGCCTGCTGTCTGTACAATTTGTCAACATGATGCCAACATACATCAGTGCTCAGGACCCAAGCTCAGTCCTGTCGAGTCCGCTATATGGGCCAGGCAGGGATAATGCTCATCAACGTCTACCCACCACTGCCACAACTTCACTGAAACGGCCAGTCGAAGATGACGATGATATCCAGTTCATCTCGGAGAAACCTGTCAAGAGACGCAGAAGCGGCGAGAAGCAGCCTGCGACATTTATGCCTCAACAGCCAATGATTTCTCTTGCTGCCGATGCTGCTCCTACCATTGCTTCAAATCTCTCCGTGACAGCCACGCAGATTCCTAGTAGTGACCCAAGGGATACAGAAAGACGACTGAGCACAGGAATGGTCGGTTTACCGTCCGACATACAAGCAATGGAACTTACATATGCCTTAAGGGGGGTGTCCATGCCGGTGCTGGAGAACTTCGTTCTTGACCAACCCTTCCGCAAGCCTCGGCCGCCGAGTCCTCCCGAACTCTCACCGAAACAGATGCCATCAACGATTTCTCCAGAAATTCTTGATATACAATGTGGTCAACATGTACCTGAGGTCTTTGGGGCTGCGAAACCCTCAAGTAATCCAATCGGCTGCCAAAGCTCTAGACCTACAGCACCTTGCCAACTTGAGAAGCCAGCAATGATATCGGGGGTTGCAAAGCCTACGTCCAATACCAATCATATTCCCATTTTGATGGTACCTAGCAGCTCAAACAGTCATGGTGCCTCAACCTCCTCCGACCATGGTAGCAGGGCGGGTTCGAAGAGTACTTCAATGCCTCCTCCGCCTCCCCCTATTTTGCCCCGTGCTGAGGCTTCCCATGGGATACCTTCGGGAAGTAGCCCGAAACTTGTGGAAAATCATCATCACCACAATTCAGTTCATTCGCAAAAACAGCCATGCCAGATTTGCTCCCGGCTCAGACATCAGGCTCAACTTTCACGAGCGCAGGGTTTCCCCATGTTAAATGCAGCTCTCCCTCCTCACTTCATGCCACAGCTACAATATCACACGTCCTATGGTCAACAAATACATCCCCAAATACTGACCATACCCTCGGATACTGCACACCAATATGGTTCAAATTTCGCACCAGTGATGATACCAGTGAACGGAAACCCCTTCGTGCACCTACCGTCTCATCCGCCATCTCATCTTCCACCACGACAATCAACTCCCTCACAACAGAAGGAACCCGATAAAGACAAACAGACTACCTCCGATCAACCTAGAAAGGCAGAATCACCTCAAATAAGTCCGCTCAAGAATACTACAATTGACACTGAAGCGTTCTCGAGTCCAATAAAACCACCTGCGTCTCTCATTCAACCCACATACCGCAAACCTTCTCCCAACTTGATAGTTGACGTAGCCGAAACATGTCAAGAAAAGTTCCCCTTCGAAGAAGTTGCGAAGAGACATAACGTGCCAGTAGATAAGGTATTCGACGTCTTTGCTGCCATCATCCAAGTGCCTCTCCTACGATGTCCAACAGACCGCCGAAGACCGGGAAGGCTGGCGACAGCACGTATCAAAGAGTATAACAAAGCGAAAAAGGATATTCTGGACTCCAGAGGCGATCAAAGTGAAATCAATGGACCGACGGCTGCGGTGGACTCGACGAATATAGCCGAGGAATTAGGACCGGTGGAGTTTCCGAAAGGATTTAGGTTGGGTGGGAAGTGATAGAAGGGTGAATAGTTACGGACATACATACCCAAGTAGACATTAAGGATAGATCCTACATTGGCGTCAGAAATTTTGCTAAGTGATGAGATTCTTCGGTTTTACTATGCCTATAATCTAACTTATCATTTACTGAGAACTAGCGTGAGATTATACTCAAGTTCTGCGATATTATCATACTTCTATCATTCTTCATCGGCAATCTTGAGCCAGATGTCTAAATCCTCTTCATCCCCAATCGTGTAGTTCTGGCTTCGACTCTTTTCATAACCCGTAGACTTGCTACTCTTCTTCCCGGACTGAGGCACGGGGATTTTGAGTACTGTGACGACACTGTCAGCATCACTACTAGAGTCCGTTGAACAATAAGTCATATCCTCTTCAAACCTTTCCACCCAGGTGGCTCTGTTAATTCTTTTCAGACCCCGAGGGGTTACTGGGCCCCCTGAATTCTCGGTTTGTACAGGCTCTTGCTCATGAGAAGTTGGGCTGAAACCGTCTCTTTCTGCTCGCGCCCGGAAGGAAGTCGGTAACACTGGTGACTTGTGCTTCTGCGTCTTCTGAGTGTCGGGTTTTGTCGATGGCAATCGGGGTTTGCGCTTTTCTTCGTGGATCATCCCTTTGGATTCTTGGGAGATCTTTCGCTCCGCTGGGTGGTTCCCTGTGGTGACCACGCGCAAGCCCCTGGATCTGGGCGAGGGTCTCGGCGAACTGGGCTCGGAGGTGTCATCCTGAAATCGAGCCTCGGAATTTGGAGCTTGGGATACGCTCCGCGACTTTTCTATCGCCTTTTCCTCGCTCCTTGTAAAAGCCCCGCGGTTCATCTTTGAATCTTCCTCGTTATTGATGATAATATTGTTGTACTCACTGTGCCTTATCGGTCTCTTTCCCTTTCTATTTCTCTCTTTCTCCTCTGCCTTTGCCAAGTCCCTTTTCCTTTTATCCTGTAGCTTAGCAAGTAAGTAGGGGTCAACCTCATGCAGTTCTTTTCGATACGCAATCAGGGCCCAGTGGCCGCTTATCAGTACGTATTGCTTTTGGACGACCTGTTTCCCGTCTTCCGTCAGGTAGCTCGTGTCACGTCGTCCGTCGTCGGACTCGGACTCTGAGCCAGGATGCCACGGCGCTTTCCCACTACGACTGTTGGGTCTGGCGCCCCACGACTGTCCGGCGGCGCGATTTTGATACTCTTCATCAGGCGATGCAGAAGATGAGGAAGAGTCTGCAGATCCAAACATCATGTGTCGCGCCTCGGCAATCCCTTGTTGCATGCTTAGGTTTAACCGATTCCCACGCTCAGTAAGGTTTTGGATCCTAGCTTGATTCTCTCCAAGTTGTGATATCAGCTCTGCAATGTGCGGCTCTCGTTTTACCTTTGTGTTTTTGGGATCACAGCGTGGGCTAGTGGCTCCTTGAGGACCGGAACACTTCTTGCAAGGCGATCTAAAGTGAGTCTCGCAGAGCATTTCTTCCCTTGAACCCCTACACATTGTAGTTTTTTTGCACTATTCTATTTCTTCGAGTATAGTTTTGGGTGCAATAGTAGTGGTTTTGTAAAATTCAATTTGCGGTTTGTGTAAATATCAGTTAGTGCATTAACGTAATAGCTATGGCTTGTATCATGGCAGCGAGCAGTCGTTTTAATTCTGCCCCTTGAACAATACCATTATTCTATGTGGATAGTGTCAAACAAGGAGACCCTTTGTGTCAATACAAACGATAGCAATTCTTTCTTGACATAATCAATGAAGGTATTTGTTATTTCTTGGATCCTCAATGACCACTGCCTCGTTGTTACCCACCGGGCCCTGATTTTGTGTACAGCTAGCCCCCGTTACAATCAAAATCCACCCAATCTCGATTGGTCTAGTGGTCAGGATACCTGCTTGTCATTGTCACCTAAATGATCTAAGGTCTCACGATAGTGGGACATTGCAATCATGACAGCTAACCGCAGGTGGCCGGGGTTCGATTCCCCGATCGAGAGTTATGGCTTTTTCGTTTGTCTAGTATACAGGTATTTCTTATTATTTCCATGAGTAATTAATTTTTTTTACTAGAAGAAACGCTGCCTCTGCCATCAGGCAACTTAAAATTATCAAGTAGTGTACCTAAATGGTTACAGAGTGTTAATAGTAGGATGTGTGGGTGTGGTGTGTAAGTTTCCCCCATCATGAAATTTTTGACCGAGCATTTATTAGGTGGCATATTCACTGAGTATTACCATGCCACATACATTAGATAGGAAGTTTCAACTACCATCTTTGAAGCACAAGTATTTCTCGATTGAAAACACGCATTGCATTCGTTTCTAGAAGGCCTTTACTTATGTTACGATTTCATGCCTTTTAATTCTTGAGCTTGTGCTCCGATTGACTGAAACATAATATCCAGTCACCAGTCAACGGCTCAGTTACAAGAACTGAGTGTCAGGAATTGTCCAATACTGCGATACGAAGACGTATGACAATAGGTAGGCGCAAGCTCATGAACCACGTCTTAAACCAACCCTTCTATTATCCTCTGAACTCCTTTTCCATCCTTCTAAGCCCAGTACGAATTGGTCGGCGATACCGACATTTATCGGATGATCATATCCTCACGGTCTTTTCCAGTACCGATATAACCCACCTATGCGTGTCAGTAGATGTGAACTCGAGTGGAAAATTGTGGACGTACCTTGATACCAAGCTCCGACTCAATGAGCTCAATATATTTCTGGGCTTGTGGTGGCAAATCGGACCATTTCCGTAGTCCTTGCGTAGAGCTCTGCCAGCCTTCGAAATCGATGTACTCAGGCGTACATTTCGCGAGCTAGAGAATACATGAGCTTTTAAATAATTGAAGATATGTATCAATACTTACAAAATTCAAGTCAGCAGGGAAGCTGGTGATCTTCTTTCCATCTGGCGTAATATACGCCACAGCGACTCGAATTGTCGGGAATGTATCCAGCACATCAACTAAATATCTTAGCGAGCCATTTCATAATATTATAAGGTACAATATGAATTCACTTACGCTTGGTTAAGTTGAGGGTGGTATAGTCTACGAAGAGTACGTTAGTATGAAAATGTTAATGTTATACTGCAATGTTAGACCACTGACAATTGACGGCAGCGGAGTGTTTGAGGACCACAAGGTCGAGCCAGCCACATCTCCTTCTTCTGCCAGTAGAGACACCCTGCGAAGTTTTAGTCTCAGTTTACGAAACATAGAGAGGGACATTGAGGGGCGACTTACAATCTCTCCACCGATGTCCTGTAATTTTGTGCCTACCTCTCCGTGTTCTTCCGTGGGGAAAGGGCCGCCACCAACTCGGGTTGTCTATTAAATCCGCTGACTTAGAACGATGCATATCGGGTCGAACATGCCTTGATCGAACTTACGTATGCCTTGACAACACCAATGATGTCCCTAGGAGCTCAACGTAAGCTTCATGATACAGGATGCATCAATGCACAAGAGATCTCGCTTCGGCTGTGAAAGAACGAAAAAGGCTTACTTGATGTTAAAGGGACTGAGAGCCAGACCCTGAATGCACCCGCCAACTGAGCAATTCGACGATGTAACATAAGGGTAGCTGCCATAGTCGAGATCAAGCACTGCAGATAATCAGTCACATGTTCTCTAGTAGGTAGACTTTGACATACTCAAAGCCTGGGAACCCTCGATGAGAATCGTGCGCTTTTGTTCTTGAGCAACCTTCATGTACTCTACAGCATCAACAACATATGGTCGTAGCTTTTCCCTAATGTCCACAAATTTCTGGATCTCTTCCTCAACATTGTACTTGAGAAGATCGCCATATCGCGCGCGATAGCCCTCTTCCATGGTGCGCAATTTGTCTGCGAAGTCATCATAATAGATGTCATCAATTCTCAAACCATCTCTAGCAGCCTTCGTGCTGTAAGATGGGCCGATACCTCGCTTGGTGGTTCCGATCTGACTCTTCCCAAGCGCCTGCTCAGAAAGTCCATCGATTGCGGCGTGCAAGGTGAGATTCAAATGACACCGCGAACTGACATGGATGCGCTTGTGGACGTTCGGCACGCCCTTCGCGTCAAGGTCGGCCAGCTCTCCAAAGAAGGCATCGATATTGAAAACAACACCCGATCCAATCAGATTGTCAGTGTTCGGGCTGACCAAGCCAGACGGCAAAAGATGGAAGGAGAATTTCTGAGTGCCCGTGCTATAAAGGAATCTTAAGTCAGCCGAGATCTGTCTAAACATGCTGGCGATATCACATTGCCCGTACTGGATCGAATGGCCGGCATTATGGCCACCTGCCGCACGTGCGCAGATGTCAAATGAGTTGGTTGCCAGAAGATTGTCTGTCAATTTGCCCTTCTGTATAACAAACAGTCAATATCATACCTCACAGAAAGACGGGGCTAAACTGGGCGTAAGCGTCAACGTACGCCTTCGTCTCCTGTACACGATTTTAGTTATTTCCAGATCCAATTTGCAAGTGACGCGCCGGCATCAGTGGCCCTATCAGCTCAGCTCACTGCTCCTCCATATCTGAGCCCCATATGCGACATACGGCAACATTGAAAGCAAATATAAAGTTGGATAGCGATAAGACACTCACCCCATTGAGAGCCGAGAATGATTGAAGCCATGGCGGCTGAGTGATTCACTGCCGCTAACTATCCGTGACAGAATGCGGTCTATGATTGCAAACGGCCAAAGAAAAGCCGCAAAAGAAGAAATGACGGACAATTTCAAGACTAGCCGGCCACGGAGATGAAGCGCGACACGGAACACTTTGATGGTGGAGTGGAGCACTGGGAGGGACTGGTGATGTTGCCAGGTAGCCAGTCAGCCGAGAGGAAAAAGAAGCCCTATTCCATCTGTCCAATGGTAGGCCATGTTTCGGCTAAACTAGGTAAGCATTGTAGCTTTCTAGCGCTATTCCCCGGTCACTGGCCCGATAATATGGAATATTATCTAGGTAGTTAGTTGCTCATGCCCCTCTATCTGATATTTTTACCCCTCCAAGCCCCGCCAAACCCCTCCAAATCTGTCGAGGTAGGTAGTACATTGTCTCGATACCATTAAAAACGGATATTTTAATGACATCATATGTATTATTGTAGGTGAGACAACACCAAACAACGGGAGTAGAAACCTTGGCACGAAAAGGTTCAAGTCTGATAGATATTGCCTTGATATTGCCTACACTAGAGACTACCCGAGTAGCCTGGTATCACACCCATTTGCGATGATTGTCTTTCATCTCTTTTGTTTTAGGACTCCGTGCTAGCGTTACACCCGAATTCCTTCAGTAAAGAAAATGATTGGAACGGATAGCACCTAACATGAGGGCATAAGGTTTTAAAGAGCATTCAGACCATCATTGGTTGACGGCGCACTGAAGTGTTTACTAGTGCCATTGTAGGCCAGGGGCTGAAGCAGAATCACGTGCTAAAACTGCACACCTTTGCTGCCCCTCCTTATCAGCTACTCTAAGTAAATAGATAGGGTGGTGGGGTATTGGGATTCGAAGACCCGGAAGCTTCATCTAGACACAAGGACGTCATTAGCTCTAGTAAACCGCAAGAAACTCTTTACTCTATCTCGGAAATTTATTTTGTTCAAGATGAGGCTCAAGGATGTACATCGACTGGAACTGCCGCCCACTGCGGACATGCATGTCCACCTGCGACAGGGCGAGGTTTGTGTTTTTGAAGTTTCTTGACTTACTTGGGTTAATATGAACTGACTTGTCGTAGGTTATGAACCTCGTGGTCCCCTATATTCCGAGAGGAGGCGTAGACACCGTATTCGTCATGGCATGTAACAAAAAAGAATACAATCTACTTCCACGTCTATACTAATTTGTTGCTTATAGCCAAACTTGCAACCACCCGTTACAAGTGTGGCTGCTGCTCTGGAGTATAAATCTCATCTGCAAGCCATCGAGCCTCAAGTCAATTATCTAATGTCTCTCTATGTGCGTCACTCATCGATTAGTTTCAGGGGCATGGTTGGCTAACGATAACCAGCTTCATCCCTCTGTTACTCCTGATGTAATCGCTGAAGCTGCGAAGGCCGGTATCGCAGGGGTCAAATTGTACCCCCAAGGTAGGCAGCAATTGACATGCTCCGCAACAGTTGAAGCTTATCGTATTAATGCCGAGGTAGGCGTTACTACAAACTCGGAATCAGGTGTCGCCGGCGACTTTGTTGAGGCCTACGCGCCCACATTCGCAGCCATGGAGGAGCACGGTATTGTGCTAAACTTACATGGAGAAGTGCCAGGGACTGTACCGAAAGACAATATCTCGCTCGAAGAGTTGTTTCTACCCACTTTGAAGAGGCTAAACGAGAAATATCCGAAACTTCGTATCGTTCTCGAGGTGAATATCAACCCCGGTTGAATTTTGCGGTACAATTCTAATACTGGACGTTTAGCATTGCTCGACTGCAGCAGCCATCGATGCAGTGCGGTCCTGCAGCTCAACAGTCGCCGGTAAGCTTGGCACAAGTCCTCCGGTTTCCGGCTCTTCATATTGCTGTCAATTTTACACTAACAAACGCACTTGGTCAGGCACGATAACTGCCCATCACCTGTACTTAACAGGCGACATTAGCGAAGTAGACCCCCACGCCTTCTGCAAGCCGATCCCAAAGAAACCCTCGGATCGAGATGCTCTCCTGAAAGCTGCTTGCAGTGGTGACCCTAAATTCTTCTTGTCAGTAACACTGGTTCCTTACACCCGCTTCTTGACCTGACTTGACTTGTTCTTTAGTGGAAGCGATAGTGCGCCTCATCCCTTGGCGACAAAGCAAGGTAAATCTATTCCAGCGGGTGTATTCACACAGCCCTATGCAACACAGCTCGTTCTCCTAGCTCTCGAAGAAGCGACCGAGAAGGGAATAATCGACGAGAAGGATGTTACACAAGAGAATATCGAGGGATTCTTGAGTTTGTTCGGAAGACGTTTCTACAAGCTTCCCGAGCCTTTGTCTTCGGGGCCGCGAATTGTAGTGAAGAGAACCGGTCAGACGATACCAGAAAGCATAAAGAGTGCCGATGGGACCCTCGAGATTGGGATTTCGAGATCTGGAGCTACTGTGTTCAGCCTGCGTAACGTTTCCGCATAGCTTGACGGACAGCGCTTAAAAAAAGAAGTTTGCGATTACTCTCGAGTATTTCTTACTTAGGGCACTCGATTATCTAGACTATTGCGCTGATAATTGGGCACTGTTAAGATAAGGTGTAGTCCTGAATGCGTAGACAGGCCATGAGCGACGTCATTTATAGGGACTCCACTCCACCCCTGACAATGTGCCGTATCTTATCAACGAGCCGCCTCGTAGTTGGGTAGATGAGAACCTTTGGTTCATGAATGTCTTCTCGAACACCAAAAAAAGAATACATCAAGAAGATCTTTCTTGTGCAACCCACCGTCTTCAAGATGGCGCACATGACGAATTCGCTCGCAACGGTAGACCAATTATACCGGCGCACGTCTTCGTTCGGCGCGCTCCCATCCGACCTTCAAGACGCGATATTCTTCGCGACGCAGAGCTTGACGCAAGCGGCCGGCCTCCTACTTCGGCTCCCACAATCTGTGGCGGCACAGGCCAGCGTTGTGCTGGCGCGATACTGGCTCGAAGATTCACTTCTCGCCAACGAGTTCAGCGTGTGTTCTTTTTCCCATTCCGCCCTTTACAGCAGGGCGATCACGAGCTATCCGCTCCCTACAGAAGAAATAACGGCCCGAGCTAATTACGCATCATTACAGGATGTATCAGCAGCCTCACTCTTCCTAGTGGCCAAGCTAGGCGCTCACCCTTGTCGACCGCGCGACGTCTGCAACGTTTACGCATACCTGCTCTCCCCAGCATCACCTCTTTTACGGCCTAAGCCCCCCGCCTCAGAACCGGACCCCTCAAGTTACTACCTCTCCGAAAGCGCCTACGCCGCCTTCCAGGCGCGCATAATACGGCTCGAGGCCCGTATTCTATATACTCTCGGCTTCGACACGCACGTGGCGCTCCCCCACGGCCTAGCCGTCACATACCTGCAAGCGCTCGATTTCTGCGGCGACTCGTCGCGCGCAAAGATCACACGTCGCGTGGTCGCATATCTAAACTCTGCGCTCCTCTCTCCGCAGATGCTCTACCTGACGCACCAGCCCAACGCGCTCGCCGTCGCCGCCATCTACAGCGCAGCGCGAGATGCCAAGATCGGTGCCAAGATGCCCGAGTGTCCCTGGTGGGAGGTATTCGATGTGGACCGCGAGGAGCTGGGGTTCTTGGTCGTTGGAATGCGCAGTCTGGAGGGGCTTGTGCGAAAACTTCAGGGGGACTTCGAGGGATTTAATAAGAGCGGTATGATCACGATGAATGACATTAATGCAGAGATGACGAGGCGCGGACTAAAAGTCACCAATGGTACAAATGCCGGGACAGGTGATATGGATGAAGAGGAGCTTATGATGAGGAGCTTGGATGCTAGGGCTGAGAGGATGGACGAGTGAATCGCAATATACGGCGGCCACCATACAACGAAACGCATAAGTTTTGCCACATACATACAGCCATAAAACTAGGTCGGCAACAAAGCTCTTCGGATCCTGAAAAGTATGTTCACAGTACACGAAATTCAAATGAGCCGATCAAGCATTCGATAAAGCCTACTTCCTCCTATTCCATTTAGACCATGACTCCAATCGATCAGTCTATTTCCGTCTGTTTTGTTGATTTTCAGAGTATGTGATCATTTCTATCGCTATTCCCTGGGCTGTTCAAGCAGCATATATACTTAATTTTTACGACCATCTAAACGTCAAGCCTTAAACTTTAGATCTCTCCATTATAAGTAAAATCAGCTGAACTTGTTCTAAGAATCAGCGTTGATCAAGGGGTAAGGATGACTATTAGCGTACCCCGCTTTAAAGACTACGTTCTCGATTCCAAAGAGAAGCAACCTTTTTAAAAAATAAAAAAGAATCTGTTTGGAGTTCTTACAGTTTTCCTACAATATTCTCTTTGTCATATACAGCTGCAGTCGATGAGATTTACCAGTTGTCTCGCCCATATGGAAATAACGGCATATCTCCAAAGCCGAAGGGCGTGGTAGATGGATTGGCATCTGAATATATAACATGTGAATTTAACCACGCAATATTCCAACGCTGAATAAAGAGAAATAGTATGTCCATACTAGGGTGCCTCAACTTGCCTACCACAATACCTCAATGGCACCAACATTTTGAAGCCTTCAAATGATACATCGCCAAGAACGCCAGGCCATTCCTCCCGAATCCTTGAAAATTCTATCCGCTCATGTAATCCAGACGCCATTATGCCAGTAAAATACTACTTCAGGAACTATTTCGTGCTGACGGCCTAATCTACGAGCAGTTGCCCTACATCGTGTAGCCGTATGTTTTCCATACCCGGGGGGTGCCCGCGATCTATCCGACCCCATCCCGCACCCCAGCCGGGAGGCACCCCAATGGCCTCATCCATTGTCGTGCTAGCGATATTTGCCGTTGAACTCGTGCTGTTAGCGCGCTCTTCATGTTGTTCATGATGGTTCCACCTCCAGAAACGCCTCTTTCTCGAGTTCGCATTTTGGGCGACGAGTTCCGGACTTGCCATAATACCCATCCGACCGCCACCACCGAGGTTACCATGCCTCGAACGAGCATACAAGAAACCTGCTGGCCGTCCACCACCGAATGGGTTCCACCACTTCTTGGGCCTCTCAATGATGCTGCCGTTACGACCCGAGTTATACGATGTTGGACGCTCGCCTGCGAGTTCTTCTAAAGTGTAGCCTTTCGTCTCGGGCACCAAGAGCGACACCAATAGTCCCGAGAACATAAAGAGAGCAAATATTTGCATCAGTTTGTCAATCCAAGGCGAGCAATCGCCGCCCTTGCATTCTGGCGGAGCTCCTTTTTTCAGTAGAGGGATAGAGATGACTTGAGCAACGATAGCACCAACTTTGCCCATGGCAGCTGATATACCGTGGCCCGTCGATCGATACCGCGTCGGGAAGCATTCCCCAGGGATGATGAAGGTAGTTGTGTTAGGTCCAAAGTTGAAGAAATAATTAGCAATCACATAAAGGGCGAGCAAAGACCCCTTGTTCAACTGATTGTAGCAGAAACCAAGCACGCTAAAGACGATGGTAAGTATAGAGAAACCAAAAATTTGGAGTGGCTTTCGTCCGATGGTGTCGATGAGGAAAATAGACGTCCAATAGCCAGGTAGGGATCCTGCTACAACTAAAATGATAGTACCGACTGCACCCCTGTGAAGCATCTCATGCAGCGAGTCCCCATCGGCGTAGCCTATGGCTTGCAAGACGACCTGATTATTAAGACCGAGACCGTAGAACGCAAAATCCTGTCGACGACGTTAGATGCTGAAGGCCGCAAGCATGGGATGGTCTCTTACTAGAAAGAACCATGAAAGTGTGGTCCCAATCAAAACCCTAGCGTTCCTCCATTGCGTGAAGTATTCGTACGCGTCTCTCCATGACGCTGGTGGGATGGTTAGGGCGGGAGAAGCGACTTTTTTCATTCTTGCCTGCTTGATTTCGTCTACCTCTCCTTCGGACTGGCTGGACATGTAAGCCTTAATATCTGCGGCGGCTTTCTCCACATCTCTGGCGACCTCGAATGTGCTACGGCACCCAGAGTCAGTTATTACGAGTCCGAGACCAATTCAGCAAGTTTCCAAGCACTTCTAGAAATTATATCGGTCCAGAAAGTAGTCATTATAGGACATCCAAGAGTGGCCAGAATAAGAAGATAATGATAATGAGAGTTCCTTACTATCGAGGGGTTTCGGGTATCGTAATGCGGTAATACAAAGCGAAAACAGCGGGAACGGCGCCCACTCCGATGATGATTCGCCAGCATCTATCCGCAGCCATCCTATAAGAATTCAGGAGTTAGAGAATGCCGCTATAACAAAGAATTGACACGATATCGATGGTCTAAGGAGCGTGCAAGAGTATGCGAAAGCAGGAGCTAGCAATAGTCAGAGCCGAAATACATACTGGCAATTGTAATCGCAATGGTCCAAGCTCGTGGCCTGTTTAAAGATACTGCCGAATGAGGCTGTCACGATAAGAGCAACAATTGCAGCGAAGAGCTGCCCGATGCCTTGCATGGAAAAGACAGCTGCCATCATTGCGCCTCGCCATCTCGTCGGCGCAAACTCCGAAGTAATCACTGAGCTAAGAGGATAATCGCCACCGATTCCGATCCTGGTTTCGTTGTTAGCTAGATTTATATTGCGCAGCTCGGAGAAAGGATATGCAAGTTGTACCCCATGATGACTCGCCAGAAAGTGAGCAGACCGGTGACGCTCACAGCCTGACTGGCGGCAACGAGACAGCAACACAGCGTGGAAACGAGAATTATGCCCAGCTCAACCCCGTACATCTTCCGTCGGCCGTATTTGTCAGCGAGCCAGCCGAAGAGGACTTGTCCAATGACGATGCCAGCACTGGTCGATGTCTTAAGCGCTTGGCTCACTGAAGTCGGCAGGGAGCCATGATTGCCTCCATATCCGTTGACGGCATCGCTGGGCGCCCCTTGCCAGAAAACTACGCCCAACAGTGTCGTCACTAGGTTGATGGCGAATATGTCGTATGAATCGAGGAAGAACCCTATACCCGCGACGACCACTGCCCTTACATGGTATAGGCCAAATGGGATCTTGTCAATCTCGGATAACGCTAGGCGCCGCCTTAGGTTCGGGTCCTGAATGTGACTAAAATCGTTGAAGAAGTTATGAAAAGCCCGGTTTCCTCCATATGTACGTTCGTACGTCATGGGACTCATCGGTTCTGGTAAACTGTCCATCGTGAATAGTGGTTACAGGGTTCCTCTAATATAGTGTTTGGAATAGAAGCGCCGTGGCCATGACCCTATTGAAGGTATCAAGCACGCATCGAACCCGGCTATGCGGGATTCATGGCGTTTTGAAGGTGGTCTCGGCGAACTTTAGGTTGAGTTACAAGTATATTGCAGTCGAATTGAACACACGCAGTTTCCCCGAACACCGGCTATCGATGGATGCGGGACTAAACGGCTGGCTTTCAAGATCTGATGGACGAAATGGGAAAGTAAGAAGAACAAAGCAGCAAGACATTGGTGATCTTAGGAAGATGAACTAAGCCTCGCGCTTCCGGGAAGAGCGGAGCTCCCGTAGGACGTACTGTACAATATAAGCATAAATTACGGACAGATACCTATAAGCGATGACCCAATGGCGCGGGTGTATGCCGGGCTAAAGTACGTTACAGCAAGATCCCAGCCAACGGGGCAGCTGAGAGAGTGACCAATAGTTCTTATAGATCTAGAGAGATGTTGGACCTGCTTGTAGGCCTGATCCTTCTGGAAGATGTGGCTTGGACGGCTCTTAATTATTGTCTCAGTTTGGGGGTGCTTGGCCGTTGTTAGTCCTGGAGCCTGCCTTCGAAAACGTGCTCGGTTCGCTGGGTTCATGTTGATCAGTAGGTAGGGTTAACATTGGACGCCACTGATTCCTATGTAGCGTGACATCTTAGTTAGGTGACCACTGATTTGGATAATACCTACGTAAAAGCCAAGAAGATTGCTGTTATCTGCAAGTATACGTACAGATGTCTTTAATCATGCCGAGACAGCGTTACACTACAGGATGAGAACTTCTGCTAAATAGCTGGTGAACGTCGAATAGTTTTCAACCTACCTATTTCTGCTCTTCTCATCATTTTCATATTTTTCTCCCCAAATATTGACCGTAAGTGCCATATAAACCACATACTAAAAAAGGAAAGTAACCCGTGAAAACGTCTGTCGGGCCTCGCCTTCTTTGGGGAGACTGCATCACGCCGTTGAGAAATTGGGGTAACAGCACGACACCATGGTATCATCGTAAGGATTAGCGACAAATCCTCATTACCCAAGGCACAATACGAAAAATGGCCGGCTATGACCAACTGAGGTGACCAATAATACGTCTATGGGCATTGCGAAAAGCAATAAATAGTTCCTTCCATCTGTCGCTCGCCATATCAGGAGCAGCCAACCGATGTGATAACCCCATTGTCGGGTTGCGTCAAGCACACGGAATTCCCTTCGAAACGAATGTTTCAAACGCAGCTAGTGCTTCTAGAAGCAACAACGCCACGGCCGCCACCCCACGAGTAGAGCCGACTGGAAGATAATCGTAAGGGCTGCAGATCCGATTGTGCGGGTTGGAAGTGGGCGAACACAGGGGACCCGGCGATGCATCCCGGAATCAGTGGGATGGCGCGTCTTGGCCTACAACGGCCAATTAACGTCTTGCATGATGCAACGTGCTCAGTCACTGGCGTTCACAATGCGGGCCAAATGCTGCAACGGGCAGGTAGGAATTTCGGCTGATGCAACGAAGTTCTTCTCACCTGTGAAAAACGAGGTTTATTCCCAGCGAGGGCCCCGGAAGTGAAATGCGCCAGTGGTGGCTGAATGTAAGTATTACTACCTATCGCGTTCCTGCAGTGAGCAGACACCATGTAAGTAATACAATTAACGCTACCTAATTACCCGCATAGACAGTTCAGTTCCTCGCATGGAGTGCGCAAGCAAGACCCGGTGCGGTGGGTTCCTTGCTGCGCAAATTCTCTGATTGGACTACGAGTGGATAGCATAGCGATTTATATCACGAAGGCTGGAATAGGCTGCCACTCGCTCTTACAAGGCGCCATCTTGTGGAGGGGACTGTCGACGTCGTTGACGATTGATTCAATGCGTACTGATGCCACTGTATTGGGCATCATAACCATATTGGGAGGGAGCAGAGCGGTTGAAATCTATGCCTAGTGATGGTGCCTATGCTGATGCTGAATTGTCCCAACTATTGCACACACTATACTATCATCCACATCAAGCAATGGCTCATGTTGTTCGACTCTCTCCTCACCATGCTGTGATATCTTCGACTTCTGCTTCTCCGAAAGTACTTGACTTCGATAACTGTCCAACACTTGCCGCCTCGACATGTTCACCACCCTTACTCATGATGTCTGGCAGTATCTCATTTAAGAATCCAAGAATGTACCTGTTGACCTGCTCAAACTGCAGCAGGAATGCATCATGACCTTCCTGGCTGTCGATTCTTTCCAGCCTGGCATTTTTGATATGCTCCGCCAATTCCTCTTGTTCGGCGAACGTGAAAAGCCCATCGCTTTCAATACCCAAAACCAACGTGGGCTGCTCAATTAATGCCAGTGCCTCTGGTATACTCTCAGCACGGTACCGGGAGACATCATGTGTATCCAACTTCCTCGTAATAGCAATGTAACAATTGCTATCGAATCGCTTCACGAATTTCTCTCCTTGATATCGCAAATAGGACTGAGCAGAGAAATACGTCGAAGAGGGTAGAGAATCACCTCCGGTCAAGCTGTCTGTTTTGGGCCCGGAGAATTGGGGGTCTAGAGACCGGCCAGCATCGTCACCAGAACTGGAGGTTTGGGACGGCGTGTTGGCTTGGCTATTGTTTTTCGACAACCTCTTCGTCTTATGGCCGTCATTGTGAATTTGGAAATGGGCCTCGGATGGCGTGGATGGTCGCGGTCTTTCGCGGATCGTTTGACGCCTGGCGGGATCCGGAATATTCCGCCCAAACCGAGCCTCGAATGAGTTCCGACTTCGGTAGGTTAGAAGAGCAGCCATTCGAGCAGCCCCCAAGCCAGCAGCAGGAGGGTCCGAGAATGGATAGTATCCATCCTCATATTTCGGGTCGGCATATATGCTCTGACGCTGCGCTTCACCCCAGCTGATCCCCCATGCGCTATGCTGGCTTGACGTTGCGATGGGTACTATACACCTGACGTAGTCTTTGCCAAAGTATGCCCATTCGAGAACGAGCATCCCCCCCATAGAACCACCAATGACTGCGGCTATTTCACGTACGCCTAACTCATCCAGAAGTAGTTTATGTAGGCTATGCAGTATTAATAAGGGCTGGCCCATACCTCAATGTGAGACAGTGCACTTACTTGACATCATCGCGAATGGTGGTCAAAGGAAACTCTGGTCCGTAAGTTCCTTTCTCTGGATCACCATCCTTGGCCGTGACCGGACTCGCAGTACCATAAGGACTTCCTAAGCTGTTCATGCACACGACGAAAAACCTCGAAGTGTCAAACGCACGGCCTGGACCTCCAATAAGCGGTCCCCACCAGTCGCTGACATCGGCCGAGCCCGTCAGAGCATGGCAGAGAACCATGACATTGTCAGCCTTGGGAGACAGTTTTCCCCGCGTTGTGTAGGCCAACGGCACATTGTGCAACGTAACACCTGACTCAAGTGTGAAGCTAGGGATAACGGCAATTTGCTGGTCAGGGATTAGAGATGCGAAGGGGTTCTCTGGCTGTTTCTGAATCCTTGCTTCGAAGACACTTAGCCATTGCTCCAAGTTTGAGTGTTTGACGTCGACTACTTAGGGGTTCGAATGAAGGGGCATGACTCACTGTACTTTGGCGCAGAGCCATTTTGAGCATTATTCTGAGACGACATGATATTGATGTGAAAGATTCGTGATGTTGGTGTGTGAAGATGATTCGACAACTTATGATTGTAGTCCCGGCTCGATGGACTCTTGATAAGAGCTCTGGAAAGAAGAGAGTTTATAGCTGTGGCATCATACGGTATAGGTATGAAGCATGCGGCGCATTTGAAATGCGATACACCTAACACGGTGTATTCTCGGCTTCAAGATGAATTCGGGGAATTTATAAGTTAACTAAAGCCGGGTTCTGTTGTCGGAACGATGTTTGGCAAGATCAAATCCCTATATAAGTGAATCCCGACATTGACCTACCCACATTATTGAGTCCGTATGTCTACTATTTACTCACGTTTATCGTGATATGACAAACAACTACTTACCGAACTCGGGCTATGGACGAAAAGAGAAAATTTGGCTTATATAAGGATGGCGCCAGCCAATGGCCGATAACATAAGGTACCTACCAGGCAAAATGCGGGTAACTTCATCGGGCGAAAAAGGAACTAAATATGTACAGCATTTTCTCCAATCAATGCCGCTAGAATATCCTCGTCGCACTGTACCGAGCAAGTGCCTCAGTGCCCAGACGCCTGTATTCTCTCCGTTCTTGGTCAAAGCTCCATGAGGCTGCATCTGCTGTGGCCTGTAGCCTGTTCCCCATCTTGCTACCTGCCTATCCGACAGGCTCTCTCCACGCGATTCCTTACAGGTTAGCCTCACTTCATTGTCCAACACGCGACAGAGTCTGCTACGAAGAATCGTCTGCAGCCTGCCAGCACAACCACGACCAACGGCCATCTACTCGCGCAGCCTCTCTCTTGTCAAAATCGCCTGCCATCACAGCGACCGTGCACGTGGATGGTTGTACCTTGAGAAGGACCATGGTCGCTGGCAGACCTTAGCAGCCAAGCCCACTTCCTCTTTGTCCTCAACTCCTCCCTTGTGTATACACAGATATTTCATTTTCACTCAAACTTGTCATCCAACGGCCATCATCCAACGACCATCCTCCAACAGCCCTCTAATCCATCTTCGAATCGATCCTATTATCCGTCGCTAATAACTTCGACCGCCACCATCTTCTGTCGACCATCTATCTATCAAAAGACACTCTCCTTTGTTAAACGCAGCGCTGCGAGCCATCAGCCGATGCGACGCTCTATCTTGCGCCCACGTCCGCGACACTCCCACGTCAGCATCCTTCCCGTCTTCAAATGTCTCCGTCCAAATGACCAACACTTTCGCGTAGTCTTAATTCCAAATCCAGCATGCCTCCAAAACGGAAGCGCATCTCGGAGGCTGGCAACCGGCCCGCACCTCATCGTCCCTCAGATACTGGTTTAGGCCAACACGACCGGGATTATCAAGATGGGTCGCAGCATCGCCGGGGTCCAGGTGGTGGTAGAAACATGAGGAGAAACAACGACCGACGCGATTCTGCGGGACCTCAGGTCGGAGCTGGACCCAATCGGGTTCCCGCTTCACCAGCTGTTGCTCGGCCCTCCAGCTCATCCTCACAAGTTGCATCCGCCCCGTCCCAACCCACGCCCCAAGTTGTCACTCAGCCACCTAATCAACCCCCTCGAATACCCATCTCGACGAACTACAACTACCTTATCCTGACCGAAGCTCGCTTGTCTGTATGGCAGCAAAGCGGGCGCCAAGAGGTCATTGAACATGGAATAACATCAAGAAGTGACGAAGACATTGAAGAAATCTCAACCATCTCCCAAGAATTCACGCGCGCCGTGCTCGAAAATCTCCTTACCCCGAATGATGCTGGAAGTTGTATGAAACAAATTCTCGGACCCGCGGCCGAGAGTGAGCTTGGAACCAACTTTACTTTCGATGCCCAAACCCTGTTCCTGGACACTATATCTGTATTTATCGATTCGAATGATGCGGCATCCACTGCCCAACTCAAAGACTTCATCGCTGCGACTGAATTATCACCTCAACTCGTGCGCGAAGTACTTGATGCGACACAGCTCCAACAGCTTGGCCTGATACGGGACAACTTTATCAAACTAGGAATCAAGTACGCCACTAACCAGCTTTATCGTCAAGCAAACTATAACCTGTTGAGAGAGGAGTCGGAAGGCTATTCAAAACTTGCAGCAGAATTATATCGAACACCATACCAGTCGCAAGGGCATCATGACTTCGTCCTCGTACAAGCCAGTTGGGAACGTATTAAAGCACTGATAGGAACATTCGATTTAGACGTTGGCCGCGTTCTCGACGTTGTCATCGATGTATTCTCTGCAACGATGCTGAGAAACTTGATATTTTTTACCAGACTATTACGAATTAGCTCGTGGTGGCCACGCAATCAAATCGAACACGCAGAGAAGCAGTTTGCTGGAGGGCTACCAAGGTGGGCATTGCCCGAAAATGAAGATGTCAACGTGGAGGACTTGAGGTCTGAGACGGAAGACCAAGTTAATGAGCGTGACGTCGCTTTTTGGAATAGAGCTCGAGAAATCCACCTTGATGCATTCTTTGAATTAGGAGGCAGGCGAATTGAGGATGCAGAACTACAACGCTTACACGACAGCATCTCGGAATCTGACCCGAGTTATGGTTCGACATTTGAATGGATGAAGACTACAAGAACGATCCCACCTTGTGGCAACCGGGTTGCGGCTCAACTTCTCGGTTTTAAGTTTCGGTTCTATACATCCGACGCCAGAGACAAAGGCGAAACGCTACCAGCCAATCTGTATTATCTTGCTGCCTTTCTCATCAAGATCGGATTTATTTCCTTGGCGGATTTGTACACGCACTTATGGCCCGCGGATGAGGATATGGATGCACTTAGAAGCCGCCGAGAAGAAGAACTCGCTGAGAAGGAGAGGAGCGCTAGACAGGGAAACGCCTCAAACGCACTGCTCACAGCCGGCGCGTTAACGGATGATACGCTTCCGACGATGCCGAAAGTGCGCGAATCTTCTACAGCTAAAGCTGATGGGAAAGCCCAAGAAGCGAGCAGCCAAGCCCAGGAAGACGAAACAAGTCTTCCGGAGCCCAAAGAGGCCCAGAAAGCAGACCTTGTTTCACATCTTCTGGTTGCCGGTGCCATTCCCGAGGCCCTTTTCATCATTGGCCGATTTCCTTGGCTCCCTGAAGCATACCCGGATGAAATCTATCCCGCGATCAACCGTGTTTTGGTCCATTCCATCAATAAGGTTTACCAAGCTTCGCGACCTGTCAGTGGGATTCCTACGATAACATCAATCCTGAAACCCGATTTAGCCCAAGACCAGGCAGGCATGCCGAAGGGCAACTTAAGGCTGGTTGAGGGCTCACCCAGTAAAGTGTTGAGATGGCCACACGCAGATGGTACTAGCAAGGGAATCCTTTATCGATTCTACCTCGATGAGTGGTCCGATAATATACCCGTCTGCCAAACGGTCGATGACGTTTTTACACTTTGTCACACGTTTCTCAACATTTCGGGCGTGAACATCGGCAGAGATCCCACTCTCGTCAAGAAAATAGCGAGCATCGGTGTCAAGAGCTTAATAGAAGACAAGTCCCCTAGCAACGTTTCTCGGTGGCAAGACTTGCTTCGTCGGACCTTGGTTCCATCTCTTTGTCTTACCAACGCCAATGTCGACGCCGTGGCCGCAGTCTGGGACCTCCTGAAGAATTACCCAACTCAAGTCCGATACAATATCTACGCAGAATGCTATGAAGGGTCGATATCGCGACTGGAAGCCATGAAACAGGCTTTCAAAGCTGCCAGGTCAGATACTCTCGCGACTCTCAAAAGGCTATCGCTTGAAAACATTCCCATGTCCGCCAAGAAGCTTGCCAAGATCGCGCTGTCTTCTCCTGGAGTCGTATGCAAAGTCGCATTGGATCAGATCGAAGCTTACACAAATCTCATTGAAGCTTTTGTCGAATGCACAAAGTACTTCACGGAGTTGGGTTATGATGTCTTAGTTTGGTCCCTCCTCAGTTCCCTAGGTGGTAAACAAAGAAGCCGTACACAGGAGACATCCGTGCTTCTGACGAGTAGGTGGTTACAAGCGCTTTCTAAGTTCTCTGGCAAGGTTTTCCGACGATACGAGAATGTAGATTCAACGCCGGTGATTCAGTATGTGAACGAACAGGTGGCTCACGGCAATTCTACCGATCTGGTAATTCTTCGAGAACTGATCACATCCATGGCCGGCATCGTCCCAGATATTGACTTCACGGATGGTCAGCTGTCAGCTCTCAGTGGTGGCGAGCTTCTTAGACGCCAAACCCTTATTGGTTTAGGTGATAAGCGTTACGAGTCTGAGAGGAGTGCCTCTCGGCTAATGAAGGCATTGCTCCAAACAAATATGGCTTCACAACTGCTAATCAACATGGCACAATACCGGCAATCAGCCATTTACCAGTTGGCCGAGGACGAGGCTCATATCAAGTACCTAGCAACCGTGATCGATGACTCTCAGCAAGCGCTCGTGCAATACATGGAATTGCTGCGTCACAATTTATCGGCGGAGGAATTCGACGCCCGAGTACCCAGTATACCGTCTCTTATGACAGACCTAGGGCTTGATGCCAATCTTGCATTTCTGCTAGGCCGTTCAAGTCTTACATATTATCTAACGGGCCCAGGCGATAAGGTTCCCGTCAAGCAAGCAGTGGACGGTGAGGGAGATGCAATGGATAGCATCGATGCCTCTACAGGCCCTGCTGCCGTCGAGGAGTCTTCAGAACACATGGTAGTTGATGGTGCAGAGGTGGCAGAGGGCTCTCCTGAGCAGATACCACCTTCGGCTGTCCAAGGTCAATCCTCGGACCGTTTTCTGGATGTTCTCAACCCCATTATCGAAGCAGTCAAACCTCTACTTCCACAAGGCGTATGGGATAACATCAGCCCAGAGTTCTTCGTTTTGTTTTGGGCTCTCCAAACCGGGGATCTTGATGTTCCGATAGATAGCTATAAAGCGGAATTTGCAAAGTTGGATAAGGAACGCGATGAACTCAAGAGAGACCGGAGTGATATGAGCCGCCTAGGCGCGAATCGGAAAGAAGCAAAGATGGCCGCCATCGAACGTCTCTCTAAAGAATTGCCTGATGAAGCGAGTATTTGCAAAGAACGAGTTACGAAAACGAAGCTCTTGCTTATCCGACAGAGCCCGATATGGTTTAGGTCTTCCGCTAAAGCGAATTCGATTGTCGACACTTTTATTGAAGAGTGCCTGCTACCCCGAATTCTACTTTCATCTGGAGACGCAGATTTCTGTCATCGCATAATCCGATTCCTACATTTCAACCGTGTGTCGCATTTCAAGCTCTCTAGTCTTTATAATCGTCTTTTCAATGTCAACAGGCTGCGATCGATGATATTCGGTTGCACGGTTCGCGAAGCTGAGTTTCTCGGTCGTTTCATCAAGCTCACACTTGGGGAGTTGTCTATCTGGCACGTAAAGAGGGAGGTATATGAGAAAGAAGCTGTTGGGCATGGTAGACTTGGTTTTGCAACTACTTTCGATGAGAGCGGAAAACCGCTCACGTTCATGGCGCATGACGAATTCCGTGACCTCCTCTGGACATGGCATAGGAACCTATTTACAGCTCTCAAGGCTTGTCTTGGTGATACCGAATGGATGCATATTCGGAATGCGATTACGATCCTGAAAGCTGGCCTTGAGTACTTTCCATCGGTAGACTTTATGGGCCGACAGTTAAGCGCAAGTCTTGCTAAGATCGCCGAGCGTGAAGCTGCTACCAAGTCCGAGAGTGAAGATGGCCAGGGTCATCGAGTGGACTTGGCGGTCACTGCAAATACGGCAATTTCTGCTCTCAAGAAACGCTCAAGCAAGTGGGTTATGGTTCAGGAATTCAGGCCCAACACTGTGAGTATCTATGAACGACGTTGTGGAATTTTACTGACAATCAAATAGAGCGGTGAGACCGTAGACGATAAAAAGGGTATAGAAACTGGCAAGTCAGCTCAGCCTTTAGGTCTCAGGCCAAGCGCCCCGGAATTCAAACCTCAGTCTACAGGGTGAGCAAAACCTGAATCACTAGTACGCGAATTCGTTGATAGTGTCTCACAAAATTACAGTGTGTCTGTGCGAACGAAGCCCAGTATCGAAGAAGAAGATGGTGAAGTCAGAGACGGCAGTGGTTTTTCAGCTACCTCTCAATCAGGAGGAGCTAAAACAACAGATACATCTCTTACACGTCCTTCATCGTCACACCGTAAAGGCCCAGCACCTGTGCCTCAAAAGGCAGATTCAAAGCCTATTCCTAGTAGGTCCTCAACTCCTGGAGTACCGCCAGCCGCTCCCATCACGGCGCCCAGCGGACGATCAGAATCTGGACGTCCGTCAGGCCTAGCATCGGTTAGTGGGATGCATGGTCTTCCAAGTCGACCGGAAGTACCTTTCCCAGCTCACTTCACTCATGACCAATTTGGCACGATCAAGACGACGCATCTTCGTGATCATAGGGAAGTCAAAGACCATCGGGATGTAAGAGACCATAGAGACCCGAGGGAACTTAGAGAAACTAGAGAACCCCGGGAAATAGGCCCCAGAGATAGCAGAGACATGCGTGACCCAAGATCTCTTCGGCTACCAGAGGACCCTCGCCCACCTAGGCCACGAGATTTCCAAGGCCCTGATCGCCGTATGCCAGAACCACCCCGTGAACCTCATAGGTTGGAAAGAGATCGACCGCCTCACCGTTCGGACTCAACGCGGCGAGCAGAATCTGGTCCACAAGATCGTGACCTACATCAGTCACGGGATAGAGCGCCCTTGGGGGTAGGCGTACCTCGCGGTGTTGACGCTGGCAGAGATACACGGGAAATCCTTGCCACTGCAAAGCCCGTACCTCCACCTTTGCAATCGGATTCTCCAGGGCCAACAGTCAATCCCGAACGTGCTTGGCTTATCAATGCCGATCGCTCCGACGACCGCCCCGCCACAATGAATCCAGCACGAGCTGCGCTGCTGAACGATAGCCGGCATAGTCGAGAGGATAGCCGAGATCGTAACTCATCACGGGTTGCATCGCCAAGAAGGGGAGATCGTTCCGAAACCCATGGTGGCGAACCCTCGCGTGATGAGCGCCGCATGCACCGTGGAGAACATCATGCTCTCGGTCGCGACCAGCGAAACGAAGCACAGGGACCCCCAACAAGAGGCGGTAGAACAGCAGATCTTGAGGGCGATAGATCGACGAGCGACAGGTCCCGAGAGTCGCCTGCCTTTCCCCAGGCTCCTTCAACTCGTGGTGAGCCCGAACACGGTAGGCTTAACATGCAGGACCCCGATTACGGTCGTCTCAGTTCAATCCCATCAATGGGTGACATGGGCAATCCTCCAGAAGGACCCCGGGGACGTGGCCGTAATGCAGCTCGTGGCCCCGTGAACATGCCGCAAGTGCGAACCGAGCCCCGACAGCCTGGTACTGATGGTCACAGACCGGCGTCGCCCGAAAGACACCATCCTCCTACTGGGCCTTCGTCGTCTAGGCAACGTCGTAACCAGAACGGAATGCAGCATGGTCCTCCCTCTAACTCACCAGCCGCCACTGGGCCAGCACTACCAGGGATGCATCCGGAGAGATTAAGGCAGCTGAATTCTAATATGGTCGGAAATCCTCCACCTACACAGCCGTCATTTGCACCCCCTATGCCAACCCCAACAGCCGTGCATCCAGATCGTATGGCCCAAATTGCCCCACAGTCTTCGAATGCTGGCAGTACACACCCAGGTGGTCGTTCTCTTCCCCCCTTACAAACACCAGACCGACCCCCCCTGGGTAGTACGTTGAATCACCGCCCATCTCTCACGAATTTGCCAAACGTACCTGGGGCAGATAACAATTCAATGTCGGCGCCGACAGGACCAGCAGCTGCCCATGATCGCTCCCGAAACGGTCGCAGACAGCTGTCAGGAATCAACAGTATACTTCAAGGGGGCCCAAACGTCCGTTCCAAGAGTTCCAGGACTAGTTTAGCAGGGTCAGATGCTCAGGTTCTCACCGGTGCTTCGCCGGTGTCCACTCCCGTTACCGAGCGCCCTGAACCCTTTCCTCCAAAAGAGCGGTCCAGCCGAAACGATCACGAGCGTGGACGTAGAGAACATGAAGGCAGCGATCGATCCTCCCGTGCTCAGCGTCGAAGCAGTCGAGAACGGAGCTCGGACAGGGACCATCGATCAAAAGACCATCGGGAGTATCGAGATCGCAAATCTGGTGGGGGATCTGGCCACGGAAGAGAAGGCGAAAAGGACTCTGCACGTAGATCGGGACGAGAACAGAATGCTAGTCGGGAGACTTTGTTGCCCCGGGGCGATATCGTGAGCAATGGTCGCGATGGTATACGGGAATTACGTCACCGAGGAGATGGAGGGAATAACAGGCATGAAGAGATTGGACGTAGCGGAAGCGGGCGGGGCAGCGGTCCGCGTGCAGAGGAGCGACGAGACCTTCGCAGTGGCGGTGAAGATCATCGAAATAGAAAACGCCGAAGTGAGGAGTTTGGCGGGCCGGTTGAAAAGCGACAGAGACGTTAGAGGCGAGCAGTTGATGTTCGGCGATCGCCAATCAACAGAAGGACCATATAACCATACTCTCTCCTCAAGAAATCGCACTCCCTTTTCTTGAGCGTGTATCATGAAATCGACAAATATTAAATGGCTAGGAGTTTTCATTCCACGGATTTCTCTAAGTCGAAGATGGCAGATGCTTTCCAAAATTCGGCGGTCAAATCCTTTGCTGCATATGAGAGGACAGGATTTGGCAGACCAGAAATAGACCAAAACCGAACCTGATATGCAATTGTATTTATAAAGCATGGTATCGGCGTCGCCACTCGGATATCCCTAGATTCAAGCGCTTTGTATTCATATACCACGCGATGCGTAAGGCTTGTTATTTTTCGGTTTTTACAAAGGATACCACCACGTCCTAACGGCATCTATAAAAACTGTAAACATAGAGAAAAAATAATGGAAAAAAAACATCGTAAATCTTAATTATCCGGACTCACTTTGGAGCCACTGGCGCTACCTTGACCACTACGAAAGGGTAGCGTGGAAGTTGTGCACCGAGTTACCCTCGTATATGTATCCCGGCTTGAATTTTCAAGATCGTATTTATTCACCTTTCTACAACGAGTAAAAAATCAACGAACCAGGACCGGCGTCCGATTTTGGGGCCTCATAATCACTGAACTCCATCCACACGTCTACTTGCGGTATTAGATTCCCAGTCTAGTTTTGAACCGAGGCTGACTGGGCATTATGTTAAGACCCACCAATCCCCACCTACTTACTTACTAACATGGGTACTCAACTGCTTCACGTAACACATTCAATGTCAACTACGCTCATTACGTTCAATTCGCTATGCACAACTCGTGGTAAATCAAGCTGGAGAGGGGACAGTAGCACCTAAGATTGGCAGATTCGGATGAGGGACTATGATTCCGACATTTGCCGAAGCCACGGCTGTGAAAGCCACAGACTCTCACACATACACTGCTCACTTCCCTTCTGAATGGTGTATCGGTTCAGGTTCGTCACAAACATCTCATCGCCTATCCGTTAGTACACATAAGCTAAAGCAGTCACATAGTCACTCACGGCGGGGTTGTAACCGCGACTCTTTTGCGTGTTGCTACCACACATTTCGGCACAACCTTGGCCAAACAGAAACAACCTCACACCATCACACTACACGCCGAGTTCCTACGGCGGACGCGCGCAGGGTTCGCTACTTTCAATGTCAGAGATGTGAAGTTGGGACGCCAGACATCGACAATCCATGTTACATTAACACAAGATGGCCGTGAGGAGGTCGTCGCGTACATAACCAACGCAAACATGGCTACGGAGGCCGGTTACACATTACAAACGGGGTGGTCAGCAAACCCACCGCTCCCGGCTCCCCCTGCGGACTTTACCAAGCTTGCCGCTGATGGCGAAGATGCCAATTGGGTGGTCTTGAAAGATCTGCCGCACCGTAAGCTCCGGAAGGCGGTGAACCGCGTCCTCATGCACCTCCCGCGGAACGGACAGAAGCAGCCCAATGTGATAGATGAGTGGATGCGGTTCGAGTCCGGCGAGCGTTTCCCCATGGAGGGCCTCGGGTTCGTATCGGACATGTGGCCGCAGATGATCGAGGGTTTGGTAATGAAGCAGCAAGGAAAAGACGGGGAGGCGCAAACTGCGAAGAAAAGCGCGGACGATCTGCCTTGGCTTTGGTACCCGACCTTGGTGTTGAATCTGGATATCAAGAAGGCGTTGCCCCCGGAGGGCGTCGAGTGGTTGCATGTGCGGGTTCAGTCGAAGCATATCAAGAACGGGCGGTACGACTATGAGGTCCTCATCTTCGACGAGACGGGCGATTTGGTCGCCCTTAGTCACCATGTTGCTATGGTCTTGGACGGATCCAGGAACACAGCGAAGCGTGGGAACAGCGAGAGCAAGATATAGATCGGACGAAACCCACACGGTTTAGACTTGGCATACTTAGATATTGAACATAGACTACAGTATAGGTAGCGTAACAGCACGTCACAGACAGAGATCCCCTATTGCAATACATTGCATCTATTAGTAGCCTTGGCGTCAATGTCTAGTCCGTACGATGTCGGGGTATTTGAACATTCGACGATGCTTTGTGTAGGATGCGCGGTATAGGTATTGAATAAACCCGCGTCAACCCATGTCCGTCATTATGGAGTACTTAATAGTCAGTCCACAATTGGGCGAGTTGGTTCCTGGCTTGCGCAACAGTTCATGCAACCTTCCCATCCCCGCGGGTCCCGGCTACCTAAGTGGAACCCGGTACCCGGAACTAATAGGCCAGGCGCGTCGGAAATTATCTCAGGGTGTCGCTACCTAATGCAGTAATGCAGCAATGAGACCCTGAATATTCTATCTACTGGACACTGCCGATGCCTGGTTCCTCAGTGCTTCAATTCTTCTCTCTTTGCTCCTCGTTTTTGCTCGTAAACGTATTCCAGCATTTCCCTTCGTTAGTCATTCGTTTTCTACACTTTTTACGCTTTTATTGCCTCTCGCTACATTCAACTTCGCCCTTTTCCAACAACATGGCTAAACCAGACTCGCCCGCCGAGGTTCCACCAAAAACTCCAGAGCGTATCCTCACTCTTGAAAATGGCATACACTTGACCCTTAGGACAGGTCTAGGGAGCGGTACGCTCTTCGTCAGAGGTCAGTGTGAAGCTCCGACCCCTCGCCTTACATATACGCCCCTGACTAACCTGTCATCTTTATAGACAAAGAGCTAGCTAAGCGCAATCGAACCAAATTCTGCGGCATCGGAATCGCCGGCTCGTCGGTCGAGATCGCTATCCCGTACTACAATGTTCTTTGGGCCAGCATTTTCCGGGGCGACGGCCGCAACGAGCTGGTTATCGACTACGCTGCCGAGAAATCCAGCACGCAGTTTCAGGCCGCAAAAATACGCTACGATATACGCAACACTCCACTACCCACGGTTGAGGAATGGGTCGAGACCCTTCTTCGATATTCCTATGGCCAGGCGCAGCGGCAGCGGCGCGCCAAAGTCCTCGTGAACCCTCATGCTGGGCCGGGTGGCGCAGTTCGTTTGTGGGAACGCGACGTGAAGCCGCTTTTCGATGCAGCAAGGATGGAGCTAGACGTAGTCATTACCTCGCGTGGGGGCGAGGGAACTGAAATCTGCCAGGCTCTCGACGTCTACGCGTACGATATTGTGGTGGTATGCTCAGGCGACGGGCTGGCATATGAGGTATTCAACGGGCTCGGTAAACGGGCAGATGCTCGAAAAGCACTGAAAAAGATTGCGGTTGCGCATATCCCCTGCGGCAGTGGAAACGCCATGAGCTGCAATCTGAACGGCTCGTATGCCCCGGGGCCTTCGGCATTGGCTGTGATCAAGGGTATTCGGACCTCTGTCGACTTGATGAGCGTCACGCAGGGCTCACAACGGATGTTGAGTTTCTTGAGTCAGTCGGTCGGTATTGTCGCCGAGTGTGATCTTGGAACCGAGCATTTGCGGTGGCTGGGCGCGAAGCGGTTTGACGTTGGTATCGCGCAACGCATCTTTAGCAAAAAGGTATATCCCTGTGACATTGCCGTTAAGGTTGAGATTGAGGGCAAAGATCAGATCAAAACTCATTATAGACAAATCCGGAATGGTGAATTACGAAACCAGAAGGAAGAGGATAATGGGGCCCCCTTAACAACCAGTGATATCCAGCCAGATGTAGGGGAAGGGCTGCCGCCACTGCGCTTCGGTACGGTGAACGACCCGCTGCCTCAGGATTGGCAGGCGGCATCATATGACAAAATGGGCAATTTTTACTGCGGAAATGTGAGTTTCGCTCTTACGATCATCTTTATGAGAAGACGCCACGTGACGGATTGGAAACTAATACTCAGCTTAGATGGCATGGATGGCTCCTAATGCCCCCTTCTTCCCAGCCGCCTGTATCGATGACGGACTTATGGACATCACTATAAATGATGGGGACATCCCACCCTGGAAGTACCTCGATCTGATGATATCTGTTGAGGCCAATAAACACTTCGATAATCCACTTCTTTCATACCGGAAGGTTGCCGCCTACCGTTTCACTCCTCGCAACCAGGCTGATGGCTACATCAGCATTGATGGCGAACGCGTCCCTTTTGAGCCCTTTCAAGTTGAGGTGCATCCAGGCCTTGGTACTGTGCTCTCAAAGAGTGGACGATACGAGGCTGATGGTCCCCCAGGCTGGGAGAGACCTGAATAAACGTGTATAATGATACATTTTTACCTTGTACAACACTAATGGTTCAAAAAAAAAAAAACGAGCGAGCTAGAGATACCCATAGAACAAAGATTTCGCTTCGTGCTTGAGCGACGATAATAAGGCGGATTGGAAGCTGCTGAAGGCAGAGTTATCAAAAATTGGGCTCATAATTGCTTTTTATATGGATATCCGGGATTGGCAGCGTTCATGGAACAGCGATTCTTAGCGATAGAAGCTACTCTTCTGTAATGTATCTTCTCTTCTTTCGTGCTCTCATAGCTAAAGGTAGCAATGCATACATAGATGACTATACGAATTCGCATGAGGATATATCCATGTCAACGCCAAAACTCCAAGTGTCGGCACGAAATCCCGTCCCATCCCTTCTCCGTTCCTCTATCGAATAGGTCCTCCCCCAACGCCCGAGCTAGTCGTCGAAGCCATCCCAGCTATCCTTATCGCCGGAATCATTCTTCACGGACCCCCCAACCCCATCGCCTCCCGCCCCGTCGGCGTTCCAAGGTAAACGATCATCCGCCAGCGTCTCCTTAGCCCGCAAGCGCACAGGTTTACACGTCGACCTCGTCTGCGCCTCGACGAGCAACCCCAACCTATCGAGGAACTGCCGTCCCGCCTCGCCTGTTTTTTTACCGTCGACGAGGCCGAGCTTCTCCGCCTCGTCGACCCAGATGTCGAGGACGTGGAGTCGTAGTCCGACGGGTACTCTGGAGAGGTTGTCTTCGGTCTCGAACGGCCAGTTGGCGAGGTTCTCGAGCAGGATATCTATCCTCTCGCGACCCTTCTGTTTTCTCTTTTTGCTTTCCTTGCTCTCCTCCTCCTCCTCTCCCTCTCCGGTCTCCGGCAGCGCGCTGACGACCCACGAAAGACTGGCGCCCAGCACGCGACGCACGAGGAGCATGAACTTCTCGAGACGCAGCACGTCGATGCTCGTCCACTCGCGCCCGATGGTCTCCCAGAAGGCCGCGAGCCACGGCCCCACGGCCTCGTCGGGTAGCACGTCGATCAGGCCCGCGAGCTCGACGCATAGGTTCTGCTGTGGGATCGGCCGGTCGCACATCCACATGCTGTAGTAGAGCCCCTTCCAGAGCTTGAGGAGTTCGAGTGGCTGTAGTCGCGACGAGGTCGCTGGTGCGGAGATGAAGGTGCGTAGGCTTTCTAGGGCTTTGGTGCGGACTTTGCGGTCTGGTTTGCGTGGGATGATGTTAGCATATTGGAAGTTTCTTTAGCTCTCTTTGTAAATATTGGGGACCGGGGAAGAACGAACCGCTTGATGCGAGAGACCGTATAAACGGCATGTTAGACTCGTTGGCAGTCATGCTGGGCAGAGGATCGCCGGGTCTGCCTTCAGTTGTCGCAAGATTTGGTGTTGCAGGAGACTTGGGCAAGGTAGGTTATGTGTGTTGAATAGTTCTGAGAAGGACACAAGGCCAGGTTTTGGGTATATTCCTGGTTTAAATAGTTCAATTGGGGGGCTCAGGCAACAGAGAAGGTAGGTAACCGAGCAACATGTAGAATTACCCAGACATGGTATTGTATATCCTGGACATCGACATCACCGTCAAAGAGGAAAATAAAAATCAGGGCCCCGCTATCGATAAGTAAGAGGTAGGTATTACTGGGGAAAACGACCAAAGTGCCCCGCCATACCCGATCCTGGCAACCAAATATTTACAATAGCCATCATACCTCACGGCTCAAAGTGCATGTACCACCCTATCAGACAATAACGGCAAAACATGTGTGCACGCGGTGTTTAGCATTGATGCTTAGGAGTGAAAAATGCCTTTACAAGACACCGTGACAACTGCTGAAACCGACCCAGCGCGGCTATCTGAAGACGGACGACATTTGCGGGGCATCTTCCTATAGCCGTTTCGGAACCGACATGATCGTCACTAATAGGTTTGCTGCTAAGGTTAGTCTACAGTATATATTGAGCCAGGACCGCAGCTATCAAAGAGGTAGGTTAGTCACTTACACAAAAAGTCAAAGTATCTATATCCACTAGATCCTCCTGCTACCAGTGCCTTCAAGCACTCGTTGTCATCCACACAATCATGGCAGCCGAGACGGTGTCCGAACAAGTCAACGATAGGCAACGGTACTACGAGACATTACATAATGTCCCCAAGGTCATGTCTGAGCTCATGAGCTCTTATGCCGGCGTTCCCAAGGACCAGCAGATTGCACACATCACAAAGCTGCGCAACGAGGGATATGGGCAGTTCCCGTACCCCTGCATGGGAACTTTTCGGTTTCTAGATGTTGACCTGGCACGGCATTCAGCGTATAAAGAACATGTGTTAGCCCCTCTCTGCCAGCCTACTATTCCTGGAAAACCCGAACCTCTCTTCTTGGATTGTGGCAGCTGTCTCGGACAGGACGTGCGTAAGCTGGCCGTAGACGGGGCGCAGCCGCACCGACTCTGGGCCAGCGATATCGAGCCCAGGTTCATCGAGCTAGGGTTCGAACTCTTCCGTGATGGAGACAAGCTCCCACGGGACCATTTCTTGTGCCCGGGGAATCTTCTCGTAGACACCGAAGACCCGAAGGAAGATCAGCTCATCACACTGAACGACAAGGTCACGATCCTACACATCTCAGCCGTGTTCCACCTGTTCGATCTCGATGACCATAGACGCATCGCCAACCGTTGTCTGCGGCTTTTGAGAAAGGACACAGGTGCACCGGTCCTGATCATCGGAGGCCAAGTCGGAGGACACCAGGGCAAGCGTCAACCTCGACGCCCGCACATAGGAGGGTACAGATATCAGCACAGCCCGGAGACTTGGGAAGCGCTCTGGCGCGAGGTATGCGGCCAGTCGCAGTGGAAAGAGAACATCGCGGCCCTCGAGGTGAAGGCGAAGAATTTTGGGCGTGTACGTAATGATGATCCTAGTGCCGATGAGGTCATCACTCTCAGCGAACCAGAGTCCACGACCGAGGAGAGGCTATGGCAGATGTTTGAAGTTTGGGTGACATTTAAATCCAAGCCGTAAAATGCCTTTCTAATGGGTAGATTTATGTACATTTGCTTTCAACCGATGACTAACATATTACATAGAATATCAATCAGCATATATAGGTACTGTATTCGCGAAGACTGCAATAACCTGTGACGGTGAGATGCAATTTGTATGAAAGACACCGGCTTTGACACAAGTAGAACTATCAAAACCGTAAAGTATATCCTAAACGCTTTGATAAAGCTCTGTGACATGTATTTCTGTGGCACACTCAAGTCGCTGTTCACATTGTAAGATTATAAACGCGATACTGACAACCTTAGAACATAATTAAGCGTCAGTCCCAGCTTACCAGCACTCCTCAAGACTAAGTAACTCACAACTTCGAAAGTAGTGCCCAATGTAAAATCGTACCATCAATCAACCTTGTAACATGCTTGGGATTAACATATTTCGCCTGCATAGTTGTTTGTCGTGGCGACTAAAGTTTAGCAATGTTTGTCATTCTATGCTGTCATATTGGAAATTCCACCCATTAGAATTTGTATCTTTGACAAAAACTTGCGTTCAGGGTCATGGCCTGGAAAAACCACATTGTGCCGCTTGTGAGACATCCTGCCTAGTAAGCAAAGGCTGCATATGTGGGAATAGGAAGCCGATCCTGACATTCACCAGTGAGCATGCCCTAGGCATCAGTAGGAAGTGCAAGGACGATACTACTGCAGTGTCGAATTTCCAATGACTCCCTTGAGCCAGGTAGCAGCAGTTATTTGCTGGTGTTCGGACTTTCCCAAGCTAGAAGCACGGTTCAGCACCACTGACCAGTATTGGTTTCGATGTGAGGGAAAGGGGTTGTTGTAATTAGTTTTATAATGTCGTGAGTTGAACGATTACACCGCCTTAGACGGGTCTTCTATTTGCTACCTTGGTTCGACCCCAGGTGTAACCACAGGGAAACTCAATCTTTTGATGAACGAGGGCAGCTCTCAACTCCGTGCATAACAACGCCACAAGATGACTCTCGGAAACCAGGGGTATTTGGCACGATCCCAAGGCCTGTGTACATATAATGCCGGAATGTGACCTTAGCTATGTAAATGGGTGTGTTCGTCTTTGTGTGATAACACTAGTTAATTGTAACGAGGATGAGGCTCGGAACTGGTGTTCTATTCGCATATAATCATCTATGGCCGCAAGGGAACCATACTGAACAGGCTTCTTCCTTCAGTCTGGCGGCATCTAGGTCTATATATACACGAAAGCTACGCTTTCGTCCATCTATTAATATCTCCCATTATCGTGCCCGTTCTCGTGATCAGGAGATCAACGGGTAGGTGAATATGTAGACCGCCGCGCTGCAGATGAATAATATGATATAACCCTGGCATCGGATATACGCATCTTCACTACCTTGGGTTATTCCGTGTGACATTAATACTGGAATTGCCGGTAGTCAGAACTGTGACAGCTCACGAGTAAATTCAATCGGGTCTTTTCTGGCTTGGAACAGAAACAGCGGGTGGCGTCTGTCATTCTTATATTCTTGGTAAAGTCTATAGCTATAGAGTGCATATGCTGAAGTGAACTTTCCAGAGGAGCGCAGTTGCTTGCGAGTAATTACCAGATGCTTCTATGCATACCTGGAACGAGGAATGTGCCATGAAAAGGAGCTTAAGTCTATTTATATAAAAGTACGTATGTCTACCAGTGGCTGCTCCTAAGTAGGTAGACAGTCAGTTAACTAAATCGACTTACTTTCACACACGCAATCGAGTCAATTCCGAGCATTCTTGAGTGCTCTCACCTATATCCACTTCCTTGATCCAAGCCTACACAAGCTTTGCTATGCAGCGCCAGGTATCGCCTTCTCGAAAAGCACAGTTCAAGTGCAAGGGATAATGTCAAAAAGCCGGGACCAGGCAAAATAACATCAACTGACCCCCAAATTCGTAGACAGTTGCCAATGGCCAATTCCATATGCTCCCATCTGTATCGCGGGCTCGTCTTATATGAGCCTTGTCGGACCTAACGTTATCATCGAGCTTATCATCGTCTTAGAAATACCTTCATGAACGCTATCTGGCTATATACAACAGAAATCTCTCTGTCCCTTGTGACAATAGTTATGTCTCTGTCTCTATATATCATTCACTTCACGCGGCTCGTGCTCGAGGGACTTCAATCAATGTGTATTACACCTCACCACATAACCAACACTAAGGCTAACCACATTTCATAAGTTACCACATGGTGGATGGTTTGGAAGAAATCGAGTTGTTCTTCCACTGTCGGCATGCGAGACAAATTTTTGACATACCTGATCACAAAAATAATTGGTCGTTCAGCAAGAGCAGAATTGCCGCATGCGTGTAATATATAGCCGTCTCCTTCAAATAATTATTATGGGATCTTTTTATTCATCCAGAGCATTCTTCGTCATGAAGTTTAATACATTGCTATTTTTTCTCTGGCTAGACAAAGACCACGTAGTACGAAGGTTGCAAGAAGTGAAATCCGTTGGCACAAAGTCACTGATCAACAAAGTTTCGGGGGGTTGCTCGCAACGCTTGCCTGCAAACACGAGAAGTTCAGGATTTATCAAACATGAAACCAAGGACAATATCCGATGCCCCCGACATCACAAGCCGAAAGTAGGCCGAAGGTAGGCCGAAGCTGGCGAAATTTTTCGCTAGTGCAGTTGACTTTCCCTTAAAGATACAAAGCCTCGGTCTTAGAATTCGGGTTGGAGGTGCTGGTGCTTTGATATCCGATATTACTTACAGTATAATATCTCCATGTAAGTTAAACAAGGTGGTCAATCTCTACTGTCCCCAATTTCTCTAAGGTCATGCCCTAGTGCTCCGATCGTAGTAATCTCTTGAGTAATCACTACTGATCGAGAATACAATGGACTTCATAAGCAGTAATACTGGATTAAGATGAAGTAGTTTTCTAAAGCATCGACTGGTGTCTAACGCTGGCTAAGGGGATGTATCTACGAGACTCGTTATCTATCTCAAGAAGATTGACTAAGTGGCCACTGCGAGATGAGAACTTACTTCGCCCAATTTTCATGTTTCCATTTCGAAGTGCCTTTACGTAGGATTAAGGATTCATCTACTGACTCGGTTAAATGGCTTGATCATCGGCGTTGTTAAGGCACATGTTCGTTCGGTCACACAATCTGCAGACATCCATGATATGATATGTACTCATGATGACCTAGATAATCCAGACTAGCCAATTGTTTTCAATTTTAGGCTACGTGGATGGGTGAAGAGATACTCAGCAAGCCGGTATGCGCCCGGCCGTTGCGTGGCTAATTCGATAGTTTCTTCAGAGAATGCTAATATAGGCTCTAGCCCGGGATGAACGGATTGATGTTCGTATCTCAAAGTACTTGAAGGCCCTATTAAACCCGGAATATGTTCAGTATAATTTACTGGATGCGTATATTCCTCTTCGTAACTCCGACGGCTAGAGATTATTACCGAATTCAAGATTTTCACCGAATTCAAAAGGAAACTAATTAATCAAATAAAATGCAAGTAAAAACATAGAAAAAGGCAAAGGAGTGCGCAGCTAAGTAGGTGTAAGTAGCTAAGTTTTTCGTATAATTGAGTAACGTGACCCTCTTTAAAATATACGAAGCCCTCCTATTGGCTGAATCTACTAACAGCCACGCGCACCACTTAACTGGTTTTTAGCTTTGGAATTTATTAATAGCAGTAAAGTTTGCCGAACTTTCCTGCTATCTCTATCTAAGTAGCATTCTAGAAAAGTGCGCAATAGTGTAGTTATTATATAATAGAAGCATGGCAACAACTAACTCCACACAAATGGATATGTATAGTCTTACGTAAATTTAATTTATGTAACAAACAATGGGAGAACTTACCGGAAAAGCGGAAGCTTACGTTGAAGCACAATTGCGGCGTTCTCGTTGCCTAGACTGATATTGGCCTAGCTGCCCAAGCCCCCGCTGATACTTATATCTGCTACTAATAATTAGTGTTAACCTAAAGTAATATTAATTACCTAGTCCACGATCCTAGTTGCGGGAACAGTCTAGTTAGCACCTGGGCATTAGCTGTCACAGATCTCACATGATAGTCATAATTGTCGTAGATATGTAAATCCCATATGTGTGACGCCTTCCAATCAACACAAATCATGTTATGGCCTTCGAGCTTTGCCACTTCCTAGCAAGTGCTGACTGTCTATACGTATGTCAACACCGGGCCGGCACCATACATCGCGACATCACACCTATGTTTGTGAACCAGTCTTTACTACTGTAACAAGCGCCAGAGAAATCGAATCGTCCACTTCATGTGCAAGGGCCCAATCCATTGGTATCGGAGGCAGCCCTAAGAGAAGGTCCGGGCCGGGGTTAAGCCAAGATGTCTTGCAGTCTATCACGGGCGGCAACCTACATTAACCGAAAACATCACTCCGAGCCCCTCATGCGGTAGCACGACAGACATTTTGCGGCACAGACGATAGTTACCACAGCGGCCTCATGTATCATGTAGCTGTAGTAGAGACCGACATCGTGAAAGGTAACTAGCGGTAACAAGTGCGTCCTGGTATTATATTTATCTGGGAGTGCTCTAGATAGAATGTAAGTAGATATAGTGTTTTGCAACTAGAGCAAACGGTCTTCAGTTGCTTGCCCGCTTTGCGATTTCGACCACAAGATCTAAACTACATACAAGTAAGCTTGGGTGTGCCCAGCCTGCTATCGTCTGACATAATTTGAAATGCCATGCAACTCAACGGCGCAGCTGTATGTGCCGTAACTTGGAATTTGTGCATAATAATGGCCAATTCAATCGTTGCCTATCTCGATATGTAAAGAGATAAGCTACCTCAGGCAATGTACGGAGGCGTGTGCACAAATGCGACGTTGTGATATCACGATGAATTGCTTGTTTCGATCTCGTGCTGTATCGCAACCACTTTCCTCCGTCAGATCCCTCCTATCCAGTCAAAATTAAAGATCTAACGTCGCGTCAGAGAAACCACCATTAGCTCGCTGATCCTCTCTGTAGATACATACTTAGTACAGTAATTTGTGTTACTATGCCACATACAATATGAAGTACCTTTCTCGCCTCCTCCATGATATCAGGCTTGTCAGGTAATGACCCCATATTCCACTAAATCAGGCACAGATCTGTACTAGGCCCTAGGAAGCTAAGCGAACATGCTTGACATACAGTAGACTTCTAAACCGTGGCCGTTGGGCCTCTTGGAATCCCAGCCGTCTTGGCTGCGTAGATACTTCTGATTGAATGGGTAAATGGTTATTTTAAAAGTACCCAAAGCTTGGCAGATCCCAAGGTTGATGTCCTTGCTCACTTGCTAAACCTTATTTTTGTATTGGGCTGCCTCGGCTACCGCTCGACATGCCGCAGGAGGGTGTCCATGAAAGGCTAAGTTCGAAGATCCCACTCTCTCGTCCTACTGTACATAAATCATGTACCATGTAGGTATTGGGCACATGCATGCACGTCCTTCTAGAAAGCTGACCTAATTATGCAAGTTAATCGCCATGATATGATTCAACGTTACATACAACGTTGTGTGTTTCTTCGGAATGCGCTTCTTCGCGCTCGAGTCATTGTTCTGCACGCATCCTACAAACACTCAACTGGACTGGAAGAATTCCATCTACCTCATGCAGGTATGTAGCTCAGATGCAATGTACTTCGTATACCCATCGTCATTATACCTACCTAATGTTTGACGGTCGGACCCACAAGGTTCTAATTGTAATTCGACTAATGCCGTCTGGGCATAGCTCGATAGGTAGATATAATTGTACATACGTTAGTTAGAGTGTTCCGGCAGTCTCTTTGCCGACTTCGCCGGCTACCGGTAATTGCTATGGGCGGCGGAAGAAACGAAAGTACCTACCCACTGTTTAAGGTACGGATTACGAATGCCTACACCAATACCATTTCAATGTAAACAGCGGAGCGGCACAGTCAAATCTGCCACCACATAAGCCTTGGAATGAGGCCTAGATACCATTTAGTGTACGTAACCTGAATATACGAAAAGCGCATCCGCATGCGCAGCCAACGAATTCTGACCAGGATCATCAGACGATCCAGGGAAGCCTCATATGAAATTATGTGCCTCGAGCAATGAATCGGGAAGTCTCGAATAAGTAATTGGAGGGATGAGGGACCTTGCAGGCTGAGAAGGCTTCTCGATTGCTACTAACGCCACCTGGGTGCTTAGACAGCATTGTCGAATTTGGTGAATGTAGATCGGTTATATAAGATGATGATGATGGCCAGTCTAGACTTTCTGCTGCTCGTTCGTACCATCAATGGCCCGGCAGTCCTAGATCTCATCTCGTGTGATTCGACTGTTTTGTAGACGAAATGATGAAGTCCGCCATCTCGACTCTGCTGCTCGCAGGAGCGGTACGAGCTGCTCCCGCGTCCGGCGCCAACAACAACCAGCCTCAGCCTTACTCCACGCCGAACCTCGTCAACTTGGTACCCAGGACCCTCGAGATCAATGAGAAGCGGAAAGGATGGCTTTACGGAACCTATCCTTTCGGAGTTGCGCCCTACCCTACCGGACCTTTGGCTGATCCGTATCTTGAGAAGGAGATAGCCGGGTGGCGCGCTCCAGTCTTTGCGCTGGGAGCCGTCATCGTTGAAGAGACAGCGAAAGCTGTACAAGGCGTCATTGCGGTGAGTCGATATTTTTGTTAAAATTCTTAGCCAACGAGATCCGGTTTCTACGAAAAAGAGCCTCTTGCTCTTTCATTTGGCTTTTTTTATGAGAAAAGGGAAAATACATGATTGCTAGCGGTTTTATATCTGGAAGTCAGATATATTTCAGGTGCAACCTGGGGTCACTGTCACATTGAGCCTCAAAGAATTACTGTTCTTCATGGCCACAGTTTTCCCCATTTGCTGCACCTTCAGTCCCAATCCCACCATTGCTTTCTGAACATATAATTCGAAGCCATTCGTTTTTCGACGAAGTAAATCACAATACTGATTCCAATACAGGCAGGAAATTTCACAACACTGGATGATTATGCCAAGGTCTACGAAAACCAGTGGACAACGTCACTTCCAGACGGCCCACTCCCGGGCATGTTGACCAACCATACTGACGACCGGACATTTTCGATGATGAGACTGTCGTCGATACCCTATAGCATCCGTCGCGTACAACGCGATGATGCTCTGCTCTTCCCTGTCGACGAGGAGTTGTCCAAATCGATCACCGGTTATTCACTCGAGGATCTACACGCCCAAGGACGTCTCTTTTCTGAAGACTTCAGTAAGATGAAGGACCAAGAGGCAACGACTGCCTACGGCGCGGGATGTCAGGCATACTTCTACATAGATGATGCAGGTGACTTCCTTCCTCTAGCCATCAAGGTTATTGTCAAAGACCGGGAGGACTCAGCTCTCGTATATACGCCCAAGGACTTGCGAGACGAGTGGCTATTCGCCAAGATGACGATTAACGCGAATGACGGATGGCACTCGTAAGTAACTTTTGTGCTGTTTATTCTTTTCATACTGCCTTACCGATTCAAATCGCTGACCCCTCTGTACTAAAGAACATGGGGACATACGACTATGTCCCATTCAGCAGCAGAAGCTCCTTACTTGGCTGCTATTCGGACACTCAGTGACAATCACCCCGTTATGGCTCTGATTCATCGAAGTAAGTCTCCGTTTTTACTCTCCCTTTTTTTCTGTTTGTCCCCTTGGAAAGGAAGAAATTATAGATACACGAGCATAGAAATGTGGCATGGATAACAGACCAGCCTTTTCTACTTGGAGGCGGTTGACCATTTTATTGGCATTGACATACGCGGCGATCTCTTTTCAATCGTCTCTTTAACGGGTGATTTCGCTGACTTAATGAACAGTCGAAAATACTCCCTGGGGAGTTAGACCAAACTTACAAGAAAGTCTGGTCAACGGCTCTGCGGACACTGGTCCAAAATATTACCCCTGGACTGCAGACGCTGCTCGTGGATGGGCGAACTCCGTAAGCACACTTCCCGCAATTATAACTACTCAAATTACATAGATACTGACTTTATTGCCAATTAGGTGTATTCATCTGGAGAAGTGTCGAATTTCTCAGGCAACTATTTCTTTACTAGCTTGAGAAACCGGGGCTTAATTGACTACAAATACGGCCCTGCCTTGAAATCCTTCCCTTAGTAAGTGACCTGCCGGCTTCCTCTGGTAAAACAAAAAAAAGTCAATCCTGGTCCTACGAAAAGTTTAGAAATACTGACTATTGATATTATAGTTATGAAGACGGCTCCGTCATCATAAACGCTTACACTGAAGTTATGACGACATTTATGAACTCGTATTACAAAGATGACAGAGCAGTGGCCAATGACAGAGAGTTACAAGCTTGGCTTAAGGAGACAGTGCCTGGACAGGTTCACGATTTCCCTCAAAAGATTCAGACTAAGAAGGACATCATTGATATCCTTACGCACTTTGCCTACCTCAATTCAGTCGTCCGTACGTATTCTCTCCTGATCTTTGTACGTCATCAGCTGACTTTGGCCATTTCAAGATGCTATCATGAGCGGAAACGGCAACCAGCTGGACATTATGGCACTCCCGTTCACCACAGCCGGGTGGCAAATGCCAATCCCTAGCAAGAAGGGTGTTGTCACGGACATAAGTAAGTTAGGCTTTTGACTTTCAACCCGCCCTCCCAAAAGGAATGAGTTAGGTCTATACCATTGGCCAGATTTTCTAACACATGAGATTTTGTAGTGGAATGGATGCCGACCCCTGAAGCCGCCGCATGGCAGGTAGCTACGTACGCCGCTGGTAACCGTGCAAGCTGGAAGAACACCAATATGACCATCGCGTACATGTTTGATCAGCCAGAGTTGCTGAGTAGGCTGAACCAGGAGAGCAAGGATGCTGCAGAAAAGTTCAAGTCAGACATGATGGATCTGAGCGCGAAATGGCGCGCTCGTGGATTTGATGAGAACGGCCTTGACCGGGGCATGCCTTATGGTACGTACAAAAACCTCTTACGGACGAACAAGTCCGGGGCTTAGAGATCTCGACTAACATATTTTGATGCACGCAGTATGGAACGTTCTAGACCCGCTATGGGCTATTTTCTGGAGTGTTGTATAATACAGACCATACAGAATCAGTCCTTCGATTATACCCAAGTTTTACCAAAGAGCTTTCCGTTTGGGGACGCGGATTCAGGAATACGTCATGAACACGATGGTATCGATTTCTCTTGAGTTCTAGGACTTTAATGTCACGGAACGCCACGAATAAATCTCGGAAACCAGGGGTGTTGGTATACATAGACGGAATTTGTAGATAGGAGTTTTGTGCAATAACAATAAGTCAATTCTGGAACTACTAGCAGTCAGGACTGTGACATGTACCCTATTGTCGATACATCAAAGAATAGGGGCCCGGAGTGAATAGAGAAACCTGTCTGCAGTCAGGGTGGTAGTTAGGGCTCAATTGATTCCTGAAGCACCTAAATCCAAAAGGGGTTTAAGGGTAGGTAGTTGTGAACCAGTCACCTGACAATAAGAGAGGCGGAACAGCGGCAAACATTCCCACAAAAAGTCTAGGTTTGACAGAAAGCAAGCTAAAAATTACAGTCGTAGAAGTAGGCAAAATATGTGTCTAGTTTACTCCAATGAGAAAATTTGTCTTTCCTGACCAGATTTCCCCCATTTTCCGCCTCAGTTATTTTAACGCCCTATACCGGTGCCCATTTATTATCTTTCCACATGCTCAATAGACCTGGCCTATATTCCGGTACTTCGAAATACCACGAGCGCGACCAGACGCCATTTACTTCGTACGCGAACAATGCCGTCTGAGCACGAGCCATATGTTCCTCTCGCAGAATGTTTTCGACTCGCATGATCTCTTCGATCCAGGGTGTGGGTACCCGACGTTGCACCTCGGCGAAGTGCGAAATAATATCGCGAACCATGTTAAGGAAATAGAAGTGGGTGCAATCATTGAACTGCACTTCTACTCCGGGTTTAAGCGGGTTAACGAACCGGCTTGGAAGGAGTAGATTCCCTCCCGTCGGGGTTATCTGAGTCAAGTCGATGCCCGGATGTCCTGCTTTTGCCGCTTCCTCGCTTGGAACCAAGCGCTCTGGTCCCTGATAATTTCTAAGCTCAGGTGTTTTTTCTCCTTCACCTCGAATGGGAATCGATGCCATCATGAGCAAACCTATAAATATAGGTACGTTGTAAATATAATGTCTCACTACAAGCCTTAGAATGTGAACTCGAGTTCTTACCAATAGCGCTACAAAGACCTGGGTCAGCCTTTTTGTCATATCTCAGATCAGACAGATAAGTGTTTCCGGTGAAACCAAAGGTCTTTAAACACGCCGCTGTCCCCAGCGGTTGCTTCATATCCTTGAAATCGACTAGAAAGAAGAGATCAGCAGCAAAAATTACTTACTGGAACACCCATCGATCATCATCGGATTCGAGTTGACCGATATATTCGTCCCGAGTAGTGACATTATACCAAGGTACGAAGCTAGTCATAAACTCCGTAGTCGTAATGCAGTATTCAATGTCCGCCGCCTTGTGCGCAGTAGTAAAATCGGCCAGGTACCATCGCGGGTACTTTTTCCCCCACTTTATCAGGCGGTGTTAGCAAAGTGACGGGCATAAATAGATCTCGTCGGAACCAACTGACCAGTGTTCCGAACCACTACAATTATCAGCGTTAGTGGGTCTTATTATTATGATGATTGTGATTATTATTAGAAAATTATACTGCAGCTTCTCCTTCAATCAATTCGGAGAAACAGGGGGGAAGACTGACGAAAGTTCGACCAATCCTTCCTGTTGGTGGCCCAAAAGCCATTAATTATAGAGGAAGGCTAAGGGTAGGCGACAGCAGGTGACTTAAAACTACTCACTATATCATATTTCTCCTTGTACCACTCCGCACGCACAGTATCCCATACTACAATAGTTAGGTCTTACAACTTCATTGATGGACGAGGGGACCCAAAAAGTCTCAAATAAGAAATAGGTACAAGAATGCTAAGAACAAATGAATTCTATGTCAACTCACGAGCCTCTCTTTCCTGCCAATCCTGGGCCATCAATCTTTCAGTTCGAGTCAGCTGGTCTATGTCCACCGACTGGTCGATATCTATGGGACTCATATAGGTAGTTATTTCTCTGCCGGGATCATGAATGGTTCTGCTAATGAACAATCTAGTTCTGTGAAAGAAGTTGTCAGATTTTCGGGGGATGTCTTCAGCGCTCCAGAATGACTCTGAAAGAATCTTCGAGGAAAATTCCGCAGGCACTAGTTCCTTTTCGATGATTTTTCCAGCTGCGAATTCGTCATGTCCGGGAGTAAATGTACCCCTATAGTGGGATTTACAGAAGTCTGAGATCGGCCAATTCTGGCCAAACATCCCTAGGGGAGGGTTTTTTGAACCGGCTCGTTCTATCCTGATTGTTTAGCAAAAGCCTATTTCTAACCAGGGATAAGAAGTCTTATTAAATGATCGATATGTTGATATGTGGTAGTAAGTGCCTGCGGGAAATAAAGTGATGGTAACGACATACGACCAAGCTCGAATACACACCCCCAGACTGCCATGTCTAGACGGTGTCCCATTTCTGCTGCTCCGTTGAAGTCTATAAACTGCATAAATTAATAACTATGCGTTAGCCATGATAACTACAGAGAAAATTGAAAAGTCAGGCACTGGACTTGCAGGCTCAAAATTCCAGTACTTGGTTGTGCATTCGGCAGCCGACTGGCTGAGCCTGTTATTCATGATAGCATGGGCTGTATATAGCATACTAGAAGTCAGCATATCCCTTTCAATAAGAAAATAGGCCATTGATCCATCATGAAGGGTTTGTCCCAACGTGGAAGCTGCACATTCGTTCGACAAACACATAAAAAAGGATCCTGCAATTCTAACCTAGTTCGTGCAATATCTGTAATGCCATTTAGCATCATTCCATTCAAGACTGCGAAACAATAATATTGTACTTACAACTACCGCAAGGTTAAACTGGAGCATGCAACGCTCAGCTAGAGTAACGTTGCCTTCTATTAGTTGGATAAAAGTATTTACTTGTAGGGCGATCACACTGTCGAAAGTTGGAAATGTAGTCCCATATGAGTTATTATTGTCATGAAAGGACCACGACTGTCTGCTCAACAATTCTTCGAGCCTTTCAGTTGCATTTCTCGTTCCAAGCCGCGGAGTTTGTTCCATATATCTCGAGAAATCTTCGCTGCATTTGTCACGATGTTGACGATATAGATCATACGATATGATAGCAGTAGCGTTCGGGAAGGGCGGCGGCAAATCCAGTTGAAGGTCTGCAATCGCGTGGGGTCAGCGTGGTCGACGCAAGATGAAGGGGGACAGGCCGGGACTTGGCCCAAATAGGAGATACGTTGGCAGCACAAGGACTAGAAGATGATAACTATGGATGTACTCACGTTGGGTGCCCGCTGTCCAAGGGGTAAGATAACCATACAGCAGGACTTTGAGACTAAGTCACTTAGTTAGCATAGTCTTGCTTGAAACGGGTGATCCCACGCTTACCTACAAGGGGTGCTCATCGTCTATAAGTGCGTGTAGTATTCTATTTACTAACTCTATTGAGACCGAGAGGATGTCCCAGACCAGAGGGTTGTCTACACTCCAGGGTTCACCATCGAGCACCGGCGCATTATTGTTCCAGTTGAGCCATCTGTCCTTGCGAAAGAAAGAGAACCAATTCTCTTCGTTCGGTTTTATCAACCCGTCATCGTAGAGCCGCCTGCTTTCCCACCCAGGGTGTTTTTCCGGATCGCCTTTGAATGCCGAAGGCGATGCTTCCTGGTGCCCTCCAGGTATATCAACTCCATTATGAAATTTTATTGTCTTATGAAGGACACCAATCTGCCATGGCTTAATCGCATGATAAGTCCACTCTTGTAGTAGCTCGGAGAATAACAGCCTATCCACATCATAGAGGTTTACGAATGTTCCAGCGTCCTCGGTACGAGGTTTGTCCGAGTAGAATATTGGGCCTAGCCATGGACTATCACGAGCCATTAGTTAATACTTTCAATTTGTGTAATAATAAATTCGGATGTTTCTCTCGATAGCGTGACAGTCCACAACGGGGCTATAAAGGGGGGATTTTGCTCACCCTAAGCCAGCAGTCAGTTAATTACCCTCACAATAAAAGCTGAAATTTAAGCATCGGCAAACGAAAAACCTCCAAAGATTGGGATCACTTACGTTCTGGTGCTATACCCGAGTGTCTAAGCGGCCCTCTTCTGAAGGCAGCGTCATTGGCAGCCCCTATCAAGCCATGTCGTGCCGCCCAGGGTGACAGGGGTTGGTCGGATGGCTGAGACCCAGACGAGGTCATGATGGGCTAGCAGTTGTCTGACTGATTAATGTGTGACTGATTAATTATGAAACAAACCGTGCTTCTCGCTTCATACCTTACGTATGGAAGATGGGTTGTGGTTAGTGTTTACATATACCGGACATAGTTTTACCACTAATTAAGGTACAGCTCTTTGTGGGTGAAAATTAGAGTTAGATCATTGGTACAATAAAGCAAGTCTTTGGCTGCAAACGGAATTCAATATCGAAGCTTAAGACAACGTGATATGGTATGGCTTTGGAATGCTTTCCTATTTGGGAAAGTGGGCTACAATGACATTCGTTACCTACCTAAGTAACTACATATTAGGTACATAACTAAGTTACTTAGTACCTAACTTAATTGTGAGACAAGCTGAAGCGCGTGTTGGTCGCGTTCGTTATCGACAACATCCGTACTTCTTACTTCTGTGCGCACCTCGCTTTGCCGACTGGGTTCTTGTGAGGCGCTGAAGGAAGCTTGACAATGGACATGCACAGTTCACCTTTGCAGCATAACAGCATCAAGGGCTCTGGGGACATCGTCTACGATTAGCATCAACTACAGGACCGACAAGCCAAGATGGAACAAGCCATGCGACGTCATTTCTTCCATCATGGCGAGGAGGTAGGTTCATCCGAGATACGGCCCCGTCCCCATTTCCACGGGCCGCGTCCGACTCATCACCGGCTATGTGCAGGCGCTCGAGGCGGAGAAGCAGAATTGTCACTGGTGTCAGATCCGCACCTTTGCGACGCACTCGCGGTACCCCATTACCATCGTGAATACCGAAGACGACTCGATGATCCAGCCCAACTTTCGTTTCATGGACGACTCGATTCGCGCCCACGACATTGAGCCCACTAGGAAGGAGTTTCTGACGGGGTGCGAGTGCGACGAGGACGAGGACTGCCGATACAGCAGCTGCACCTGTCTGCAGGATGTCGAGGACGACAGTACAGACGACGGGGACAACGGTTCAGCCAGCGAGGAGGGAACGGAAGATGAGTTGGGGAACTATGTTCGCAAGAAGGCATATGCATATCATTCGCACGGCGCAAGAGCTGGCCACCTGCGCTCCAAGGTTCTAACATCGCGCAATCCCATCTACGAGTGTCACGCGAGCTGTGCCTGCGGTCCCGATTGCCCCAACCGCGTGGTGGAGAGAGGGCGCAAAGTGCCCCTGCAGGTGTTTCGCACGAAAAACCGGGGCTGGGGTGTTCGGTGCACGGTGGATATCAAGAAGGGCCAATTTGTGGACAAGTACATGGGCGAGATCATCACAGCGCAAGAGGCTAATCGCCGGCGAGCCCAGTCACATATTGCGCAGAGAAAGGACGTGTATCTCTTCGCGCTCGACAAGTTTTCGAACCCGGACTCGTTCGACGAGCGCCTGCGGGGCCCGCCGCTCGAGGTAGATGGTGAGTTCATATCGGGACCAACGCGATTCATCAACCATTCTTGCGACCCCAACTTGCGTATATTTGCGCGTGTCGGTGATCACGCGGACAAGCACATCCACGACCTGGCGTTTTTCGCTATCAGAAACATCCCGCGTGGGGAAGAGCTCACCTTCGATTATATCGACGGTGTGGACGACTCGGACATGGACGCGCTGGATCCAGAGAAGCAGAAAGACATGGCACGGTGCCTCTGTGGAAGCCAGAAATGTCGAGGATATCTTTGGTGACGAAGTTCAATAGCCGACTGCCTAAATGGCATACTCTACGATTCCAAGGAGGATGCGAAGATAATAGTCCAATAACTTCTCATGACTTTGATGTCCAAGTACCTACATCTGAGTATCTAGGTACATAATGCGGGTCTAATCACGGACAACATGTCGCATAAATTCCCGATCGTGATGAATATTTAAATGTTCCAAGACAAAGTGCCTGATATGCAGCTACAAATCCAATATTACAAGAGTACCTGTATAATGTTGTCTTCAGACACATAGGTGCTCAATCTCAGTCCTACGGTACCTATCTCGCCTATGTAGGTATTGTAGTCTACATATAATCTACAGTTCTTCTAGTTAGGTACTGTAGATTACGTCGTTAACGTTCGAGAATACGAGATTAGGTAAGTAGATGCAACCTGTGGGTGGGGTCTGTGGAGCGGCTGTGCAAAGTACACTAACAGCAGCAGGTACCCATACTCTGACCGTACTTTATTTAGTCTTTAGTGATGATGCCGGCAATTAAGCAATTCATGGCTGTGTTTAGGTAAGTAGGCAGGTAACCAGGTATATACAATCATCGATCCGGTACCTATGCAGTGACAAGACAAGTAAGCAGCGTCGGGTGCAGATAGATTGTGTATACTATGTATGATTTGCAGATCCAGCCTCACCCAAGCTTTCCAGCTTCCTCCGGCTCCCAGCTCCTTCACAACTCTCTTCCTTGAACATCACACCACGCAACCACCACGACCACCCATCCATCCATCCATCCATTCATCCATCCACCACCCAACCCTGTCGTTGCCGCCGCCCAGTCCCACACCCAATTGGGAGTCTCGAAAGACGACCGTCGCGTTAAGTAGTTGGTGCACAAGTGATTGATTGTCTTACACCCGGGACTCTCTTCCGGTTCGGTCTAATCGGAGCATTTACATTCATTCAGACCAGACCAGACCGGACCAGACCAACATCGGACCAGACAGATCAAAACTGGCGGTGACCGACACGACCGAGACAATGCGCTGGACCGCCCTCCCCCTCTCTACAGGCATATAAAAGCGCAATTCTCTTTCTCCCCCCCCCTTCGTAGGACGGTCTCGACTGTGTGCGTGCCGGCGCCATGGTATGTTACTTTGCTTTCCCCTGCCTCCCACGCCACGCGCAGCCGCGTGTTCCCGTTGGCTTCTCCTGACCGGGCCCGATCTAGGGCTGCTGCTTCTCACGTCAATCGGGGTCCGACGCGCCCTACTCGGCTGACGCCTCGGCGTCGCCAACCGCGCGAGCCGTCAACCCCCACCAAAGGCCGTCCTCGACAGCCGATGATCCGAATAGGCAGCACGCCGTTGGCCACGGCCAGCGCGCCCGCCAGCCGCTGTCACAGCACATAGACAAGCCATTGCGCCGCCACGAATGGACGTCTCGGGACCGTGCTTGGACCCGTACCGATCTTGATTTACAGCGCACCGAATTCTTCGATACGAGGGTCACCGGTCGTTCCGAGGTCTGGCAGGTGATACGTACCGCTCTGGAAGCTATGTGGGAGTCTGACATCAGACGGGCTGCGGGTGCCGAGCCGATGGATGATGATGATGGTACTGGCGGCCTCTCTACCGCGCAGGGGCTCCTGAAAGCTGCCGAAGTGACGCTACCGACCGGTGATTTGTCTAATGGTGTTTACGACTCATTGGGGAATTACTACGCTCTTCCCGAATGGATCGTCAGCGACCCGACCAACGTAGCCGAGGATAGCCGAACTCGAAGGGAAAGTGTCGATAGGGATGGCAAGGCAGACGACGACCTTACGGGCGAGGACACCGAAGAAGTCGATGAAGACGCGGCTCTGCGGCGAAGGGAAGAAAAGGGTAAAGCTGTTGTGGATATCAAGAATCTGGTTAAAGTCCGCGCTCGATTAAGCGAGAATTACCCAGACGTGGTTATCGGCATAGACGCCGACGAATCCGTGAGAAGCCTAGCCAGGAAGATTGCGGAAGAATCCGGGGTAAGCCGCTCGTCTCGTCTCGTCTCCGACGCCTTTTTTCACAGTTTCTGACTGATGTGTCCAGTTATTATCGACGAGACAAGTTCGTGTAGCGTACATGGGCAAGATCCTTAAGGAGAACATGTCGTTACAGAGCCAAGGCTGGCAGAAGGACCATGTCGTGAACGCGCTTGTCTTCAACCGGTAGCAACAGTTGGCAGCGGCCGTCTCGCGACCAATCGCTCGCGCAACTTCAACTACGCCACAGCGTCGTCGCCGCCACTCGCCGCGTGCGATCGCTGGTCAATCCACCGAGAGCATGCCAGCACGGTTTGTCGGCCGCCCTCCCACGTGGTGTTGTATCCCTCAACGTTGATATGCCCAGACGGCAGTTCATCACGCCACCATCACTCAATACCCGGTGAATGTATAATCCCACAGAGCAATCCGTGACAGTCTTTGTGCACTTCATGATAGCTCCCTAATTTCTGCTCTTCGACACACCCGCTCTGAGCGATCGAGCAATAATTTAGGCCTCTTTTGTTACTGCTCTTCAGTATTGGTGTCAGCACAATACCCCCTTCCTTCTGATTTTCATGACGTGGGCATCGGCCAAAGGAGTTTATTTGGTTAATTTTGTATTGGGTTTTATGCACGGGCGGTGAGCAAAGATGGATAGTCTCTAGGTTGGAAGAAGGATGTGAGGCCACTGCATCGCGTTGCTATCTACGGCTCTAGGACCTGTATTATAATCAAATTGCTCCCTTGACACAACTAATTAATTAATTAATGCATCTAAGAAGGAGCGCCTCTAGATATCGACAACTGTTCCCTTGTTGATGATACCAGTGTTCTTGATATTTTAATTCGTTGTTTGAGTGTCTCTGAAAGGATATATGCAATGATGTCGTGAGTCATCTCCGTGTCAATCCTACCTACAAAGAGAATGAGACAATAGGTCAGGTTGGTGTGGGGTAGGCGGACTACTACTGCCCGCAGTATTATAAGAGGTGGTATGTAAGAAGTCCAACTGTCTCTTTTCTTTATCAGAGCACACTCCTTGCCCATTGCTCTATTTGCTTCAGTCGACACCAAATTTAGCAACGGAAGATGCCTACCAACAGTGGCAGCGTCTTCTCCGAGACATTGCAGGAGATCACAAACATCAAGCTCGAGGAGCTATCCAAGAGGCGCTCCGAGTTTGAGACGACCAAGGCAAATCTCACATCCCGATTAGAGAATGAAACAGAGCCCTTAAGACGCCTGGGCTTATTAAGCCAGGGTGTCAAAGATAGCTATGCCATGAAGACGAACAAGGCCGGCGAGATCCTCCTCGGCCAGTCCAAGAATCTGGAATTGGAGCTTGAGTTGAAGCACCTCGAAAATTTCATGGCCCAGTCCAAATACGACCCTTCCATAACACCTCAAATGATGCGGGGTTGGGAAGAATTCCTTCTGCGTCATCTCAATATGCAGTCGTCTAAGCTTGAATACGCATCGCTCTATGCGCAACTCGTTACCGAGTGGCTTTCTACGGAGAAAGCAGCTACGGGTGTTGGGGAGGATATCGACATGACCGAGGGTTTCGAGGACATTGGTGATTCGATGAAGAAGGAAGCTCGTCAGGGGTGGGAGAAAGTTGTCTTCGAACCCGCCGGCGTAGACGAAAAGGCGCTTGAGACGTATCTCCTCCATCTATTCGGGCTGCAGGACGAGGGCAAACCAGCCCAAGCCAAAGCTTTGGAGCAACTACGCGACAAGCTCGGCAGATTCGAAAACACATTGGCCGCGCCGAGACAGCTCGATAACACAACTTTGACCTGGGTTATCAATGGTCTTCTCGTGTCGGACTTACTAACAGACGAGAGACGTGAAGTGTTGAGAGACTTCCTTGGCAACCAGACGATTCTCACCGAGGTAGCCGACGTCCTCAATATGCGGCTTGCGTCCCTCTCCGCCTGGTCGTGGGGCGAGAGCGTAACACTTCAGCAGCAACGCAAGATCACGGGCGTCTACAGCGTACTCATGCATGAAGACGTACTCCAGGCTATCCTCTTGCACTACATTGGCGTAAAATGGTCCGTCTTTTTGAAGGGCGCCTTTAGAGAATTTCGTAAATTCGATGGAGCCTGGAAATCTTCGAGGAGATCGATTCCCCAGCTCGACCAGAGGCGTCACGAGTACTATCTCGGTTCCGAATACATACACCGTAATAGCTCGGTCGATTCCGCTAGGGATAAGATCTACCGCAAGCACTACTTCATGGCCGGCCTTATGGGCCACGACGAACAGAAGCAGAGCTCCCTCGAGGGCGAGGAAGAAGCCAATTACTCTGTTGGGGTGCAAGCGGACCAGCGGCAACAGAAGAAGCAAAAGCGCGCCGCGTATCCCGCTCAGCTTGCTGCGGCGCCGCGCAGTGCTAATCGCCTCCGTCTCGCTCGCTCTGGCTCGGATATTGACGATAGTGATTGCGACTCAGAGGAGCGTCGTCCGATGGAGGACAAGCAGCGCCTGATTCGGCTCTTGTCGGCTGAAATCGCCATCAACACGAAACTGCACGGCGAGGTCACGGCGTTCCACACTCGGTTTGAAAGCTGGGATTCACTTCTCCCACACGAGACCATCTTGGCCGTGATGGCACTCCTCGGCGTCTCCGAGACGTGGATCGCCTTCTTCAACAAGTTCCTCAGAGCGCCGCTGAAGTTCATAGACGATAGTCCCGCTACGGAACCTCGCACTCGCCGTCGCGGCACCCCCGCGTCGCACGTTCTCAGCGAGGTCTTTGGTGAATCTATCTTGTTCTGTCTTGACTTAGCCGTCAACCAGGCGACTGGCGGCCACAATGTGCATCGCATGCACGATGATATCTGGTTCTGGTCGCGGGACCACGAGGTAGCGAAGACAGCTTGGAAGGCCGTTTCTGACTTCGTCAACGCCACGTTGACGTGCATCGACTATGGCAAGTCAGGCACAGTCCGCATTGCGCGCGACCCGTCCGTCACGCTTGATATCGACGAATCACTCCCCGTTGGCGACATCCGCTGGGGATTTCTCAAGCTATCGACGAAGACCGGCAAGTTCGAGATTGATCAGACGATGGTTGACAAGCATATTGTCGACCTACGACGACAGCTCGTCGACAAGCGGAAGAGCATCATCTCCTTCATCCAGACGTGGAACACATTCGCCGCGACCTTCTTCACGTCCAACTTCGGCAAGCCAGCGAACTGCTTTGGCCGGGCTCACGTCGACGAGATTCTCGCCACCCATCAGCGCATTCAACGCGAGGTGTTTGCGTCGACCCCCTCATCGCCATCGGGCCTCCTCACCGGCGAGGCGCAGCCCAAGGAGCCGATCACAGGTGTAGTCGAGTACCTCAAACACCTTCTGCAGACGCGGTTCGGCGTCTCCGACATCCCGGACGCGTACCTCTTCTTCCCCATCGAGCTCGGCGGCCTGGATCTGCGCAGTCCCTTCGCCTCGATCCTGCCGATCCGCGAGGCCGTGGTCTCCGACCCCGGGCAGCTGTTCGACGCCTTCCTGGAGGCGGAACGCGACGATTACGCGAGCCGGAAGCGGGCCTTCGAGCGAGGCTACCACGCCGATTGGGAGCTCGACAAACCCGGCGATCGCGAGACGTTCCTGGCCTTCGACGAGTACACGCGGTACCGCGAGGACCTCAACTACGGGTTCCCCGACAACCTCGCGAGCGTGTTCGAGAGGCTGCTGGAGGTGCCGGCTGGGAGCGGGGGGATCATCCCGGCGAGCACCGCCGTGCGCGGCGGCATCGAGGCGCTGGCGAACCTGCCGCAGGGCCTCAAGAATATCACGGGCAACTGGAATGCGATGGAGCCGTACTGGCGTTGGGTGGCGCAGCTGTATGGCCCCGAGGCCATCGGGCGCTTCGGGGGACTGAACATCGTCGAGCCTGGCCTTTTGCCTATGGGTATGGTGAGCATTTTCCGGGATAAGAGGGTCAAGTGGCAGGGCTAGTTAGCTCGCTCTATCTTGTACTTTTGTGGTAGAAGTTATATGAAAGCGTTGGTATTTGGGTAAATGATGCTACGAAGGTCTGCACGGAACGCTATTGGGCTTTACTTTCATTCGGAGGCATGAGCAAGGGAATGTATTGGACATGCCAGAAATGAAAAGAGAAATAATTTGGACTATCTAGGTAGACTACTCGAGGTAGTGGTTTGGCAACAAAACAGTATTAGGTGATACAGAAACTGTTCGAAATGTAATATCCTTTGCGTGATTGGGGTTTGTCTTTCAGAGTATCCCTTACTTAGGCTATAGACTAACTCTACGATTTTTCATCTCAAGACCAACCACTTGATTAGTTGTTCATTTGAATGTAAGTGGTTATGGCCTCCAACATAGAATACTGATCCTGTAACTAAGAATCTTCATATTCTATGATTGTATGGACCTAATGAAAACCTAAGTAGCGCCGACGGCTTGGCGAGTACTCGTGGATCGAGTGTCTTAGCCAATACCTTGGTTAAGGCCAGTTCGTATCCCGAATATGATACCGCCAAGCCTATCCCAGTCCGATACATCACGAGCCAACCGCCATTGATCAATAAGCACGACCAGGTCGTTCCTCCGGTTGGATAGTAATCTGAGTCTGCTGGTAAGAGCTGACGCGAGTTTCCTTGGAGAAATCCAAGTGCGACGGCGGCGGGAGCGGGCTCGGTTCCCGGCCATCAATAGGACTCGGCAGCTCGGCCGGGAAGTCCGCAGTCCCACGCGGTGGCGACGGGGGCGGCGGCGACGGTGACGGGGTCGCTCTCGGAACGTCGGCGACTACATGTTGGTATCGCGGGGGCTCGTCGCTCGGTATGGGTTGATATGCCGTCTGGATTTTCATGGCGTGACTGTTCTCTTGCTCTGCTGCTTCCTTTTTGCGCTGCGACTCCTCGTCGCTTTCTCGCTTCCGCCGACGATTTTGCCTCCTTGGACGGAACTTGAACCAGAATAGGAGGAAAAGGAGGAGT
>JADKYC010000030.1:0-42500 GCA_019843955.1 Xylaria sp. 218_066 | reverse complement strand
GTGATGCCGGCCAGGACGTTCCGCATCGCACTTCCATACGTTCATCACCATCGTCTTAGTGAGCATTGATTCTTTGAGGACACTAAAAGCGGCCAGTGCATGAACGACACTAGACTCTTCTGAGTTTTCATCGAAGAGAATTCTTGCGTGACGCATGAAGATACGATGTTGCCAATTCGATCGATCTTTTTCTCGCAATTGGGTAAGTGTTTTAATGATGTACGACTCCCAGTCCTCTAAATCGTTCATTTCAATGTGTTCTCCATCGTCGATTGCATACGGTTGGCGTTGAAGGATGTCGGCAGCTTCTTGAGGCTTCAAGTCCTCGAGCATCACTAACTTGTGAATTACCGATACAATCTTATAGTGTGGTTCCAGGATCGGATCTTGGCCATGCCGTGGCTTCGGCAAAGCAGATACGACTTCCACCGATCGCTCTAATGCCTTGACAACCATCTGGATGGTAGGCTGATTTCGCTGGTCATTGTGATCAAGGGCCGACAAAGGTTTACGATACATCTTCCAAATGCACTTTGCATACATGTATGGATTCCTGGGGTCGGTTAGTTTTTGTCACAATATCCCACACTAGGGTCGTCAATACGTACTTCCACTGCTTAGGCTGGACCTCCATAGCTTTTTTGAATAGCCTCGCAGCATACTTCCAGACCTTGTAATCCTGCATCTGGGAATGCACGTCCTTCGTATCAGCTCCCGTATCATGGATCACAAAACGCTTGTGTTCGGAGTGTTGAAATGGCTCCATTGCAAATGGCTCTCGACTCGAGGCGTACATACGCATCCCGAACTTGTGATAAAGATCATGAATGGCATCATTAGCTTCTTCATTCTCAGTAAAAATGACTGTTCGTGAATGCGACAATGCCAAGGTGTAGCAGTGGATTGCGTTGCGTTGGTACTTAACCAGGTCTGCACGCTCTTTATTCATTTTGTCTGCAGTCCAGAGAACAGATTCGTCCAATTCATAATCGAAGCATTCCGCCAGCCGAAACCAAGCATCCCATTGGTCAGGAGTAAACTGCAACTGTTGGCGGAGGAACGTAGCGCCTATACGGAGGTCGTCAGTGGCGCCTGGTGTTTGTCTCCTATTCAGATCAACACCCTTAAACTTCGTAAATGCAATCATGCCTAGAAGAAAAAACCACCTGTGTCTAGCGAGCGTACTGTCCGCTGTATTCACACTAACAGCATCAATGGCGACTTTTCCTTTGAAGGCTTCGTATAAGCGAAGGGGGTGAATGGGCTTGGCCATGGTTTGATTGAAGATTCGAAGATTTTGAATGAGCTGTTGATTGGATTTTGTTTGTCCGATCGCTTGCTGCATATGCTCAATGGTGTTCTTCAAATCCGATTTGAGAAGATCCTTCATCGGCATGCGATGTGCAAGAATAGACACTCTCGCGACTAGCGACATCGTGTTTCGTCGCTCGAGCTTTTCTGGAGGGCACCCATGATCTTGTACTTCAGAAAGACCTACTCCCAGCTTCAAACCATACAAGTCGTAAAGAACTTGGCCAAGGTAGTCTTCCCAATTATCAATCAGATGCTGCTTAAGCAGCTCAACTCGCATCATTCGAAGGAAGATTTTGTTTGACGACTTGCAGAACTTACGTAGCCCTAAGACTTGATGAACAGCAGCAAGGTAGTCTGCTCGCTCGCTCTCTGGCGTGGGAAAAACTAGCTTGTTCTGAGAGACGCCGGTCTTCAAAAGGGTATAAAGCAAGGACCAGTTTCTTACTTGCATCTCACGGAGTTTACTTAAAAATGATTGGAATGTAGCCGTGGTAGACGTATGCTGCATCATGCCAACACGAACCTCGTCCTCGTACATGGATGGAACGTGCAAGACACAGCTCAATTTAGCGACAGCTGCAATGCTCAACTTCAAGTGCTCGTCGTCCACAATATCAAAGGCGGTGCTTTCGTTGAGGGCAACCGACAATGCAGAGATAAGTAGATCATCGAGGAATTTCAGCATTTTCATGAAGAGCGGGAGTCGCGTTTCGTTAGAAGCGCCAAGGTATGGATCTCTTTCGAAATCATCGACAATCATCTCAATACCTTTCAGGAAACAGGAAAACTGCTTCGTCTTGTAGCCGATTGCGTCATACGCGTCACCAAGACGCGTCCAAAGAAACAGGCGTAGTTCGGTGCTTGTGCCCTGTAGAAATTTCCAAAGGTCACGGAGACCTTGGCTTGCAGTCTCAGTGATCGGGCGCTTCTCTTGGGTCGACGGTGATCTTGTAAGCTCGCGACTGACAGCTTCGCCTTCAGGTTGGTCTGATTGATCGGCAATAGTAAAGACTGATGACGGGTTTAGTACAGGCTCCAAGCTTTCAATGACTGAAACAGGGTCTTTCAAATCGGTTTGAAAGAGTCCCAGGAAAAAGTCCATAGTGGTAAGTTTGGATATCTCCCTGTCCGCGGCGAGTGCAGATACTTCAGGCATGATTGCATTGTTGGGGAGTAGAATGCTAATAGTTGTTTGTTCTTCGCCGAGCCGGTCGCGGAGACTCTTCCAGCATTGTAAAACATGCTCTCGCTCTGCACCCTCTGTAAGGGTTACGGCAAACACAGAAGACCACAGGAATCGCATCGACAAGGATATATCATCAGTCTCAACTCGCTCCCTACTCATTTGCGCGGCTAGAGAAAACCAGCGTGCTAGTCTAGCTTTCGTTTCAATTCGTGTAGCGAAGTCTACGGCGCTGTTTGGATTTGTGATACGTTCATAGATGTCCAGATGAAGCTCGAACTGCATTTGGACCAGGTGGTCAACAGCTTCCCTTGCTGATTTGGGGTCCTTAGCTTGGGCGCAACGAAGAAGCTCATATTCCGTACGATGATAGATATCCTCGTGTAGATAGCTCGTTATCTGTACTACTGCTCTTTTCATTTCATCAGACCATGTGCTGCTGAGGTAATTCGCACAAAGATGTTGGGTCCATTGGAAAACGACTTCCGGAATATCCATCCAGCCATCATTGATCTTCTGAACGAAGGCAGCAAGACACCGAGTTTCGTGAAATGGAGGCCTGGAGGCATGATGCTGGGAACCTGGTTTAGAGTGTTCAAGAAAAGAGGATAACCCGATCGGTGAGGCGGTTTTCTTGGTCAACAAGATCTTTGCATTCTCGTCTGCAAACTTTGTCAATGAGTCGCGCAAATCGACCATAGAACGACGGGTCAATTTCGAGGTCCGAGTATCCGAGGCGCAGGAATCTATCACTTCGCCCAGGCGCTCGAGAGTGGCTTTGTCTTCTATTCCCAGGTTCTCGGCTATGTTACGGGTCATCTGGAAAAGGTTCTTGTCCGCAGCTTGAAATGGTTGCAACTGGGCAGCTAGAAGGGCATTCGAATCCAACGCCTCCCCGGCAGTCTCACGACGGCGAGTGCGTTTGCTTCTTTTCTGGTCTGCTGCTTCTTCTTCCCCGCCATCCGGGAGACCGGCAACAGACTGAGACCGTTTGCGTGACATGGCAAGACTGCCTCGGTCCAGTAAGCCGTCGTCCATTGCACTTTCATTCTCAACGCGAGTCTCTTTAGGAGTCTCGACTTGATCATCTTTTGACGTAGTGGGCGAGTCACTGGCGTGCGCTTGTTCTATCGGGCTCTGGTCTCCATCCCCCTGCGCTTTTAGGCGTTCTACTAGAGTCTGTACGTCATCAACGACGTCTGGTATCTCTGGTATATCAATCACAACTTTGCCTGCACCTACACCATTGGACCTTGTGTAAGCAAGAAGCGCCAGCCCTAGATCGACCCAGGATGGATTTGGAACACGGATATGACACTGCCACGAATCGGCTTGGCTGACTGCCGGCTTAAGAGGTATAAGTGAATTGGTAGGATCTGGCAGAAAGGGAAGAGGATCAATATATTTCTTGAGGGCTTCGGGCATCGTCTTCTTAACGAATGGGGCCATGGCAGGATGGCTTAAGGAAATCTGGTCAGATAAAACTTGCAGTTGCTGTTTCAACTGCTCGCCCGCGAAACCCTCGGCGAGGGAGGGTGGCTCAACTTCGTCAACAGCCGGATCGTCGTCCAATTCAATAGCCGCCTCGAGACAATACCGACTAATCCTCGCACTATTGAGGAAAGCAGCGACGCGAGCAGCCCTCCTCCATAGTTCCGCGTCGGATGGGTCTTGGTCTAGGGCGGCGCTATATTCATCTAGAGCTCTTTGGGCGTGGGTGAGAGTCTGTTCATCATCCAGCAGTGAGGAGCCGTCCACCTGGCTCCCCTTGACCTGGTGGCGGATAATGTCGAGGGCGAATTGGCCATGATTCTTGTAAGCGAGATACAGCGTCTGCGGTAAACTGCTTGCGCCACCGTCGATGTCGGGTTGGGCCACGTCGAGAGCGTGGGGGAACGCTAAGTGAGCAGACAGGTCACGGCCGTCCGCATGTCTCTCTGCGCGGTCGAACTCGGTGGTGCTCTCAGGAAGATGGAAGATTTCGGACTGGAAAAGATGGTCATAGGCGGCGGCGGCATCTTGGTAATGGTCAGGGCCAAGGGCATGGAGCTTAAGGGCAGTCTGGAAGCGCTTGAGAGCCTCATCTATGTGGAGTTCGCGGGAGATGTCAACCTCCTCGTCGGGATTCTCTTCGGGCTCGAGGTTGATGGCTGCGAAGGCAGGCTGCGTTTGCTATCAGCTACAGTTCAATCTCGACTCTCGTCAACAACGATCGAATGGGTTGCCTTGCCATATTGTTGAACCGCGTGTCGCAGCTTCGTTAGTCTTCAATCTGTGACAAGGCGCGGCGAGATGGGCCGTCGCATAATGACATAACTCTGAGCTACGAGAATGCTAACACGTCGCTCGAAGGATGGATGTCTAGCTGATCATGTATAAGCTTGGCGTTTGCGGATGCGCCAGATAGGTGTAGCTGAGAATTATCGAAGCGGCGCGTTAGCAGGGATAAAGTGTAACACGACGCGACAAAGTGCTTAATTTACAGGCCCCGCCGCATATTAATTGTACTATGTTAGCAGGTACGGTAGGTATCTAGACATGCGCTGGAACCCGGACCGGACCCGGCAAAGCTCCACATCTACATCGATGCTCCCTCATTAGTCGTTCTTCTGTAGCGGGGACCGATTGCGTAATGAGATGGCCTGTGCTGTTTCGAATTGACGGCTCTTACCCTGGACCCTGGCAAGTACCTACTATTTGCCCAACAATTTAAGTATACTTAGCCCGAGCTATAGTGTCCATTTGGACGGGGCCTGCGTATCAGCAGCTCAAGGCGCAGTTGTGCCTCGCATCATCTTGCGAACCGCAGCCTGGTGCTCTTGCTACCACATCAACAACCTTTGAAGAACACGTAATTCCTGCCGCCATCTCCAACCGCACTTGAGAGCGGCAGATCCAGCAAGATACGCCGCCTTGTTTAGCCGAGCCAGGAGCTAGCAAGGAGAGCTCAGCTGCCTGCACCCCCTTGTTTCCTCAAACCGCCGCGACTATCGCGACCACTCCAACCACAATGCCAGCGCCAGCAGTTCCAGAGTAAGTTGGGTCTCTCGATGGGTGTTGTAGCCCCGCTAAGCACCTGCGCAGGATCTCCGAGGAGGTCATACACGAGTCAATTGACGCCCGTACCGAGACACTCGTATCTCTCCGCGAGCTCGGTCCCCCGGACCTCGTCCACCTGCTCAAGCAGAATCTGAGAAACACAGGCAAACAGGTATGTCTTGTTCTCTTTCCACTCATGCTCTTATAGGTGCATCCTTCTCTGACATGCGCTTTGCTCTAGACAGGTGTCTACCACCATGTCACCGGCGTCGATGCCTCCTCGTCGGCCAGTCTCGCTGCCTACATCAACACACTGACCTACAAGGAGCACGGTCAAGCACCCACGCACAAGATTGTCGAGGGAGTCTACTGCTGCTACAATGCCTTCTCCCGCCTCGACATGCGTGTCCACGTCACCATTCCTGGAACTGTCGAGGCCTTCTGCGTCGATGAGAGGGGCGAGAAGCGCAAGGCCACAGATGAACTCTGGCTCGAGACATATCTGTGTAGCGTGTTGCGCGCCTATTCATATGCCGATGATGGCAGCGGAGATACTATACGCAAGATCATGGGTGTGCGACGCTTCAATCCCGTCACCAACACTGAGACCGAGCACCGATTCCTAAGTGCCGCTGAGACGCTTTTCTTCCGAGGTCCGTAGCAGCGCATTCGTTCAGACCCCAGGTAGACAAGTTGAATGCTGATGCATAACGCTACAGGCTGGCAGCTAGGCTCTGATTCCGTCGTGCAAGTACCCAACAATGTATCGAACCACCTAACCGCCGGGCTGTTAAAGTACTTCCACACGACCGGTCGCTTCACCTCTGCTATCAATCTCTTCGAGAAGCTCCGGACGCAGAATGTCGAGGTATCCTCACTACTCGCCAAGGTGCTGATCATGGGGAACGAGGAGGTACAAGGTGTGCGAGTGCTTCACCATGCTCTGAAGGAATCGCCAATGGATTATGTCATGCTAGATTCCCAGGCAGAGTTTCTCATAAAGAAGGCGGTGACAGCCGAGACCCCGGCGCAGAAAGAGGAGAGGCTGAAAATGGCACTAGGCTGCGCTGATCGTAGTACCGTCGCCGCTCCTAGTGAATTTGGGACATGGGCTCGGCTAGCCCAAGTGTACGTTGCTCTCGAGGATTGGGAGAACGCTCTGACGATACTCAACTCTTGTCCAATGTTCACGTACCAGGATAAGGACGCACCTATCATGCCAGAGCCAAAGGAGGTGTATCTTCCGACGTTGCCCGAAACTCGGCTCGACGAGATTGATAGCGAACCGGAGTCCAGATTTTCGGAACAGGTTGACCAAAGTTTGCTAAATCTCCGAGCGGCAAGCTACCGAGGGACCTTCAAGCTAGCATATAACATTCTCACCGAGATGACGGCAAAGATTGGCTGGGACCAATTGCTCAAGATACGTAGCTCGGTTTTTGTGATGGAGGATGAGTATCGGACCGACAGACAAGACGATGCCTCACAGGCTCCGCCCGCAAAGCGCAATCCTAGTACGGATGGGCTCCGTGGTTCACCAGAGCCTTCTACAAATGGGGATCATGAAACCGAGGACGAGGAGGACAAGAAGGAAACTGATAACGATTCCACCGCACAGACCTTGACCAATGGCAATGGCGATGAAACGGTAGAGAAGCCAACACATACCATCGACCCCGGCGAGGTCAAAGCCGATGGCGATACGGTAAGATAGCTTTTGTCCTCTCTCTACGATTAAACCATCTTACTTATGATACTTCAGACGGCAACTACCGACGAGCATCTTTCTCGGTTAAACAACAAGCGTCTGTGTGAAAGATGGCTAGACAGCCTTTTCATGGTTCTTTACGAGGATCTCCGTGTCTACACTATCTGGAGGACACAAATGGCTCAGTATCGGGCGCAATCTATGCAGTACAAAAAGTCAGCCGAAGAGTGGGAGATCTTGGGTGCCTTGGCGGAACGCTTGCAGCATCACGATGAGGCAGCCGAGGCATACAGGGCGTGCCTTGCCGCACGATTCAGCCCCAAAGCATTATCAGGCATTCTACGCGTCTTCCAGAAGCAGAAGAACACAAGGGACACCGTAGCGGCCGTCATTCGGTTGGTGACCTGGCAATACCGATGGTACTCGGAATTCTCGCCCGAACTACTTCACACCATACGAGTCCTTATTGAGGAGGAAGGTGCCGTCAAAGTACGATCGATCATTCAGGCGACGAGTTTACCTCAAAACGTCCTTGACTTGACCCATCATTATGCCGCACTATGTGCAACTTTCCGAAGCAGTGGGACAGATGGCTAGAGAGATCCCGGTTTTTGGCAACCGCGTGAGCCCCTCAAAGTAGTGTTCAATAATCTAGACTGGGCATCAGTGGGTGATTAGCGTAAGACCTGCAGAGGTGAATGATGCGCCACTACACATAACTCGATAATTACACAGAAAAATAAGGAGCCGATTAGATACCCGTGAAGTACGAGGGCCTTTAAACCCCCCGGGCCCCTTCCCTCCAAATGGGACAGCCCCTTTATTCTAACTATTCCTAAACCTTAGCATTTTAAATTAGTATAATGAGCTTGGTAATAGTAACCAGCCAGAATATCGGTTCCTCGCATGTAAGCTAGCCACAGCAGACTAAAGCCCGGGGAAGAGTAATGTATACGTTAGAACGTTGATTGTCGGGTAAAAATCAATGTTCACGTACAAATCGTTCAGTCAGCAGCGTCCTGCAGCCATCCTTACCATTCTTAATTGCGACTGCAAACCCCGCCTCGAGAAAGCCGACTCAATGTCTAGAAGTCCCGGTACTTTTCATATATTTTAAAGTCCCTGGTCTATGAGATCGGCCGTAAGGACATATGAGCCAGAAACAGTTGATGATAAGATGGGTGAAGTCCTAAACAAGTCACTGTTACCCATTAGTAAGTAAACACATCGTAAGCATAAGTCTTTTACTAGATCTATAGTTGCATACTTGCTTGCGAACCATAGAGAAAGAGAGAAAGTGTCATACGGAATAACCCAAGGTAGTGAAGATGCGTATATCCGACGCCAGGGGTTAGATCATATTCTTCATATGCAGCGTGGCGGTCTACATATTCACCTACCCGTTGATCTCCTGATCACGAGAACGGGCACGATAATGGGAGATAATAATAGATGGACGAAAGCGTAGCTTTCGTGTATATATAGACCTAGTTGCCGCCAGAGCTGAAGGGAGGAAGCCAGTTCAGTATGGTTCCTTTGCGGCCATAGATGATTATATGCAAATAGAACACCAGATTCCGAGCCTCATCCTCGTTACAGAAAGAGAAGGACGAAACCAGATAGAAGAGAAAGTGAGAAACTGTCTTGAGGTCTTTGACATGCAGAGGTATTTTCGATTTGAAGCCGATGGATATTCGAACCTTAGCTCAATGTAGTGATAAGCGTAGGAATTTTACTAGTCAAGCCATGAGGACGCTTCTGGGAAACAACAGTTAGTTGGACGTGAAATAGTCTTCTACAACCAAATCTAGGAGGTGTGTGAAGTTGATCGAGCCTAAAAGTTTTCTCTCGTTCCTAAGTTCTGCAGATAAAATGACCTAGCTGATTAGAAATTGACGTGAAATGAAACGATCCGGGTTACTTACCTGCCTTTGAGTCTCAGTCTAGGAGGAATACTACATATAGCCACTTCTAGATATAATACTCCATGTTGTGTTTTAAAGTCGATTCCACTTACTTAATCTCCCCCACCGGAGAACACATGTTTCTCAGTTTAGTTGCCCGGCTTGAAAGACCAATTCTGTCACTTAAGTAGAGCGTGAAGCCGCGATAACAGAAAAACATTTATAACAAGCAAGCGTCAGGCCATAATGCTAGTCAAGCCTTGTAAAAGAGAAGGCAAGCATATCGAGTAGCTTAGGTTAGTCATGGTAGCTAGGTATCTATAATAGGGTAGCTGCTTTAACCCGATTGGCCGAAGCTCTGGTTAACTAGTTTTGTATGATGTCATAATTCTTATTAACACGAGTTCGATATCACAACAATATTTACAGCCTCATATTGTCCTGCTATTCATCTATAGATATCTAGTTTACTCGTCGTAGCGGTGAATTGTTGGCAGCTTGCACGATGAGTGGTAGTTCACACGTCGACGTCATGTTGGTGAGTCTCTATTGACACAATACGACATCTCATTACACGCAGCTTACCAACGATAGGCTGGCGCTGCAGCAGCGTTCACAGTCGACATGATGATATATCCCTTAGACACCCTCAAGACACGTCAGCAGAGCAAGGATTTCCTCAAGACTTTCGCGGATCCCTCATCTCAGACACGCTTGCCCTCGCGACAGTTATTCAAGGGCCTATACCAGGGCATAGGCATCGTCGTCATTGCCACACTGCCAGCAGCAGTATGCACTCCTGAGTTGTTTCATCGCCTGTTTGTTTAAGCAAGAGATTGTCTCGGTATATTCTCGCATGCGTACTCCCCCCGATAAACCGAGATAAGTCAGTTGTATATCATAAGCTACAGTTTGTAACACCTGGGTTTTTTTGATTATTAGGGGACTTTCTTCACCGTGTACGAGGCTTCGAAGTCGTTCCTGGGCCGTCATACCGGGCTCCCGCAACCGCTCATGCACTCCGGCGCTTCGGCTATCGCGGAATGCGCATCTTGTATTGTGCTCACGCCAGCCGAGGTCATCAAGCAGAACGCCCAGATGCTGCAACAGCACGCAGCCAGCGAGATTGGCGGCCGCGGGTCCCCGTCCGGGAGATCCACCTCGCTACAGGCGCTGCGTCAGCTAGGCGGTGCCGATGCAGGGCGTCGATGTGAGTAATTCTCGATTCTCGGGACCGATTTGTTCTTGTTCTGGCAACTCTTAGAGCACAAGCTTTCCTGCTTTAGGTTAAGACAGCGTCTAGTCCCGAAACCCGCGTACTGTAAAGCACAACTCGAGATGGTCGATAGCTGACTCTTGAGTATTCTAGTGCTCTCGGGCTACACGGCGTTGGTGGCGCGGAACTTACCGTTCACCGCCATCCAATTCCCCATCTTCGAATTTGCGCGAGCACGGATATGGCGGCGTCGCCGCCCAATAGGGGGTGGCTCTCACGAACCCGATAGGCAGAGCCTTCTCGAGACGGGCATCGTCACGGGGACGAGCGCTGGGTTGGCTGGAAGCTTTGCGGCGCTCATTACTACCCCGATGGATGTCGTCAAGACCCGAATGATGCTCACCGCGGGAGGCGGCGAGCAAGAGGACGTTCGACAGGGCGCTCATGAGCGGATGGGCAAAAGCAGACTGACGCGTGATAAGCACAACACGCAGGGAGGTCTGGTAGTGGCGCGGGAAGTTATTGCCGAGAGAGGTGTCGCCGGGCTTTTTCGCGGCGCGATTCTTCGATCTGTATGGACGGCTGTGGGAAGTGGTCTTTACCTAGGCATGTATGAAGTCGCTAAGGTATGGCTCGTGAGAGGCAAGGGAGGTGACGGCGACAATTTCCCATAGTGAAAATCACGTAATACCGTATGTCTGTGCTGAGCCAAGATCCATGGCTCATTTCTGTGAAACTGCTCGGCCCCAACAACGTCGTGGTTGCAATGGTAAGGCACTTGCGATCTTCCAAGACGCAGCTACAGATTAATACGGAAATGGATCGCAGAGCTGTGATTGTAAATTCGAATACCGAGCTTCTTACATGTGATAGTGTTTCTCTTAACGTAAAGAAGTATGGTCATATAGGAGAAATTATGTCGTCTGCGCTCATTGGTATGGGAAAGGCCAAGTAGCGTCTCCGGATTTACTACGTAGATCAGATCCAGATCTCGCGTTAGACCGACTCGGATATCTTGCTATTCTTCGCACGCTAGGGCTAACCCAGCATGGGGGAAGATCCTCATATGGGACCGTAAACAGTCAATTTACCTGCCGTCCGGTATCTGATGCGATTTGAGCGCAAGAAATACAATGAGCGCCATTAGTTCGAAGAACTATACCGTTCCTTGTCGTGCACTGACACAATGAACGAAAGGTACGGCTCAGCTTGTCCGAAAGCATACCGACCGGTCAGCATAACTACAGCACCAGGTTGAACTGGCCACTTATAGCGGCCACGTCTTAAAAGGTTTAACCCACGATATTTTAGGCGCTGTCACAATCCGATCGGCTATCAATAATATTGACGCAAGACCAGAGGAGTCCGCCGGCATCTCTCGAGCAGCTGCCGGACAGAAGAAAGTTGAAGCCGGACCCCGGTGGTCCGTGATGCCGGATAATGGTTTATTGGATGGAGACGAATGCCCGGGCTCGCCTTCACCTATGGCCGGTATGGGCGGAAAGGCGGCCCGCCCTGCCGAACTCTAGAATGGGAAAGCGTAGAGATAAGGTCTCGTCCAGAAAAAATAACCGTATATGCGTAACTCAGATCTGTCTGTCGCCATTTTCGGGACCGTGTGAAGAACAATTGTGAGCCCATTGTCCAAGGGTGTTTGATCCACAGGCCGTCGAACGCCTAAAGAGCCTAATAACTAGCGTATAGATCAGCCAAAACATAATAATTGAGGTTTTTTATTCGCCTCGTGTTGCATGCAAGACGAAGATCATCTGTGTGCCGCGCGCATCGCCGCGCGGTTATGCCAGATTGTTGGCATTACATCTATAGTATCTGATAATAACGCAGTCCGCTATCTCTGCTCCTTTGGCTAGAAAGCACGGCATTACCCTCGTCAACCGGGATGAAACGTCGTAGGACCAAACGGATGGCGTAACAGCGTCCAAATGTCAATATTCATAGATGCAGATAGTCGTGAGCACACGAGCGTAGACAGGTCTAGATGTCATACTATCAAAGGGCATCATTCTGTGTGTTCAAGCCAAATTTGCTTTTGAAAGACTCATTCGCAGTCAGTTCAGGCTATGGTATGATACATCATCTTCCAAAGTCAGTTGCTACGTCACTGAACGCAAGTGATTATTTCGTGTCGTGGGGGCCAACGTGACAGCGATAATGCCAAAAAGAACGGGATCGGAATCCACCTATATGACCATCCCTTCAGTATACGTGGTACTCGGCCCTGATCGTCAGGGCCGCGAGTCATCCAATTCGTCACTTGAGTTCTTGGGAGTTGTTAGGCAGTCTAGAAGCTCAACGGCGGGTGATAGCAGTTGAATACAACCATGTCGTGCGGGTGTCCAGTGGCGTGCAAGGCGGGCGGGCAGCCAAGATGCACAAGGGAGGATGCGGTTCGCAATTAAGACAATATGAAGAATTACGTCGACGCGATATTGCCACTGACGGATAAACTGGACAGCGAGACCTCTGAAATCCTTGATAGAGGCGCAGCAGACATATTGTTGTTAGTCCCCTTGGTGCGACACGGGCAATCTGGATATTTGAACCAGAGGCCAACAACAACGGCCATCACGTCGAGCCATCGACATATAAGGTACTTCCCACCTGGGTCTTGGTCCTGTTGGCCAGATCTTGCAGGGACAGGATGTCAGATGCTCTGCCGTCTGTGGTGCAGATGGATGTTCATTCTCGCCACGCCCTTCACCGTCTGCACACTGTCCGTCGGCAGTATGCAGCTACTAGCGAAAGCGAACCACGGCTAAGACATCAAGGGCTCCAGAGCAGAGCAGGATCCAGAGGTCTACTTAGTTTTAAGCCCCAAGATTCCGATGCCAAGAATGTGTCTACCTAGTTCAATATTCGCTGCATGGAACCCTCCGGTAAGTGGATGGCGACTGGGTGACCAGAACAAGCATATCAAAACCCGGTAGCTGATTGCCTTATTGGAGGACCAGTGAGCAGTTGACGCTGGTTTACGGTAGTTCCAGAGTTGTTGTGGCAGGCCTCAAGACACACGAGAGGTCACACCCTGTTGCGATATGCACTGGCCGTTTTGATGAACAGGCATCAGATTGGACATCAGGTGGTGGGCATTTCAAAGAGGAGCTGCTGGTAGCTAATACATACTGTTATGTACTATATGCCAGCTGCTTACTTACCTGTCACCTTCACTGCACAAATAGGGGTAACAAAACCTCATCCTCAGCTAGTTACTTACTGCCTCGCATCGGAACACTCGTCACCTTGCGAGTTGACGTCGATCAGCGTAAACTCACCGCGGATGAGGAGATGATGTGCAGCTAAATGACCTAGGCTCGGTAGTCCAAATGTAGCATGTGAAAGCCAAAGCTCGGGTGCAAGTAGGCTGGTTCCAAAGTGTTCAGTAGTATACATCAATGCGGTGGTAGTCTAGGGACGGAGTGACGGGATCACAGAAAAGAAGAGTGAAGTTGGGGTTGGTGTACTTCGTACGGCGGACCAAAAGGGCGATCGCATCGCTAACCAAACAAGGTAATTATTGCTAGACCCATAATACCTAACATCATCACGTGCCCACGTATCCAGCGGTGGCTGTGCAAGCTGCATTATTGCTAGTTAGTGTAGTAATATATCATGATGCCTTCTCCCGTATCTGTCCCGTATGCAGTTTGACAATTCAGTTGAAGATGCTAGGTAGGTGTTGTAGGTACCTATTGTATTATTGCATTTCCAATAGTTGCAGCCCTTGATCGCGACCATAATTCCAATCAGATCAACAAGCACGTACTTCTACTGCATTCGTTACACAAAGCGCCACACCAGCAGAGCTTGAAGATGATGTATTTCTGATAGATATACTCCCTTCTGCCCCAATCTTTTATCTTACTAGGTAGATACTTAGATAGGTAGCTATCTATCTACACCCTCTCAGCTGTTTTATTTTCTTCTTATTATTATTTCCCCCCTTCTGTCCTCTCCCAAAGTATTTCATCTACAGCGTAGTGCTGTACTTTGTATCAGCGCTTCCTCACATTCTTCCTTGCCACTCGTTCAAGTTCAGCACAATTTTTGTAACGTCACGTCGCATCATGCCGGGTATGCTTCAAGCTGCATAGGCAGGTCTATTCATCTGGCTATTGACCAGTTCATCAAGATTGCCTGGTTCTCGTGTCCCGGGCTTGAGGACACACTCAGCCATCGCATCACCCCAAGAACGACTGTTGTACCCTAGTCGCAAGACGAACAGCTCGTTGGTGTGAAGAGATTTGTCATTTCCCAAGCATCATAACATAATACCTAGCGCACGCGTATAGTCGGGCGGCAAAGAAAAGTCAGAATTTGGAAAGTCAGCACCAACACCCGAGGCGTCTGCAGAGTCAAAACCCACAATAACGACTTGCTAAATTGCTCCTGCGTAAGGTAGGTACAAGTACGTTCATATGTGTTCGTTTTGCGTATCTTCCTCTGAGCTGCTCTTCCTGCCTGCCTTATCCATCTGTCCGCATGAATTTTAGATGGAAACCATCGTCTATTATTATTGTAAGCGACCGGCCGCTCCCGTCTTATCATCCTACTACCCACCAGACTTACCCGCGCCTAAATCACGATCTCGTCAAGACACGCCCTGGGTTCCTCCTGGGCATGGTGTATACACATGTATACCTACTATGTATATCGTTCGTGCGCCCGCCAGGAACCGTTGGCACTAGTCCTTGTCTCAGGTGGCTCGGAGGATACAGGTCAACAGCCAAAGGCGCCCTTGATCGGTCTTACTACTTGGCGATCCAATACATGAATAGAGATGCATGCGCGTATGTGCCGCAACTAACCACGGGGCGAGGTACGGTACGGTACAGTACAGTAGGGGGAAGGTAGGTAGTGTACAATGTTGGCAGGTATTCCCTATCACGAAAGCAGCCCTATTGACGTCTGGACCGTCAAGGCCATACAACATAGGCGGATCCATCCAATCTTGTAGGTATCAGGTATCAGGTCATACTGTGCACGGCAGGTACACTTGGACTTCGAGATACCTGGCCGCAGGCCCCTCTGCATGCCGTACACCTCTGTACCGAGTACAATCCTACCCCCCCGGTCAATTCGCCGGCACGTTCCACCCCTTCCAGCTTATTCTTCCATTACAACGTCCAGTGGGCTGCACGGCCGGGAAGCGAGGTCAGGATAGGATAGGAACGAGAATGAGGCCGAAGAGGCAGAATAATAATCGATGTCCACAGGATACATGAGGCATCGCTGCTGGCGCTCTTGACAGATATGTACTATCTTTGTATCAATCTATGCACAGGGCACAAATCGGTACCACCCTCCTCGCTGCACGAACGAACCATCTAAGCAGCCTCAAAGCTCCATTTCCCTGAATTTCGCTGCAGCGTGCATTTATTTATTAGTCTCCGGCCGGGCGCTAGGACCAAAGGAGTAGCCAAGTGGCTAGACGGAGTCGATGCAAGAGAAAAAAAAAACGCCCATTGCACCGGCAGGTTTGAGCTAACAGGAATCTCGGCCCAGGGTCGCGTCGAAACACCTCAAACATCGGACCACCACCACCATCGCTTTTCTGACCTGCTCTGCTGTTTGCGGCGCTGTGTTTCCCCCTTGGGATCCCCTCCCCTGGCTCCTCTTGCGCGCACGCACGCACGTCTCGCTTGTCGCGTAGCTAGCCACCGGTCTAAGGTACCGCACCGCTCGTCCCGGGGTCCTAGGGCCTGTCCGGTCCAGTCCCTGGTCCGCTGCGGGCTTCGTTACCTATTCGCAGCAGCTGTTGCTACCTCGATTGTGCGTGCCCCTGCTCGGCCAGAACCCCCGTAGCAGTTCCAATTTAAAATCAAATCAAAATGGCAGAGGCACAGGAACAGCCACAGGCTCAACCTCAGCCTGAACCGGCCTCTGCCGTTGCTGAAGAACCAGCCCACGCCCTCCCACCAGTGCCGTCAACTTCCTGTGCTGCGCTTTCGTCACAGCACTCGTCACAAGCTGCCCCAGGCCAGGACAAACCGAGAGAGGCACAGACCTGGGCTCCCACGCCGCCTGAGGCAGATACCAATGCCTCCCAACAGCAGGAGCGCATTCGACAGTCCCCGAATCCTCAACCATCCGATGCAGCTCGAGCGCCAGAAATAGCCACCACACAAGAGCCGGAGAAGGAGCCAGCGCAAGAGAAGGGACCGGAGGATCAGGGTTACCAACTACAACAGAATCACGTTTCAGATGCTCCAATCTCAGCGTCAACATCAACACCACCTACCTCTTTGCCCGCCCTCGTGACGGACAAGACGACTGTCGCTACTGACCAATCCAAAGCTTCTACAACGCCCACCTCTTCAGCACTATCCACAGACGCGAGCGCTATCTCTCAGGACCAGCAAAAAGTCCAGGACGGCCAGCAGGACAGCGACGGCACTGCGACGCCCTCGCCCGGAACGATGTCGCATAACCCACCCCACATTCCCGGGCCTCCTCGACAGCCTCTCCCGTACTCGACACCGTCAGCGTATGCGGCGGGCGGCATGGGTAATGCGCACTATGGTTATGCAAATACAGCCCCTCCGGCACACGATCCTTATAGAGCAAGCTCGCATGCGACGACAAACAACGCGATGCCACTGCCAAGTATGCGCACATTTGACCCTGTGCAGCAGCAATCTCAGCAACAACAGCACATGGCCATGGCCATGCCTGTATCACCTGTACCCACGGTCCCAGGACAGCAGCCCTTGTCGTACTATGGACAGCAAGTTCCCATGAATAGCATGGCAGGCAACCCGTATGCGAGCCTATCCCCAGATGTTATCGGCCAGAGATATGCCCTTCCCCCTGGAGGGCCTGCGGTGCTGACGGCCGGGCGGCATAAGAAGGTAAGCCATCCGCTTCCCGTGTGCCATGTCGTATGATGCGGGTGACCTGACTGGTGATGATCTCGTCTGGCTATAGGAGATAAAGCGCCGAACCAAAACGGGCTGTTTGACATGTCGCAAACGACGTATCAAGGTATGTGTTGACAATTCATTGCTTTTTCCTCGCTCGTGTGCACGGATGCAGCCGGGATGAACACAATGCCGGAAGCCGAAAGGAAGAAAAAGAATGCGAAAGGCATGGGTCAGACAGGTGCAATTAGAGCAAAAGAGCAAAAGACGTCGCTGGTTTGTGATGTTGTGTCTAGGTGGCCGGTCCTTATTCTCGCTTAGAGTTTCGCTTGAGAGCCGGCTACTTTGCGCTACTGAGAAGCGAGCGAGCCAGACCCAGACCCAGAGCCAGCAAAACATGCGCCAACCCGTGGTCAGACAAAGGAAAAAAAAAAAAAAAGGCTCCAGACCAAAACCGCGCCGAACCCTCGTCCCGGACCACTGCTCAGCGCCTGCTCCCGTTAATTATCGAACCTACCTACTAACCTAGCCCCATTTGGTGTTTCGTTGTCCTTCGCCTTCTCCACACTTCGTTTGAGGCTATCGACAACCTCGTCTTTTTGTCTCTCTCTCATGTTAATGCCAAAATACCATTGAAAACGTGCCTTGCGCTCTAACAACCGCGGTGCATCTAGTGCGACGAACTGCATCCGACATGTAAAAATTGCCAAAAGTCCAAGCGTGAATGCCTTGGCTACGACCCCATTTTTAAGAATAATCAACAGCCGCAGCAGCAATCACCCCAGCAATCGCATCAACAAGCCCAGCAACCTCATCACTCAACCAGCAACATCCACTCAGCGCAGAATTCAGCCACCCCGACTTCTGCGTCCTCCACATCCTCTATCCCTCACAACGCATCCTCTACATCTACCTCCGTCCCTGCCTCTGCCTCTGCCTCTGCGCCGCTAACACCTAGCACTACTGCCTCCTATACAACCTTATCATCAGGAATACCTAGCGCTCCCGCTCCTCCGGCGCCGACCTACGGTCCAGGCTTGGCTTCTATAGGAAACTCCATCGTCTCGAATATCAAAAGTGAAGGCCATCACTACCATACGTTGGACCATTCTCTGGATAGCGTTCTCGCAACCTCGAGTATGTCGACCTCCCATTTCCCAGCGACTACACCCGTCATTTCCCATGTTGTTGATTATAGAGCCAAAGGGCCACCGCACCTTAGAGGGGGCGGCCCCTCTTTCGTCCCCTTGCATCCAACTTCGCACACACCACAGTCGCCCTTCATGGAACAACCCCCGGCTTACTCTGGTATTTCAGTACGCAAAATGAAGGTCCAAGAGCTTGTCGCCATTGGAAATGCTGTCCCTCCGTCCGTCGATGGCCCCTTGAGCCAGGAGAAGCTCCTCGAGGTTCACGATCTATTCGAACAGGTCTATGCACCAGGACTGGAGAAATTTTTCGAGACGGATTGGTACACCAAGGCCTATGGGCCGAGTGCATTGGCTTCCAACTCGCGCGTGCAGGAAATACTAGCAGCCTTTTTGCAGTCATTGGCCACGACCACCACCAATGATGTTGCTGGAATGGCGTACTCGGCTAATCTCGAGTTTCGCGTAGTTTGGGAGCTGGCTACCCTGGTATATTCGACCGAGTATAAGGTCGATATGAGCCCTGGTCTCCCAGCCACCGACGATGGGAATGAGGCGCGCAATAGAGTTGCTGTCTTCGAGACTCTACTCTCAGGGGATTTCCTCGATCATAATCCACTTCGACCTCCTCTTGAAAACCCAGACAGTGCCTTTTATCATAGGAACCGAGAGGTCAGGTTTTGGCATAATCTCGCCGAATTTTTACTCATCAAAGATCAACCCAACATGGACATGACTCCTCAAAGAGATCACGTGCTAGCGCAGCTCCGCGAGCTGCTCGATGGGAGGGAGAATCGCGACGTCCTCTACTCGTTAACCATCGTCCGAGCCTTGACGAACAAGTTCCCCCCCGATTTCGAGAGCACGCTCCCCCCGCATCTGGACGAGAGCGATCCGAAGAGTAAGCTAGCTGTGGCCCGGAAGTTTATCCAAGATGAAGCACGCGTTACCGGGGGCACAACAAACGTCGTTCGACGCTTCTCGGAACTTGGTGTCAGGGCCTTCATCACTCCTGCTTACAATATTTCTCGATAAAAAGAGGACCTCACTGTTTGCAGCTTTCCGCAGCATTGTAGTAATATTTTCCTAGGCGGATGTTGCCCGCGGCCCGGCTACGCTACATCCGTATTATGGTTTCTCTGCTATGTTTCATATCACTTCTCTCACGATTTTACTATTGAGGGTCGCGGATATCTTCTGTTCGCCTAGACTGGGCATTATAGATACTGGTCAAAAGGATTTGGGAGACATCGAACCTGAGCGAGTTACGATGGGGAGGTAATTTGGATGATTTGGGTTATGCGTCGGCGTTACGGCGGGTTATAAAAGGGAACCAGGCATGGTTCTCGGTCATGTTCAGATATGATGTACGATTAGCGTCGGAGATTGTTACGGCTCGCCCTCATGCATTGGAGGCGACATGGTGAAGTGTCAAGGATCAGAATTCTGGCACATTACCAGCACTTGTCCAGAATCAGCGGGGTGGTGAAATGGTAGCACTGCACGATCGAGTTGCATCGATCATAGGCAATCTGAATCCAGGAAACAGTGCAGTCTCGAAAGACCCAGTGCCAATCACAAATCCAGTAGTACGATAGTACTGCGGTTGGTGCAATGAAGAGTGAGAGATGGATGTTCTCAAATATCAAAGATGGGTATCTGATCAAGCCAAGAACGAGGACAGAAGTCCGGTATACGTATGACGATGCATAACCTACCACTCGCTTACACTTCAATTGGAATTCTTGGAGTCAAGACGTCCCATAGAAATGGACTACGAACTGATCAATGTAACAAGAATCGTGGGCCCGGGGCGAGCTCGCTCAGTCGTTTTTGCTATTTCAAAAACGATAGCGGGGCGCACCACTACATTCTGGACCACCGACTATTCTACAAATTAAAACTTGCTCATTCCATATCTTACGAGGCATGTTCCTGCTGCTGTCAATTGGGAATTGCAAGCCATTGGGATTTGGTGAGAGCACAAGCTATCCTCTTGTCTCTCTCTTCGAAGCATCAGTGTTCGAGGTGTGACCAAAGAAGTGACATGATTGGTGCATTTTACTTAGTTTAGCTATGTAGGATCTAAGTCATTATTTTTCCGGGCTTTTGAACCCTGCTCCTGGCCTTCAGTTTACCGAATGTGTGCCGGATCGCTACTGTATGTTGTTCTGCCAAGGGCTGGGCGACATACTAAGTTACGTAGAATAGCATCCGATCAAAGACAGACAAGACAGAGCTTTACGACCTATGCGGTGCTAACTAGGTATGCATATTTACTATGCATATTTCCCATGCGGTTTCTCTATCCACTCTGATGACACATGCCGTACATCCCCAGGAATGGTTTGCGAACGTAATAACTACGTGGGTGACCCTTGCACGTAGCTATTCACGGTACCTACGTACAGCCTACGTACAGACCACGTACCAGGTCATCCTGGAGAGCAACGGCTCGCAACCGTCCCCTTCGCATGACCATGACCAACGACCTACGTTAGTCTACCTAAACACCGCATGTGGTGGAACGCGAAAAAAAGCCCAAACAGGAAACTAATAAAGACGAGGATGGGCCGAGCTGACGAGAACCCAGTACGCGTCCCCGACGTCCAATCCACGCAACTTCCGGCCGTTTCTGTCTGCTCAGCTTGCTTTTCGATCATGGTATGATGGTTGACGATTCTCTCGCTCGTGCTTCTTCGTGCTGCACTTACGGGAGTAAATCAATTTCCAACGGTACAGCAGCCCAGTGGCTGGGGCTTGGCGCATATGCACCGGAATGCATACCGACCTATGATTTCCGGCTTCCGGCACGAGTAAAAAAAAGAAAACAAAAGAAAACAAAAATAGAAACGAACAGGAGATGCGGAAGCTAGAGGGACAGGCAGACGAATTAGAGTATTCTCTGGCGTTTTATGGCGTTCGCATGTACCGGACTGCGAGGACTACGAGGACTGCGAGTCAGTTTTCTCAGCTTAAACAGTTATCGTCCGCACTATCCCGCCAGTGTACAGCTCAGCAATGTGCTGCATCTTGCAGAATGGCACATTATGCGTACCTAGCCTACGCCTGAGGAGAAGCTGAAAAATAAATATATACATATACAAGTAAACGTTACAATACCGGTCTGCGTAAGTACAGCTACGACAGGCTCGACGAATACCCAACTGGAGTCCCATATAGCGGATATAATATATATACCTACCTACCCAAGCAACCTGCGGGGAGTTGAGCCGATCTGACAGGTTTTCTCCTTGTCAGTCATTCGATCCCTGAGCCTGTATACGTTGGCCTTACGCATACGCCAAAGCTACCTAGCTAACTAACCTAGTAGATGGTAGTAGCTGTTAAAAGAAGACGGGAAACGCCATTTTCCCATCTCCCCTTTCCCCCTTCCCCCTTCCCCCCCTCTTCCCCCTCACCACTCACTCCCAGCGGCTTTCTTTTTGCTTTTGCGTGTGCCAAAGGTTTTCTGCATGCATGTTCGTCACCGCATCCGTATACCTACCTACTTCACCTGCCTACTACTAATAGCTGCGACTTTTCGACTGCGGCTAATAGGAAACGCAATCAAACCGTTCCCAGAAAAGGGTGGGAATGTTTGACCTTGTGCATGTCGTGCTAGGCGACACGACATGAAAGACATCAGCCAGCCCTTCGCCACAGAAACTGGGGAGCCGGCGCCATTATCTGAGACAAAGGACGGGGGAGACGCAATATACTTAGGGTATCGATACTTTTACTGGTGAGGGCCGTTAAGCCCGAACGCTGCTGTGTACCCCTCGTGGCTGAGGTGTGCATCATGTGAGGATGAGTAAGGAGGGTACAAGGGCGAGTATACGAGTTTGGGGAAGGCTGTCATATTTTGATTGTAGTACCTACCTAGCTGCTTGATTTTCTCGGTCGTAGTCGTTGAAAAAAAAATTACTTTTTGTATTTACTTGCTTTTGAATATTTGTTCCCGTCTAGACACGCATCTCCAGTCCTATTATCGAATAACCACATGTTCTAGGCAGCAATTACCGCAATCATGTTACTGCGAACCAGTGTTGGGAAAGGCTGGTTTCTTGCTACCTAATAATTATCTATCTGCATATATAGCTCGTGACTTGCCCTGTATTACCAACCCATGAGTATTGTCACCTTCAACCTAGGCCTGGGAGAAAGTGGTAGTATTGTATAAAACCTTACCTAATTAATTAAATACTTTTGGGAGCAATGCCATTCCTAACTCGCCAACGCACAGCAGCTTCTTTGAACCAAGCGCTGCAAATACTTACCATAGAGTGGATAGAAGAGCTATCCATAGCGTAGCATGGGAGACTAGGCTCAGTAGTTACCGATGCCACCATTAGATAACCGAGTATAACCGGGGGCGCTAGAGAGTCCTCGAAAAGAGAGGGAGGGTAGGAGGCAATCCATGCTTACCCGAGTAGATATTGCAATAGTACTCTTTCAGGCGATTACTGCATACCGGGCCAATATAAATGGATGAATTATAAACAGATATGTCAAAGCTCTGATCAAACTGCATCGATAGGACGTTAAAGGACTCCTGGCTAACCAAGAATTATCATCTAGACAAGACCTTTTCCTACACTTGTCTATACGTGGTCTGTTAGAGTTTTTCCACATCGTAGGGCCGGTTATCTCCTTGAGGCGAAGTGGATTCAAAATAGGGAATTTCGAGCAAAGAAATCTAAACAGGGGGGCCAGGACAAAGTCCCTATCAAGCTTATTCAATATTGGCCGGATGGCTTCGCTGCACCTGGCTGGCTGACTGTCTGGGGAACTTTGCATTTTGAATAATGACCCAGGCGGGAAATGTGAATATCTTCGGCCATCGTGTATTACACGTCCGGGAGCCATTACCTCTTGTTTCCTTTTTCTATGTAACCATATTTGCATTCGGCGCACACTCTAAGCGATCTACCAGGTGAGTTTACTTGGAGATGATCAGCAGCTTCTTACAGCATGATACGGAGCTGACCAGGCTATAATTATGGTTAATTACCGGTACGCTCGAGTGTAAATACAACCATAGCACACCCATAGGTAGTGAGAAAGCCGATATCAGCACCCTGTAGGGTGAGCGTCGGATAGATAAGAAGTACCTTCTTACCTAATACCAGGCTCCCATTCTCCCCGGCTCTAGAAGCCAAGGTATAGATAGGTATATGTTGAACAAGCTGCGTTGTACAATGACTCCGTAGTTTCTAAAGGATTATTCCTGATAACGGGATATAACATGCTGATATTTACAATGATGAGGATTCATCTAATGAAAGGCGGTGCAAATAGATCGTAGGTTGGGTGCTTTCAACTGCCGAGAAGTTCTTATAAAAATGCAAATGCACAAGGAGGAGGATTTTATTTTTCTATTCGATATACAGTTGCATTGCACCACACATACTAAATATCGTTTCTTGACCGTAAATTCCAACATAGTATACATGCCTTCCGGTCCAAGCCATCGGAATGATGGCAACTGCATAACGAACGACTTCCTGTATATATGCAAATTTAGCCCATGGATGGGTTTTGTAGTCTTTTCCATCACAACGAGTGCCCAAAAATGCACCTCAAGTTTAGTACCGATTAGAACATGCTCCGGCAGAACCGAGACTCTAGCAAGATAATGGCACCAAACAATGTGCGCCAATAATTAGTGAACGCGATATGGGTGGGTAAATATGAAGTCAAGGAAGCATACTAATATCTGTGTGTAATCACACGGATATTGAATAACAAAAACATTCCCATCTAACAAAATCCTGTTTGTCTACCTTAATAAGGCTTTATCCAAGTCCCATTACATCTAAGGCCATGTGTACTATTCAAAAGGATGTGCCTAATAGATTCTTTTTAAGGAATTTCGTAAATTTATAATATGCTATCATAAACCAGGCTCAATTCTTCGTCTGGTACACTAGCAACGCCAAAAAAAATTCAACAGCGTAGTGTTTCCGGATCTCCATAGAGAAGGTAAAGACCACGTCAAAACGATATCGTAGAACTAAGACCACAACACTACTATAAAAGGGAAGCATCGCTTGATATCTGCAGTATTATATACTCACTGTTACGATTATCTAGAACAAAGGACATGTACGTATAAAGCTGGGATCTAGCCCACGTAGACCTCTTCGCGCAACAACAGAGTTTATACGTATCCCATACCACAGTTCCTGACACTCACGGTTAAGACCACAACAAACAACTGCGAAACAACGATGAGAAACCAGATCTTGATTACTTGAGTGCGTTTACCTCTCTTCTGTCTGGTCTGAATGTAGATGGAAATAAGTTTTGTTGTACCAGGGAGCCTAAAACACCTCCAGCAGCTAGCTTCGGCTATATCTCGTTTTTATACGACGTATGTATAAGGGTAGCGTTACAATGACCTTCATTCAACACAGTGATCAGTCGAATTTCAGGGAAGCTGTAGATATTACCCCATAATAGGAGCGTAGGAGAGGACGTGATTCAAAAGTAGAGAACGAGACGTTGCTGCTGTCACGGAACAGAACTGCAGCTCTATACCATCACACTATCAAAAGATAGAACGTTATCAAGTCGGAGACTTGACCGTCTACAGCCACTTATATAGTTGGAGCCGTATTAACAGTTGCTCAATATGACGAGAAGGCCCCTGGCCTTGAGAATGTGATGCGTCTTTGTAGGAAGTCTGATAAGTCATGTGGACGTGACAGATAACAAGACTGCCATGGGGTCGTAATTTAGGGACAACGCAAAATAAGCACGATGCTGAGAGACAAAACACAGATCATTCACTATGCCTATCGCATTACTAGTGTAGTAGTTCTCATCGAGCCAAGTGGCTGCTTGTATTCTATGAGATCCGGTTGACGGGGCTCTATACAGCTCTCTCCGTAGCTGTCGGTATCTGGCGACACGTGCAATTCGTGTCTACAGAAAAGATCAAACGCTGAGGGGAATCATGCATCATAATAGCCAACGCCTTTTGTTGAAAAGTATGACCGGCCGGCCCCCTTGTGATCCTTTTAATTCCCCCGTCCCAATTTATGATACCCATGCCAGTTGATGCGTCACACTCATGCTTGTTGAAACCGAAAACACCTTTGCACACCCGGGGAAAGCCGGGCTCAACGAATTATTATTTACATTTGATTTAGTATCGGTAGCTGGCGAGGTGTTAGCAGTGCGGAAATAAGCAGGCATGATAAGACGGAGGTAAGACATACTGGTCGGGCTTGAAAGGACCCTCGACAGGCAAGCTCAGATAATCAGCCTGCACGTCAGTGAGCTTGGTGAGCTCAGCATTGACGTGAGCCAAGTGAAGAGCGGCCACCTCCTCGTCGAGAATCTTGGGAAGGACGTAGACGCCGACGGGAAGCCTCTCCGTCTTGGCAAAGGCAACGTATTTCTCGCCAAAGGCCTTGTCCTCAGCCTTGTACAACATGATCTGAGCAAGGACCTGGTTGCTGAAGGAGCAGGACATGACGAAAGAAGAATGGCCAGTAGCACAACCAAGGTTGACCAGACGACCCTCGGCCAGGAGAATGATGTGGCGACCACTGGGCATGAGGAAGCGGTCAACCTGGGGCTTAATGTTCTGGACGCTCTTGGCATTTGCCTTCAACCAAGCAACGTCGATCTCAATATCGAAGTGGCCGATGTCTACGCAGAGTTAGCTTATTACGGTGTCACATTGCGGATTATTGGCAACATACTGCAGACGATGGCATCGTTGGGCATAGCCTCGAAGTGGCGCGCAACAAGGATGTCACGGCAGCCGGTGGTGGTAACGAAGATCTGAGCCTGGGGAGCAGCCTTGTCCATGGTGGTGACCTGGAAGCCAGCCATAGCGGCCTGGAGGGCATTGATGGGGTCGACCTCTGTGATAAGGACGCGGGCACCCATACCCTGAAGGGCCAAAGCGCAGCCCTTACCGACATCACCGAAACCAGCAACGACGGCGATCTTTCCGGCAATCATGACATCGGTGGCACGCTTGATACCGTCAATCAGAGACTCACGGCAGCCGTAGAGGTTGTCGAATTTGCTCTTGGTAACACTGTCGTTGACGTTGATGGAAGGAACCAAGAGCTTCTTCTCCTTCAACATGCGGTAGAGGTGGTGGACACCAGTGGTGGTCTCCTCAGAGACACCGTAGCAGTCCTTGAGCATCTCGGGGTACTTGCTGTGAACGAGGGCGGTCAAGTCACCACCATCGTCGAGGATGAGGTTGAGCTTCTTGCCATTTTTGAAGGCAACTAGCTGCTGCTCGAGGCACCAGTTGTACTCTTCCTCGGTCTCGCCCTTCCAGGCAAAGACAGGGACACCAGCGGCAGCAATGGCAGCAGCAGCGTGGTCTTGTGTGGAGAAGATGTTGCACGAGGTCCAGGTGACTTCCGCACCGAGAGCGGTCAGAGTCTCGATCAAGACAGCGGTCTGGATGGTCATGTGGAGGCAGCCAGCAATGCGGGCACCAGCAAGAGGCTGGTCGTTAGCATACTTCCTGCGGATGGCCATCAGACCGGGCATCTCGTTCTCGGCTAGCTCAATCTCTTTGCGGCCGAAGGCGGCGAGAGACAGGTCAGCGACCTTGAACTTGGAAGCGGGGGCGGCCATTTCTATGTCGAACACTGTCAGTCCCGAGTCATGCAATGAGAGAGAAGGATTTGGCGTAGTCCAATCGAAACTTACTGCAGTAGTAGAGTGAATGCTGCGATGATCAGAGACTCTGAGGATCTGAGGAGGGGCATCCAAGTTAGCAGCCGGATACTCGGATTGAGTGTTATTGAGTTCCCAAAGGCTGGCAATTGTAACTTACCCAGAGGTAATATAGGATCAGGGAAAATTGAAAGAGAGAGAGAGAGGAATAGAGAAGAAAGGAAGGAGGATTGAGGGAAGTGAAATAGAAAGGGATAAGTAGAAGAAGAAGCGGGAGGAGACCGAAGTAGTAAGCATTGAGGGGCGGAACAAGACGATAGAGTCGGTGTTCAAAGGATTTCCTAAAATTTTGGGACTGGATCTGCCCCTCCATTTGCCGTCCACAGCACAAGGGCCCCTCGTTGGGCCCCTCGTTGGGCCCTGAATCTCACTGGCTTGCTGGCCGCTAGACCTGCAAGTCCCTTCAGACCCTCTTATTGCCCGCCGGCTTCCTGCGGTGAATGGTCGAAAGTTTAGGGCTGATTGGACGGTTGTGCCCGCTAGTTCTCTGCTCGGCTTAGTATGTAGCGTCTCGACCCTCGCACTCGAAGCTTTCGGCAAATAAACTGACACTTTTCTTTGTTGCTCCGTAAACAGATAATGAATGTACTATGTCCGATGGCAACATTGGAAACCTAAGACGTTTTCCGGCAAACTGCTTACCTACGCTACAGTCATCAAAGATGTCTACTCTCCCGAGTCTCACCGAGCTACCGCCCTGTTGAAGTGACGGTCCCAGCTCGCCAGGGTTCGATACGATCATTGAACCTAACGCCCCAGGTTCTGTATCTGAACAGTTGGACTACATTTATAGTCAATGGGGGAGGTGCAAGAATGAACAAATTTAGAAGTGATCGGCCAGTAGACCGAAGGCTACGTATGATGTGTAAGTACAGTCGTAAGCCTGCTTCAATTACTATGAGTTGTCAGGTAATTAGCTACACATTTTTTTTTTAATAAAAAAACACATAAAAATTAACATATAGGAAATTTCATTTGATCCATGTATAAGTGCAGCAATACAGCATGGTGCACAAACGTATGGTCTATTGAAAAGAACTCGGCGTTGATCCCGTCACCGGCGCGTAAGCCGGCCCGGTGAACCCCACGATACATGTATCCATCCCAATGGTTGGCTGTCGTCTACATGGTGTTACATAGTAAGCTACCGGGTAGACATCATGCCTCCTCATGTTGCCTAGTTATTGTCCACCTAACTATCAATCTACCATCATCACGTTCGAGGAGCCGGTGCCTATATATTCACGGCTGGGATATCATCCAGCAATTCGGATAGTCAATTTACCTATGTACTATAGCTGCGACCCTTGGAATGCCGAGAATCTATCCCCCTTCTCACTATTTGAGCTTGCGCTGCATATTTTCCTCGGTCCATTCCTCGTAACAGCAGTACGTCGGCATACTTTTACTTCCCGTCCCATAATAGTACGGGACGCGTGCCTGCTCATGTTTGCACCTGGCTCCGTAGGCTAATGACACCGTGAAGATGTTGTGCCAAGTAAATCCTTGCTGTTCTATAGAACCCAATAAGAGCGCCCAATCGCCGAACGCCGTGCCAGATGCATGCCTACCGAAACATCATCACCCTTTTCCAGTTAATGTCCTCATTCCGGCAGCAGATTCCCCCTGACCGCGAACATCTTGGCGCTGACACACGCCGTAAAACCATCTACCTGCTTGCTGTACTGCTCAACCTGTTTGGCATTCAACATGCCTTCGAGGCGGCTGGGTTCTTGTGGTAGCTTGAAAATACGTTGCCATTCATCCTCGGGTAGAGGTTGTTGCTTAGCGGCAACACGTGTAGCGTTCTCTGCCTTACGCTTCGTTTGCCATGCCGTAATCTTAGTTTGCTCTCGCGCTAATTGTCTCTGGTAGTATTGGTAGTTGTTGAGTTCAGTGTAGTGTGATTCTATGCTGTCAAGCAGGAGATCGCACGTCTTCTCTAGGAAAGGATCTATCGAGAGGTCGAGGGTGTCGGCCGAAGGATGAAGAGGCATCTGTATAGGGTTGTTTTGAAGATCAGCAAGCGATGTAGGCATGGCCACATCACCAGTTGCTGGTTTCGCAGGGATTTGGTGCAAAAAGGAGGTGAGAAGATGAGAGTTGTGCAAAGTGACCGGGAGTTCGGCAAAAATGTCCTTAAAAGATAGTTTCGATTTTTGTAGGCTATCGAATGTCAGTATTACATCTTCCCGAGAATTAGTAGTCGAGTCGAACCTCTCAGTTGTGAACTTGCCCTCCTTGAATGCGGTCATGAAGGTAGGGGTCAGTCTGAAGGCGCGTAAACTCAGAGCGCCCTGCGAGCTCCGGCTCACGTCATGAACTAGAGCCACTGTCTTGTCATTTTCTCGCTGGTAGTGATATTGGTTCTCGATGAAGCCGAGGTTGACGAAATTGCCCATGGTAGCGCTCGTGTACCAGCCGACATTATTGGCATCAACATTCACCTCCTTGAGGTGTCTGATCATCTCATTCTGGTATGCGATATTGGCCTTCGCCCGAGGTGCGGCAGCGGCTAGTGAAGACGCGTCGTTCTGGTGGCTGCCCTCGACGTTGGCAACATCGGCGGTGGGGAATGGGAAGGAATTTGTGATCTCCACGACTCCATCCTGGTCCATACCGACGATGGATCCGGTGGCTGTGGTCGGAAAGCTGGCAGAGCAATGCTTGACAATCTTCATGACAACCTGGGCACGTAATAATCTATCAGCGGCGGCTATAGCAATTAGAGGTTCGCGATCGTGATGGCGGAGGGGTGCGACGAGGCAAAGAGGGGCATGACGGGTTGACCAACCAGAGCTTCCACCTGGACCGTCTTCAACGGTGCGTCTTTGACGGAGTCGGCCATGATTCCAGCAGCGATGAAATTCGAGAGGTAGGGTGTATCGTTCTCGTGTGGCTTGTACTCGATGGATGGATGGATGGCGAACGGTCGCAAAGCACCTGCACGCGGTCGTTGGGGCCTCAAATTTTGTGGTTTCGGCGGGATGCAAATTGTTGTGCGTGGGTGGACGGGTCGGTTTGGGGGGAGAGGCGGGGGCGCGTGGCAGAAACCGCGACAAATACATACTGTACTGTACGTACATGCACTTACCTAATCTTTGCTGGTAAGCTCAAGCTCCCCAGGTACATACAACCATGCCCGGCAGGTGGGTAGGTACCTCCCCATCCCCCCATCAAAGAACTGAATTCCCATTTTGGGTTATGTACGGTACCTCGCCAAATACCAGATGATTATTACCTTATTACCTTATTGCCGGGTTTTTACTTGAACAAGAACCCCCCCTCCAGACGATGTACGGCATTCCTGTCTTGGTCCGGACAGCGGCCGGACAGCGACCGGATCGAATGCAAGCGGGCGTCTCTCTTCCCAAAAGTGCTGGGGCGTGATCCCAAAGAGCGAAGCGAATAAAATCCCACTCTTGACCCCCCACGCCAAAGCTCGGGGGTGTTGTCATCTTCCATGTCATCTAGGCCACTAATAGACTTCTGCTGAAAGAGCCTCATCTTGACGTCGTCTCATCTTTATATGTGATCTTCGCCGTCGTTGTACGCTTCCATTTCAGCCAGATGTCGCCGTATCGCCATGACGCCCGGCTCTGGAGCGCGTGTGCTCAAGCCTCCAGCCATCACGCAGCTGACGACTGGGGCTATCAGGCTATCAGGACTGCCACGAGCACCAAGACAGGGCCCTGATTAGCTCTCTCCGCAACGCTCTCCGCAACACCCGGCTGGCCCTGTTTCTCGTCCCCCAGACCAGACTTGCAGACTGCCCGCCAGGTACTCCTCAGTCCTCCTTCTCTCCAGCCATCCGCCATGTCCCGCGGTACTAGTAGCGTCGCCCTCTCGGCTCGCCCTCAGCGCAGCGCAGAACAGCGCTACGCCCGCCTGGTCCAGCTTACTGGGGGATCATCCTACATTGGGTAGAGGGAACAAGAGCTTCCGGTTTTTGGATCCATTTCTATTGTGAATGCGTCTCATCTGCGCCTCCTGGCAATCAAATGACAGATACTCGCTTTCTACATACCCTTGCGCCGAAAGAAGAGATCTACTCTAAGTACAACAGTTACCAGCCAAATTCATGCGACGGTGTGACGGCTCGCGTCCTTCGTGTGCAACCCTGGTCGACCATTACCCGTCAACACACCGCATGGTTACGTCTAGCTCTCGTCCCATTCGCCACAGCCAACCGGTGGCCTCTATCTATTATCTTCCTGCCCTTAGGCCCTCTATCAAACCGCTTTGTTGATAGCCCGCTGTGCTCGCACATGCAGCAGCTTGACCTGATGCTACCCCACCAGCTCGTCACGCCCAGTCGGTAATCTCCCAGCTTTCCACTTCGTCGCGAATGATAAGCCTGTGCCGGTCAATCTTCCAATGGGAGTAGAGATCCCGGGCTGCCGCGGCTGCCCGTCGATGCGCGGGTCCGATACCTCCTTTCCTTGCGTCCTCCTGCGATCTCCACACGCATGTTGCCAGATTCTTGCCGTCCTTATCAGGGCTCCCGAACCAGTATCTAAGCTTTGTTAGTACATCATGCACATGGGCGGCGCAGAACCACCTACTTGAGGAATCCACCACTGGCCGTTGCTTCTGCGTGCGCTGCCTTGTCCAAGATCCCCAGGTCCTCGTACACCGTTGTCGGTGGGATTTGGGACCGGAACGCGACCACAAAAAAGGAGCTTCCTTTCCAGCTATGTTCTTTTTGTTGCGCTAACTGTTTTACCTGCTTCATGACCTCACTCCAGTTGAAGGTATCGACGTATGGGGCGGTAGCATAATCGGGCCGGAGACACTTTAGATGAACTAGCGCTTGCGCAAGGATCGCATTCTCCATGTCGAGACTCTTCAAATCCAATAAGTGGTCCCTGTCGGTATAGGGTGAGATGACCAACAGATCTTCGGCCTCGTCTAGGAAAGGCTCAGGGGTCCTGAAGTCCTGCGTTGAAACTGTGACTGTTGTTTTGCCGGCGGTAGCGGTGAGCATAGATTCTGCGCTATGCAGATATTCGTGCTGGACAGCCATGATCTCGCCTAAATCTGCAAAGGCCCTTGCAGCTTATGGAATGCTGCCGAGTCCAACAAGGTGCACGGGGAACTACGAGGTATAGTGCTGCTAGAAGAACCTCTCGCGGATCAGTGATTAGGAAGTGGTGGTCGTGGTAGGTTATGTGCTTGACTCAGGGTGGATAGGCAGAGTCCTGACATTCGGATAGTCAGAAGAGACGGCATAAACCCACCAGGAGACTCTCGAGGACAACTTATATAAACCAACACCCTGGCCACCGTTGATCTCTGTTACCACCTCCGGCCGATTACGACACGTTTGAGTTCTGCATTGATAATGCCGTGTACCAGCAACAAGCAGCGCCGGTACCGCTTGCACCTTATGACATCTGTTCTTCGGGTGAATGTTGCGCTATCGCGCCATCCCGCCGATTGCTGATACCATCAATTCCCGTCATTAGTATGGGCCAGCGCTCAGCATCTCAATTATTTTATCAGATTCACCATGTATTTCCCCGGACACTAATATTTAAGTTCAACTAAAAATCATATACCCCGTGTCGCGCAACCTTTGCGATGCATCATGTCTTACCTTCCCAGCCGATAACAGGTGAGTTCTCGGTTGTAACTGAGAGATGGTCACTTTAACACTAGCGTAGTTTTGGACTCACTAACTTAGGTAGTCTACTAATTTTTCAACGGGAAGCAAGACTGCATGAATAAGGCTTCTAACACACTAGCTTGATAAACATTTATGTTGAAGAATGCGGGTTTCCGTTTGTTTCGGCTATGACTAGTCCGACTTCACCAGTATCATACTCGCTCACCGCCAATCACGAACGCCACGCTAAACTCCAAGTCCGTGTAAACTTGAGTCTCTCTGGAGAAAACTCGGGCCCAAAGGCACTGCAGTATCACATCGGGCTTTGCTATTCAGCAATTGTTCCCTTGGACATTCATCGCCTATTCGGTATAGCTCCGTCATCTAGCGTACTGTTTGCCCAGCGCTCTCTGAATTTTCTTCATTATTAGCGATGTATATCTTATACATTGTCATCTATAGACTCCCCTTACTAAATGTTTGCGTCCGAAACCGGTCTGTACTATGTTGCAGTCACCTTGCTGCGGAAAAAAAGGGACCCCTGGCAGTATCCGCCCGCAATGTGCTCCTTTAGAAGCACTGAGAGCCAGCCAATGACACGTTCCGATCTGTTTGATTGCGTAATGGGTAGTAGTACTGAGAAGATCTTGAAGAGATGTTGGCGCCTTGGCAAATTACCGAATTCCTGGGGCTCGACATTTATGACACCTTCGGATCTCACAAGCAAAGATGGTACTCTGTGTCATGCATGACAGACCAAATGAGTGTAACGAGCATGTACCTGTTTGTCATTTCATGCGTAGTGTGAGCAAATTCAGTTCTTATCTTCTGGATGGCATGATTCTTTAGCAATTGCAGGATACAGAAAGGAATAGTGTAACCTTACTCTGCACCTTGTAGGTATAGAAGAGAGAGTGATACCGGTGATTAGATGCAAGATTATCCACAGTCCATGACAGAGCATTCGAGTCAGGCAACATCTTCATATATGTATGACAGCATTATAGTTTTATAAGTACCATGCATCTAGATGTCGCCTTATGTCGCCTTGCATGAGAACCTTGTACGCACCAACATGAGATGAACTTGTAAATAGGATGAATAGCCTATAGGCTATAGGGCATGATGCATGCCATCTAAATCTTCGAGCAGAGGAGAAGGACGCTAGTTTCTTACTCGGCCAATACAATACGGGGTCGAACCTAGAAGAGGCAATGATTGTGGTACTAGCGACGCCACAAAACATGAGGATACGTACCTGCCTACGCAGGCCTTCAAGTCACACCGCTGATCTCACTGGAATATCAATCCGTCTATCCGCGTACGTTGTGCAATTTATGATTTTGTGCGCCGGGAACGAATGCCGACTCCTTTTCGAATTCTCAATATGGAGAACTATGTAGCTACATGTATTCTCGTCTGCTTTGCACCACAACTCAACAATAGAGTGCTAAAACCCTTGATATATACAAGACTTATAACAATACTTGTATATCTTTATATTTACTTGCCATAGTGAAAAGAATCATACCGTTAAGTAAGTAGATACTGGCTTGAGGGCCTGAATATGTTATATTACGAGTTTAGTTAAGGTTGCCAATGTCTTGCCTTAATTTCTTGCTCTCTAAGTAAGATGTCTTTGGCCACACGGCTACCTCGCCGTGTTGCAAAGTCTAAGACCGTTTCTTGACGGAACTTCGTGTTTGGATTTAGTCCCATCCTCAGCAACTGTTGTAACATGTCCTCATCCTTGCTTTTACATGCAGTTTCAATTGCACACTCTCCTTTCTTTAGCTTCCACTTATACCGTGCCGCCTTTTCCAGACCTAGCATGATTTCCACATGGTCTGCGAGTTTTCCCTCATCGAAATTCGCTGTCAGCTTCTTCGCAGATTTCACCGCCAGCCGCATGGCGTCACGGCCATCGTAATCTTGAAGGTGCACGTCTGCCCCGGCTTCAAGCAACCTCACAACGGCCTGTGCACATCCCGCAAGGACCGCCCAGTGAAGCGCTGTGCGGCCTTGTACACCGACCCGTTCGTCAGCATTAGCGCCGTGTTGCAGTAGATGATCTAGAACCTCGGCATGATCCGCACTGAGTTCGCTCCTGAATTGATTCGCAGTCATTACAAGCGGGGTTGTGCCGCCTGTGGTCTTCGCGTCTACTCGCGCGCCCATATGTAGTAACATCGCAACACTGATCTTGTCCTGGCGGCGAACGGCTAGGTGTAGTGGTGTATTCCCCGTTCCTGATATTGTAAAGTTAGGCGACGCCCCTTCCTTAAGCAACATTATGAGCGCACCACGTTTATGTGGCTCCAGGGGGCCGGCGTCAGCGCCAACGAAAAGTTTCGCGAGAGGAAACTCGTCACTTCGGTCTCTGATATTCGGGTTGGCGTTGTTAGAAAGGAGAAGCCATATGAGGTTCGTATAACCCTTGAATTTAGAGTGCATGACGGCAATGTGCAACGGTGTTTGGCGAGACCTCCGAGTTTGCTGATCTGGGTCGACGCCGGCAGCGAGGAGCTCTCGCGCACACTTATTATGGCGTGAGCTAGCGCCTCGGACAGCGTATATGAGGGGGAGAAAGTAACGCCTCCCCTTCAGAGACTTGGCCTTGGGTGAGGCTTTCTGGAGGATGGTTTTAACGGCGCTAGCTGAACCTTTTTGGCAGTAAAAGCTGAGCAGATTCTCGATCTCTTGATCGCTGGGTATCAGAAAGAAGAATCTGCTAATCTTGGACTTGCTTTCTTCCGATATAGCGGATGTCGGGGCACTTGATGCCATCCCCCAAGTGTTAACCATTAGTTTGCCAACATCAATTGGTAGCACTGCATCGCGCTTCCGCGGAGCTATGGGTGGTCGTATGTTTCTGGTTATAAATCGCAAATCTCTTTTGAATGATAGTGAATCTTCCGGCCCAGCATTGTCTACAGGGTTTATGACAATGCTCGGGATGATTGGTGCCGGCTGTTTGTCTTCGGTATGCTTTACCTTGTCACTGATTCTGGACTTCCCCTTACCCTTGATGATGACTAATGCTGGCATTTTACTTCCACCCCTTCCATCTTCATTGTCTACGCCATTAGACTTGAGAACTGGATTGGGGGTTGAATCTGGAGATAAGCCGAAAGAAAATAGACGTGCTGGAATATCTTGCGCGTTTTCCACTTCGCTTGTGTTCCCGTAATTGAAGTTAGCAGGAATGGGCACATCTATAGCAACCTGTGTGTTAACTTGAGGGTCTTCAACTAGTTTGGAACGGTCCAAAGCTTCATTCCATGGGGTTTCACAATCCGATTTATCCTCTTCTTCTTCGAACAATGGTTCGCTACTTTCATGCAGCTCTGTAGCGTTCCTTTCGAGCTCTCTGCCTGCTTCGTATTCACCGAAAAGGGCGTCGAGAGGGTTACGTAAGGCCTGGATAGGCAAATTTTCTTCAGATTGGACCGAGGAATGGTCGGAGTATTCCTCAAAAGGTAGTGCGGTTTTGCCATCATCCGAGGAGTTGCTCACATATTCAAGGAATCCCAACTCAGTATCCTGAAAGATATTCTTCTGTTTTTCAAACTTGGGCTTAGCCTCTGAGAAATCCAATTTGTCTTCAGGCCATGCTATATCCCCGAGCAGTTCAGCAGGTTCAGTTGAAGACAACGTTGGAAACCGTTCATCATTTGGGGACGTCTGCTTTGGGTAATCTACGGTATAAGTTGGATGGTAGAATTCGTACTCATAAGTGCTGTAAAGAAACTGGTCTGCAGGTATAGAATCAAAATTCTGGGTTTCGTTGAAGTCCCATGGATTCTGGAGGTGTGCAGTAGGGGGTAACTCCGCAGGGAGAACATCGAATTGTTTAGAATCTTCAATCCATTTCTCGATAGACGTAGTCCTCTCCTGAGACATATCCTCGGGCTGTATTTTCGAAGGGTTGCTAGCAAAGACCTCTTTTACTTCTTGTCTTGTTCGTTGGGAATCACCTTTTGTATGTGTCTTTGATCCGGGGAGACTGTATGTAAAAGCCTCGCTTTGGATGTCGTTTATGCAATCAAGACAAGAAAAAGCATGTAATGAGGGGGATTCGAGAATGTATTGCACCAATTGAGGAGGCGTAATTCGATGCTCATGCTCATACTGTAAGAGCTCCCTAATCCAGCCCACTGTGATACTCAAAGTTAGTTAACGCCCGTTTTGAAAGCTCGCGTAGCGTAGTTCATGGTCGCTGCGATATCGAGAGGAGCGAGTAGGAAGTCATCCTAAGCACACTTACATGGCTCTCTGTCATGCTCGTAGTCGGTATTTGTATTTCCCAAGGTCTTCATCCAGTTGATGACAATAGCCATGTTAGCATATGCATAAGGTTGAACTTTATCTTTATCAGCGTTATGTCGAATCTTCGTCCGCAAATCGGAAAGACGGTGGTCTAGGAGCTTAGTGGTCATCTCGAGAAACACGATTCCGAGCGACCACATATCACTCTTAGTCCCCCGTTCATCACCCCTGGAAACTTCTGGGGCCATATAATCTGGACTAGTAGGAACATTTCGATGCTTCGTCTTGCTTGATGGCCGAGACTTCCAGTTATAAGATGACCCAAAATCGGATATATAGACTTTGCAGGCAGAATCTATCAGGATATTGCGAGCTGTCAAATCTCGGTGTCGTACATGGTGCGTATAAAGATAATTCAATGCCCCGGCAAGACAACCATAAAAAGACCGTAAGACTACCTTATCGCTGCCCTTCAATGGTTGAGATGTACTTAGAAACTGGTCCAGTGTTCCATCGGCAACTGGCTTCATCAGGTATGCGATGTACTGGGTGTCGGTGTAGCTGCCAATTATTCGAACTAGGTGCTGGTGGCTTAATCGTCTTAGCTCTTGTAACTCCTGTACAAGATATTTTTGGGATTGCTCAGACCCACGGGAACGCAAGACCCGTTTCCGGGCAAATCTGTCTGTGCTAAGGCGGCTGAAGACCAAATCTACCCCTCTACTAGATTTAGTAATGTGAAAGAACATGAAGGGGGGTTTATTTACCCAAAACTGCCGTGACCGAGCGGTCTTTCCGACACGAAGTACGCATCTCCACTGATTGGTAGAGTAAGATGACGCGAGCTTTCCGACTCGATCTCTTTAATATCCGTCAAGTAGTAGCCTTGAATATTGAAGAAAGCACACCTAAGATTCGATGATCCTTCTTTTTCGCCAATAAACCGAGGAAGGGTCTGCTCATTGAATGGGAGATGAAAATCAGTGAGATTCTCATGTATGAAATCGTCCATAAACTCGACGGCTTGAATACTGTGAAGTATAGCATAAATCCGCGGTCTTAGTGTCCACTGCTTATCATCGTATCGGTTGCGCCGGTTATCTAACAACTGAAGCAAGGCTTGTATCTCCCGAACAACTTTCTGAGATATTCTGCAACCATGAGATCGTGGCGGAGTAAGTGGTGAGCATAACGTATGCAGTCGTCCATTGATTTCATCGATCGTAAAGTGGTATTGTTGTTGCTCCTGTTGTGGCGGTTCCCGATTCCTACCAGGGAACCACATATTATAAAGACGGTCCATTATCACCAATACCAGATCTATCAAGTATGGATTGGGAAACAAATGGTCCGAAGAACCTCAAGTCGGCAACTGGTTTGTCACCAGTATTTTCAACGAGCGTCATCAAGCGTGAAAAACGAGGAATTTGGAACCCTCGTGAATATTGTCCGCTCGGGGGTTGTGAGATTGTAAGAATGCTTCGATAAAGGTAGAACACGGAAGAATCATCGAGTTCCATAAACGGAAAATAAAAGCCAGTCGAGAGCAGGCAAGATGGTAGGATACAGGGCCCCGGCTGGCATTCTCTTGGCCCAGTAGCTCCGCAAATTGATACCATCATGAATGGTTGCATTCAAGGCCCAACCGACCACTTAGAAGGGCTTGCGGCGGTCTTGGAATTGTATGCAGCCACAATCCTACGAGGCAACGAGAGGCAGCCATCGATGGCCGTCAGCTCAATGCTGCAAGTAGAGAGGGGTAAACTCCCGTGACTTCCGGCTCATGTCCAATGCTTTTCTGTTCTACGTATATTTCCACCGATTTGATTCGACTTCCTGAGTAATTCGTCTTGACAGTAACGTCAAAATAATTAAACATGGAAGTTGCAGCGGCCGCATTACAATTTGCCTCAATGGCTGTCCAAGCATTCCAAGGCTGTGTGCTTGCTATCGAATTTTTCAGCACTGCACAGAATATGGGCGCCGATGGCGACCTCTTCCACGCCGGGTTAGAATTCGAGAAGTACCGCCTCATGGCGTGGGCCGATAGAGTTGGTTTGCTTGGCGAGAAAGAAGATCAGACAATAAATTGGCCGCTCGCTTGTATTTTTCTCAAGCAATTAGAGTCATTTTTAACCTCAGCAAATGTATTGCGGGACAGATATTCCCTAAATGTGACAGAGGAAGAAGTGCAAGCCATGGAGGAATCACAAGCCTCGGAAGTCCCTAAGTTTGGCGTGGCGAAATTAATCGCTCGATTAAAGCCTAATCTACATGCAACTACCAGCAAAATCATCCAGGAGAACAATTCAGCCGTGAAGAGACTTCGATGGGCGGCTCGTGATAGGAACAAACTAAAGGATTTTCTTACAGAGATTTCAGGACTCATCAACAAGCTTGAATTCCTCCTTGATATCACTGAGAGACAACAGGAGAAGGAAAAATATCACCGTCTTCTAAGAGAAGTTATTTCTCTTGCAACTACAACAAGCGAAGCAGGTCAGATAAAAGACCTCTTTGAAGACAGGCCAGATCTGCGCCAGGGGGATCGGTCCATTAACGCCGCAGCATATCTCAAGCAAGTCCGGCTGGTGCTAGGTGCTGACAAACGGGAAGACGAGATCACACCAAAGCCAGTCGGAAATGTTGTTGGGGTTAAAATGCCTAAGCTTTCTATTCTCGGCAGGTCTTTGAAACCCTGGAACGGCTCTGAACTCTATACTACTGGCCTCGAGTTTGCCACGTACCGCAATCGACAGGTACTCATGCAATGGAAAATAATCGAGACCACGCAATGGGAAAGATATACGAATCAGATGAAGTGTCTTGTTGTCTTCCTCATGTCTATGTCGGACAAGTCATTTCGATCGCTGCCTTGCCTGGGATACTATCCCCTCGAGATCCAGGGTAGACACGGTGTCGTTTACTCCATGCCTGACGACGAAGAAGATCGGGACTTCAAATCTTTGAAGTATCTTATCACCAAGCAGTCGTTTGTATCTCTAAAAAGACGGCTCGAGCTTGCACGAGCAATTGCAGATACGGTGTTGCAACTTCATACGGCGGGGTGGCTTCACAAGAGCCTTCGATCCGAAAATATCATATTCCTTGCTCCTCGTGGTTCGAATTGCAACGTCTTTCTCAATTCCGAGCCTTACATAATTGGTTATGAATATGCTAGAGCTGATACCAATGATTCGGCAAACGCCTTCACAGAGCTACCGGACACAAACCTGGAGACAGATCTTTATCGACATCCTCAGGCCCGAGGTCTCAGCCGGGAGACCTTCCAAAAACGATTCGACATGTACGCGATGGCGTGCATCTTCGTAGAGCTAGTAATGTGGGAACCACTAGTTGATGTCTTCTCATCATATACCATCCAAGGACTGAAAGATATTATCAGCATTGCTCAGGCCTCCAATGAGATAATCGAGTTGCCATCACTAGAAGGGCTACTCGAGAATGACGACGCCGTGAGAATACTTGCGTATCAGTCGGGAGAAACAGTATTGGAAGTGATTAGGACATGCGCTTCTGCCAAGAAGGCTAAACAAGGCGACGAGGGGCTGTTAGAAGACCAGATAGCTGCTGTGAGCAAGTTAGCGTGGTGTCGGATTTAGGCCATCGTATCTCAACCGATCATATAGTAGTCAGCCACTGCAGAATAGAGGACTGCTTTTAGGAGTGCCTTTATGGGGAGGGGGACAAGATATAAATTGCTACTAGTAATCTTTGTATATATTGCGATTCTTGTCAACTTTGTCTCTCCTTATTTTCTCTCCTTTACAGGTCTTGACACGCCAGAACTCCTAAAAAATCTATGTTTTACAAATATCTTCAACCAGTCATCCTCGGCGATCCCGAACAGAGACACCCATTCTTGTGTCAGGAAGAATAGCACATATTGTTGCCTTCGATGAGTAAGTTTATTTATCATCTCATTATACAGATTGTAACGAGGATGAGGCTCGGAATCTAGTGTTCTAATTGCATATAATTATCTATAGCCATAAGGGAACTATATTAAACAGGCTTCTTTTTTTAGTCTGGCAGCATTTAGGTTTCTATATATATATAAAAGCTACGCTTTCGTTTATTTATTAATATTTTTTATTATTGTGCCCGTTTTTGCGATTAAGAGATTAACGGGTAAGTAAATATATAAACTGCTACGTTATAAATAAATAATATAATATAACTTTTAGTATTAGATATATACATTTTTACTACTTTAAGTTATTTTATATAATACTTATTCCTTTTTTTTTATGCTTGCCCCCGAGCTATATTATTTAAAGGACCTATAAATTTATAAGCTTTTTAGGGTTCTGCTAGTAGAACTATTTTGCTTTAGCTTTTGTTCTATTGCTAATAAAATGTTTGAAAAGCTTTTATATTTAATGCTTTTTAGCTAGCTATTTTTGCTATTTAATTAAATATTTAATATATTTTTTGGTTTTAATAAAGTTTATAATTATATTTATTTAGTAATTTTTAGTTTTAATCGGTTTTATTTTTTATAAAATTTAATTAAAGTTAAAAAATGCTTAATTACTAATATAAAAAGGTTTAATAAATAAAATATAAAAAAAATTATAAATTTTCTACTTTTTAAATAATATAAGTTAAATAGCAGTAAAAAAAATTATTTTTTAAATATAAAAAAAGCTTAATATTTTTTTATTTAGCTTTTTTGCAGGGTGCTTAGTTTTAATATTTTTAACGTTTAATATTATTAACTAGTTTTTTTTATATAAGGGTACTTTTTTTTTTTTTTTATTAGCTTAAATTTTTATTTATTAGCAATTTATTTCTAAGTATTATTTAGCTTTTTTGTATATTTAAATTATTTAATATATATAAAGCTAACTATTTAAATTTTATATTTTTTTTATAAAAAGGTTATTTATTATAAAATAATAACTATAGTTAATATAAAAAAGCGTTATATTTATAAAAAATAAAAGCAAGTTATTATAAGCAAACTTAGTAATAAATAATAAGTTTTTTTAATTAAATATTTTATAGTTTATAAAAGCTTATAAATAAATTTTAAAAATTTAATTAAGCCGTTCGGTTTATTTATTAGTTTAAAAATAAAACGTTATATTTATTTAGCTTTTAATGCTTATAAACATAAAAAAGTTCTACTATAAATAAGTAATAAATTTAAAGTTTTAATTAAAAATAATATTTAAAAGGATACTATATATTTTTTAGTAAACTTTAGTAAAAATTTTAATTAAGTTTTTTGTTTTTTTTTTTTTATTATTAGTAGCATAAAATATACTATTTTAATAAATAAATTAACTATAACTTAAATAAAGTTATATTTATTTAATAATAGTAGGTTAATAATAAAATTTATAGTTATTGTTTATTAAAGTTTATAATAAAGTTTTATAAATTAAAATAGTTTATATAAAGTATAATAAAAGTTTTTATTTTTTTAATATTTAATATATTTATTTATATATTTTTATATAATAGTTTATAAATTAAGTTATTAAAA
>JADKYC010000306.1:0-16956 GCA_019843955.1 Xylaria sp. 218_066 | reverse complement strand
TGTTTTTATATTTAGTTATAATTAATATATTTATTATTATTTATATTTAATAATATATTTTATAGTATTTAAAAATCTAGTTTAAAAAAAGCTATATTGTTATAAAAAAATATAGTAACTATTATATATTTTATATAATATTAGTTTATTTTAAAATTATTTTATAACGTTTGCTAATTAGTTATAAAAGTTTATATTACTAAAAAAATATAGCTATAATTAAACGTTACGTTTTATATTTAAAAGTTTATATTTTATAATTTATATTTAAAGTTAGTTTTATAGTATATAAAAATTTAAATTAAAAATTATGTTTATTTATATAAAAATATAATATTAAAAAAATAAAAGTAACTTTTAATAAAAAAAAATTTAGCTTTAAAATAAAAAAAAAACTTTTTTTTTATATTATAAAAAAACTTTTAATTTTTTTTGTTAATATAAACTATTTTTATAATAATAATAAATATTTAAAATAAATAATAAAAAAATAAAATAACAAAAGCTATATTAGCTATAAAATTTTTATATATATATTTTAAATAAAAAAATAGTAAATATTAATAATAGTTTATTTATTACTATAAATAATAAATATTTAATTATAACGTAGCTAAAGCTTAAAATATATATAAAAATGTTAATAGTTTATTTATTTATTATAGTTTAAAATTTTAGCTTTTTAACCTTATTATATTTTTTTATATAACTAATTTTTTGTTTTTTTTTTTTGTTTGTTTTTTTAAATTTTTAGTTATTAATTTAATATTATATTATTAAATATTTATAATATATAACTACTTTAAATATAATAATTATTTAATATATATTTTAATATGCTATATTATTAAAAAAATTTATATTTAAAATTATTTAATATTTAATGTTTATTATTTATTTATTTAAAGTATTAATATTAATATTAAATTTAATATATAGCTATAATAGCTAGGCTAATTATTTTTAAAGTAGTTTTATTTGCTGTTTAATAGCAGAATTTTTTTAAAGCTTTAATAAATAATATTATAACTTATTATACTAGCTAGCAATTATACTATAAATATACTTATTTATTTATATTTTTTTTTATTTATTAATAATTTAAGTTTTAACTGTTTTTTATTTCTAGCTTATAATATTTATTATTAAGTTAATATAATATTTACTTTATTTATATTTTAAAAGTAGCTTATTAAACTTTTAGGTTTATTTTTTTTAACTATTGTTTAAAAAAATAAAAAAAAAAATAAAACCTTATATAATAATAATATAAAACAATTTTATATATAGCAGCTTAATATAAACAGTTAGTTTAAAAATAAAATTAAGTTTTAGCTTAATAATTTAAAAACTTTAAAATAATATTATTAACGCTTTAATTATTTTTTTAATATATTATAGCTTTTAAATCGGGTATTTAATAAATAATTTTTAACTTTTACTTTTTTTTTATTTTATAATATATTTTAAGTTTATTAAAATTAAATAATTAATTTTTTAGTTTAAAATAACGCTGCTTATAAGCTTTATAATTTTAAAAAAGATTTTATAAAATAGATTTTTTTATATTAAATTTAAAACAAAAAATATTTATTTTTTAATAATAATTATAATATTTATATAAATTTATTATAAAATAAAAAAGTTTAGTAATTTAAAATTAATAATAAAATTAATATTTAAGTTTTTTTTATTTTTTTTTTAATATATATTAAGTTATAAAATATTTTTAATTAAAAAATTCTATTTTTATAGCTTTTACTAGTTTTTAAAACTTTTATTTATTTTTAATATATATAATTATTATTAATTCTAATTTTATATAAAATATTAAAAATAAAAAAAACTTTTATATAGTATTAAAAGTTTATAAAAAATATTAAGCGTAGTTTAAAATTTTTAAAAAGTATAAAATATAAGTTATTATTATATATAAAAAAGCTAATAATAAAGCTAATAATATAAACAAACTTTAAATTTTATTAGAGCTTAAAATTAATAATGCTAATAATAATAAAAGCGATAAAATTTTTAAGTTTATAGTTTAATAAAAGTATATTTTACTACTATAAATTTTTTATTGTTAAAAAAACTAAGTTTTCGATTTATAATTATAGCTATAAAAATTAAAATGTTTAAAATTATAAAAAGATTATAAATATAATAAAAGTAATATTATAAAAATAATTTTATTTATTTTAAAATATTAATAAAAAGTTATATGTTTATAGCTATATATTATTACTATAATAATAAAAAAATTTATTTTTTAAATTAGATAAAATTATAATATTTAATTATTATAATTGTATTAAAAACTTTTTTTTTTAAGCAGCTAGTTTTTAGCAGTTATACTAAGTTTTTAATTATATATAGATTTTTAAATAAGTCTAGCTTTTAGCTATTTTTTATACTATAGTAACTATTTTGCTATTATTGTTTTATAGCTAATATATAGTTTTTTAAGCTTAATAAATTTACTTTAATTAGCTATATAGTATAATATAAAAAAATAGCTAAAGCTTAGTAAGTTATAGCTTATTAAACTTAATAAATTTATTTAAATTAACTAAAATAGCGTTATTTTTTATATTTAATATAATATTAATTTAGCTACTTATTTTGTTTTATATTTATATAATTTTTATTAATATTTATATTAGCTATTTATTATATAATATTATAAGCTATATAGCTATATGTTTTTAAAAAAATATATAATATTTTAATTATTATATAATATTATAAATACTTATATTTATTTAACTATATTATATTAAGCTAAATTAAAAAGTAAGCAAGTTAAGTTTATTAAATTAACTATTAATTAACTTCTAGCTTTATATATAAATATATAAGTTATTTATTATATTTTCCTGCTTATTTACTATTTTATAAACTATATATTTAATTTTAAATTTAAACTTTATTTAAATATAAAATATATTAAAAAAAATAAAACAAATAATAATTTATTTACTATTTATTAAAGCTAGTTATTTATTATTAGTACTTATATATAATATTACTATTTTATTTTATTAAATATTTAATTATTTATTTGCTTGCTTACTATAATAAAAATAAAAAAAAAAAGTTATTTATTTTATTGCTTAATTATTATATATATATATATAAAATAATAATAATAATAATAACTACCTTAAATATAATATTTATAGCAGCAGTAATAGTAACATAGTTTAAATTAATATCTAAATATTTAAATAGCTAATAAGTAAATATTATTATTTATGTTAATATTTTATATATTATATAACTATTTAATTTTAGTTTAATTTTTAAATATTTAAGTAGTTAATACATAAAAATTTAAAGGTATTTTATTTTATATTATATTATACTATTATTTGCGCTATTTTTATTATAAAAATACTAAATATATTTAACTAAAGTAAAAAAGCTATATTATTAAATAGTAATTTTAAAATAGTTTTTAAATATAATAAAATATATTTAAGCTTTAATAAACTTTAAAATATTAGAGCTAATATTATTAATATTTAATAATTACTTAATAAACTAATATACGTTTAAAATTTTATACTTAACTATTAGTTTAAAAGTTTTATAAAGCTAAATATTTTTATAATATCGGTATTATTAAACTTTAGTAGTTTTTAGCGTAAAAATAAATTAAAGCTATATTAAAACTTTAATAAATTTAAAAAATAATAAAGTTAATATTTTTATATAATATTGTATTAAAATATAGTTAGCATATTATAAAAAAAAAATTTATAAAAAAAGTTTTAAAATATATATAATTTAGCTAGGCATTTTTAAAACATTTTAAAGTTAAAGCATAATATATTAAACAATAGTAATAATTATTTTTATACTAAAAAAATTAAAGCTGGGCTAAGCTTTATTATTTTTATATATATTATAATTATAATTTTTTTTAAAGTTTTAACTAATAATATTATAGCTAGGTTTATAAGTATTAATAAAAAGCTTATAAACAGGTTTTATAATATATAGTATATTGTTATACCTATATATACTGCAGAGTATTAAAGTATACTAGTTTATAACTAAAAAGCTAATATTATAATTATTTAAGATTTATTACTTAATATTTAATAATTAAAAAACGTAAAAATAAATTAAATATTTTTATTATAAGCTGTTTATTAACTATTAAAAATTAGTTAATATAAGGGTTAAAAACTATAATAAGCAACCGATTAAGTGTATAGTTATTATATATTAAAATTAACGTAAATATTTTTTAATAAATAAAAACTTTTAAACTAGTATAAATTAAATTTTTATTATAATATAAATTGCTATTATAACTAACTTTTTGCTAACTAGGTATAATAGGTAGAAATTTAAATTAAAATATTTTTTTTTTTTTTTTTTTAAAAGTAATAAAAATTTTATATATAAAGTTTTTTAATAAACTTTTTAAATACTTTTTATAGCAAGTATTATTTATATAAGCTAGCAAGTTTGCTATATTAAATAGTTTTTTAAGCTAGTTTTTATTAATATGCTTATTAAAACAGTTATTATTTAAATATAAAGTTGCTTAGTTTATATTAATTTATAAATAAAACTAGCTTAAATTTTAATTTAATAAATATTATAATAATATATAGGGTATATAGTTTTTAAAACTAGTAGTAAATAAGTGCTAGCTATATTAATTACTTAATAATTTTAATATAAAGTTATTTAAAAAAATAAAAAATATAGCAAATAATTAATATTAGGTTGTTATAAACTTTTTATTTAATTAACTATAAATATAAAATTTTAATATTATATTATTTAAGCTTTTTTATTTAGTTTAATTAATAGCAATTATAATTTAACGTTGTTTATTTATTAATAATAAATTTAAAAATATTTAAAATTTTATTATATAACATAATAAAAAAACTTTTAATTAAGCTTTATAATATTTTAAATTTATATATTAGCTAGTTAAATTTTATTTTAAAAAAAAAAAGCAAAAAAGCTATAAAAATAATATAAAAGGAATAAAAAAAATTATTTTTTTTTAAATAATATATTTATTTTTAAATATTTTAATTATTATTAAACGCTATAAAATAAAATAGCAATATAAATAAAATGCTAGCTATTTTTAGTATTATTTTTTATAATTTAATAATTAATACTTTAGTTAGAATTATATAAAATTAAAATCTAGCTATTAGTTTTATTTATTACTTTTATTTAAATATATATTATTTTTACTTAGTTGCTAATATAGGTTATATATATTATTTTTTTTTATTTTTTTTATATATTTTTATAATTTTTTTAAGCTTAAAAAAGTTATCTAAAACCTAGCTTTTAATATTAATAATAAAAAATATAATATATTACCGGTAGAGTTATATTAATAAGCAGGCTTAATAAAGCTATTATAAGCTTTCGGTAAAGCTTTTTATAGTTATAGCTTTAGTTTATATTAATAGTATAAGCTATAATACTATAATATTACTAATTATTATATAAATTTTATTTATAATATTTTAATATTTTATAGCAATATTAGTAATAAACTATAAAGCTTTTTAAACTAATATAGCTATTATTTTTTAAATGTTTATATATATTTTTATATAATATTTGCTAGGGCTAAATAATAGTAAGGTTTTTTAATTCGATTTTATATTAAAATAACTTTAAGTAGCAAGTTTGCTTATAAAGTCTTAGCTTTAAATAAATATTAAATATATGCTACTATAGCTAGCTATATTTATTTAAAAAATAAAAAAGAATAAATTAATTAAATATATAAGTAATTAAATTTATTAAAAAACTTAAAAAGTTAGTTAAATTAGTAAAAAAATATATAGCTATTTTATATATATATATATATAAGTAGCTCTAAAAAATTAAAAAATCGGTTTATTTTTTAAAATAAACTTTTTTATAAAAAATATAAAAATCTAAGCCCTTTTTTTAATTAAAAAACTATTTATACTATTTTAATATTAAGTATATAAAGTTAATATTTTATTATATTTTATTTAAATTATTGTTTTTTTATTTTTGCTAATATATTTTTAATATATTTATATTTAAAAAAATTTCTAGCTACTACTTTTGCTAGTTACTACTATTTTTTTTAATATTTAGCGTTATTTAATATAAAAAGCTAAAAACAAGCAGCTTATAGCTTAAAGATTTTATTTATATTAAAAGCTCTTTTAATTTAAAAGTAAAAAAACTTTTGTTTTTAAAAACTACGTTTATATTTTTTATTATTTTATTTAGTTATTTTAGCTATTTATTAAGCTATAAGCTATTATATAGTATATATTATGCTTTAAAAAATTAAAAAAAGCCTAAAATAAATATTAACTTTTTTATTTATATTTTAAGCTTGTTTAATAAAAAATAAAAAGTTATTAAAAAACTATAAAATATTTAATAGTATTAATAAAAAAATTTTATAACTTAGCTACTTTTAAAAATTTATATAGTATTAGTATATAATAATTTATATTTATATTTTTTATTTTTTATTTATATATAAAATTAGGCCCCAGGCTATAAGTAATAAATAAGCTAATAAGCTTATATTTATTACTATTATATATATAAATAATATTAGCTAGCGTTAAAAAGCTAGTAAAGTTATTGTTTAAATTTATTTTAACTATAAGCTAGTAGCTTATATATAGCTATAATAAATAGCAGCTATATTTATTATTTAATATATTGTTAATAAGTTTAATATTATTTTTAATAAAAAAAATAAATATAGTATTTAGTTTAAAATAAAATAAGCTTTAAAATTATTTATAAATATGCTATTAAATAAAGCTATATATAACTATAGAATATTTTGCTATAGCTATATTATTTTTAATAAAGTTTATAAGTATATGCTAGCTACCAATATTTTTATAGCTTTGTTATATTTTAGCTTTAATATATTTTTTGCTATATATAGTAGTAAAAATTTTTAAAGTTTTTGTTAAAAAAATAATATTAGTCCGTTTTATTTAGCTTTATAACTAATAAAAAAAATATAACTTTGTTTTATAACTAATAGCTATTTATTAGTTTAACGTTTAATTATATATATTTTATAATAAAAAATATATATAAATAAACAGCTATATATAGCTAAATAATATATTTATATTTATAGCTAATATTCTATTTATTTATTTAGCTTATTTAACTTAGTATAAAATAATAAGGGTTAATAACTAAATAATAAACTGTTTATAATATTTATAACGTTTTATTTTATAAGGGCTCCTTTTGTTTTATAGCTATACTATTATATTTATATGTTATAATAGGTTATTATTTATTTATTTTATTTTTTTTTTTATAAACTTTAATTATTATATTTTATAATATTATATTTTTAAATACTATTTTTTATTTTTTATATTTAGTACTACTTAAATATTTTATAAATATAAATAAAAAAAACAAGCTTAGTTATTTTTTTTTTATTTTTTAATTTAAAAACTCTAGCGCTTTTATAACCTTTTATTCTAGCTTTTATATATATTTATATTTTAAAAAACCTAACTATTTATTTTAGAAAGTTTTAATAATTAAACAAATACCTTATAGCTAATTTAAGTTTTTATTAAAAATTTAATATATAAATTATAAATATTTTTTATAACCTATTAGTATTTTAACTACGTTAACATTTATTTATTTTATTTTCTGCTGTTTTATTTTAATTAAGTTTTAGTATTACTTATTTATTATAGCTTCCCTATAATTATTAGTTAATTATTTTTTTTTTTTATTATAATAGCTATAATATAATATAAAATATTTATATTTAGTTTATATAAAATAAGAACTAGTTACTAATATATTAAATATAATAAGGTTTGCTATAATTATAATTTTTTAGTGCTCTAGATTTTATATTTTATATTTAAATAATTTTAAAAAATTGTTTTAATAAAAATATTAAAGTTAATTTTTAAACTTAATATTATAACTAAAAACTTATATTTATTTAAACTTTATACTATAAAATATAAGTTTTATCGGATTTATTATTTATTTTTTACTTTAACTTAACTAATATTTAAAATATAATTTATATTTTTAAATTGTATAATATTTATTTTATTTACAAAATAATAATAATTTTTAAATTTAAAAAATTAAAATATTTAAATAAAAAAGTAATAAAGCGTAAGTTTTAAATAATTAGTATAAACTTTAAGTTTAATATTTAAACTTAAAACATTAATTAATTATTAATATTAAAGTATTTATTTATAGCTATTATAAACTAATAGCGCGTATTAGCTTAACTTTATAATTTATATTTGTTTTTAAGCTTTATAAAAAAAATTTTAAACAAACTTTAATTAAAAAAAAAGTTAGTTTAAAAGATTAAAATTGCTATAAAAAGTATAAATAATTTTATTTAGTACGCTAAAAATATTATAGCTATATTATACTATAAATAAATTAAGCTATTTATTAAAAATGTTATAATAGTTTTAGTTCTAATAATTACTGTTTAAAAAGCTTATAGCTAGCTATATTAAAATAATAAATAATATAATATATATTAAATAAAATAAACTATTTAAAATTTTTTAAATCGTTAAATAGTTATAAAGCTATATTAAATAAGCGAAATATTATAAATAATAAAATAAATAAAAGCTATATTATATTAAAGCGTTAAAAATAAGTTTTTAAAAAAGTTATATATAACAATATAAAATTATTAATAAATTAATAATATTTTTAAAATATTAAAATTTACTAAAATTTTATGTTTTAATAAATAAATAATAACTAAGCATTATATAATAGTTTTAAATAATAATATTTTATAAAAGCTATACTTATTAACTAATTAATATATTAAATATAATTAATAAAAAATTTAATAAATAAGTTATAATTTTTTAAAAATATATAATTAACGTTAAAAATATTAAAGCTATTAGATTAATAGTAATAATAATATAAATAAAAAAATAATTAAATAGTTATTAAAAAAATATTTGCTTTAATATAAAATATAAACGTTTTTAATTAATATTTAACTTTTTATTTTTTTATTTATAATATATATTATATAGGATTATTTTATAATAAATAAACTAAATATGTTTAATTAACTTTTTAAAGTTAAAAAATTAAATTAATATATTTATTTATTTAGTTTAAATATTTTTATAAACTTATAAAGTTTAAAAAAGCATAAATTAGTAATAATAACAAAATAAATAGCTAAATTAAAAATATAAATATTAAGTTTAGTAAAATATAGCTTACTAAGCTTTAGCTACTTTTTTATACTATAATAGTTTTTTTTTTAGAAAGCACTTTATATAATTTAAAATATTTAACTTTAACATTTATAAAAATACTACTTTAATAATTTACGCTAAAATAAAAAAATAAGCAATAATATGCTATAAAATTTAGTTAGCTTTATATTTTATGTTTAACTAATTTAAAAAAATATTATATAGAAATATATTTTTTAGTTTTAATAACTAAAAAAATATAATAAATAAAAGCTTAAAGTAACTTAATATTTTTTATTTTAAAAGTAAAAAAAATAATTTTATTATTTTTATTTTATATTTTTATAGCTTTTAAAGCTTTAGTTTAGTTAGCTTATATATTTTAATATTTTTTACGATTAATATATTTTTAAATATTTATTTATTTATTATATTATTTTATTTTTTTATATATATTTTTAGTTTTTTAATATATTTTATTAAATATTAAAACTAACGCTTAATTAAATAAAGCGGCCTGCTTTTTTAAAGTTATTTTATTAGTTACTTTTTTATATAATTATAAACCTAGCTAATCTTTTAAAAATATTTAACAAAAAAATAACTTTAGTTTTTTAATATTAAGCGTAATAAAACGTTATAATAATGTTAGCTTAAACTTATTATAAAAACTGCTTTTTTAGTTAATATATTATTAATAATATATTATTTAATAAAGCTTATTATATCGCAAGTTATATATTAAGCAGTAAAAGTTCTAGTTTTAAGGACCAGATATATTTTTAAATCAAAAAACCTAAATAAAGTTCTAGGTTATAATTAAAATATAAAAAGCCTTTATATTTTAGCTAGCTACGGAACTGTATTATTATAGCTATTAGAACTTAAATAATATATTACTACGTATATATTTTAAAAAAAAATATTAATTTAAAAAAGGTACTAAGTATTTAAAGTAATATTATTATAGCTATTATTATATTTTTATAATACTTTTAACTATATATATAACAAGTTTTAATATAATATTATTTATATAAAAAAGTTTTTATAATTTAGCTGCTATTTTATACGCTATTTATATATTATAATTTAAAGCTATATAAGCATACGTTTAACTTTATAAATATTTTTATTTTTTATGTTAGTTTTTTATTTTATATTATTTAGAGCTAAAAAATATAAAATATTTAAGCTAAGTATTTTAGCTTTTTAATTATATATATATTATAGCTTATTATAAAATAATATTTAATAATAAGTAAATAGTATAATTAACTTAAAGTTATTTTTTTAAATATTATTAGTTAAACTATATTAAATATAAAAAATTAAAAAAAAAAATAAGCTAAAACTTAATTAAAGTTATAAAAATAATATAGCTATAATATTTATAAAGTTATTATTATTATTAAATATTATAAGTTATAATTAAAAATATATTATTTTATTAGCTAACTATATTATATTATAAATAAACAAGCTAATTTATATTTTAAAAGTTAAAATATTAAACTAAATATAAAAATAATATTTTTATAAATAAGTAGCTATTTTAATAGCAAACGGGTTAAAATTTAACAACTTAACAAAAAATAAAAATAATTTATTTTATAAAAAAATAAAATAAAGCTAACCCTTTTATTAAGCTTAAAAATAGTATAAAAATAATATTAATTTTAACTATAGATTTTTTAAAGCTATAAAAAATTTTAGCATTTTATTAGTTAGGCATATTTTTAAATAGAAAGCTATATTTTTAATAATATATTAAAAAAAAAGCAGTAAAAGCTATAAAAATAACTAACTATATTAAAGCTATATTAGCTATAACTAAAGGATTACTTATAAATAAACTATAGAAAATAGTAAACTTAGTTTTATTACTATTATTTTTATATAAATATAAAATATAATATAAAAAAAAAATAAAGCTAATAAGCAAAATAACAAGCAGCAAATAATAGATAGTAAGTATTAAGTTTAATAGCTATATATAAAAGGAGTGTTATTTATATAAAAAACATTTTTTAAGTATGCTTTATTTATAGCTAGCAGGATTTTAACAGCGGATATAGCTTTAAAATAGGCTAAACATAGGTTTATTTTTAGAATTAAAATAGTATATAAGCTTTACTTTTTAGTTTAAAAATTAGCCTTTAAAACAATATAATAAAGTAAAAAAGCTAGCCAATAATAAAAAGTATATATTAATTTTTAAATAATAGTAGGTATTTTATTAAATATTTAAAAAATAGTGCTATATTTGCTAAAATTTACGAAAAGTTTAAAAGATAAGCCTATAAAAAGTATTAATAAAAAAACAGCTGTTAAAATATTTAAAAAATAGTTTATAAATAAATTAATATTTAATATTACTATTTTTTAAATAAGTTAAAAATAAAAAATAATTTAAAATATAAGTATATTTTTTACGAAAAATAAATATTTATTATAAAAAAATAAACAAGCTTAAACTTTTATAAAGTAATATTTAATATAAAAGTATTAAAAACTTTTAAAGGATTATAAAAAGTTATATAATAATATTTAACTAATATTATAATTATATTTTATATAAATAATATAGCAGTATTATAGGGCGCTTAAAAAAACGCTTTAATAACTTTATAATAAGTTTTAATTAAAATTGTTATTATTGTTTTATTTAACGCTAAAAGTAAACTATATAGTAGTTTACTATAAAGCTTCCTAAAAAGTATACAAATATATTAAGCTACTTTTTATTTAAATAAATATATTATTATTTAATTAATTTAGCTTATAAGCAGCTATTAAGCTATTTATTATTAAGTTTCCCCTGTTTTATTTTAAAAGCGCGTTTAAATTATATATTAGCGGCCTAAGCTTTTTTTTTTTGTTTAAAAAGTATTTTTATTGCTACCTTTAAGTAGTAAGCTATTTTATATATTTATATAATAAAAAAAAAGTAGTAATATATTAATAAATTAAATATTTTATAAACTATAGCCTTTTATAACTTTATAGCTCTATAAATAAATAAAATTTAATATTATTATTAACTATATACTAAGTTTATATTTTTAATATAATTTTTAACTTTAGCTTTTTTTAATTAAAGTAAAAATTATAAGTTTTTAAAAACTTTTATAGTTATAATAAAATATTTAAAACGTTTTAAATTTTTATAAAGTATAAATAAATATTTATTTTATTTATATGTTTTTTATAGTTTTTTTAATAGCTAATATAGCTACTTTTTAAAGTATTTTATTGTTTTAGTATAATATATAAAATATCCTAATATTTTTTTATTTTTATAGTTATATTTTAAAATAGCTTTTATATAATTAAATTTTTTATAGTATTAATTAAAATCCCTATATTTAATATATTTAGCTAACTATTTATATAATTTTATTTATATAAAAATGCTAAGTTTTAAATAGCTTATTAATATATAGTTTAAACATTAGTTTTTATACCGCTATAAAAACTTTTTTATATATATATTTTTTTAATAATTTTTATAAATATTGTTAAATATTTATTTTATTTTTAATTTAATACTATATACTATTAGGTTTAAATCTTTATTAAATAATATTTTAACTTTTTTTTTTGCTAAATAATTAGCCCTTTTATTTTTTTTAACGCTATAATATTTTAAATATTATTTTATATAAACGTTATATATTTTTATAGCTATTTAAAAGTTTAAATATAGCTTTTATATAAATAATATAATATCTTTTTGCTAATATTATATTATTTTTATATTATTTAAATATATTTATATTTTTTTTTAAAACTAGTTTAATAATATTTTTAAAACTTGTTTTAAGCTTTTTTATACCTTTGTTGCTTTTTTATTAAAATTAATAAATAGCTTCGGTAGCTTTTTAGCTTTATACGCTATTTTTTTTTTTTTTTTAATAAATTACATATTTATATTTAATTTAGTGTTCTATTTAAAAGCTATTTAAAAATACTATAATATTATTTTTAAATAAGTCTTTATATTAAGTTTTAAAGGTTTTTATAGCTTATATTTTATTTATACCGCTTATTAGGTTTTTTTATAACTTTAGACTATATTTTAAAGCTGTTAATAGTAGCTATTTTATTAGTAATAATAATTTAGCTACTGCTTATATTTTTATTTTAATTTTATATAACGTTTTAACTTTTTTTTTTTATTTAATTATATTTAAGTTTATTTTGTTTATTAAAAAATATAATATATTTATAGTATAAAGTTTATATATAAAATAATATTATATTTTTTTTAATGTTAAATTTATTGTTAATAGCTTTATATTTTAAAGAACTATTATTATAAATATAATTTTTTAGTAAAATAAAATTGTTTATATTTTTGCTATTAAGATTTTTTATATTTATTTAACTAAATAGCTTATTTATATATTAACTATAGCTTTTTATTTTTATATTTTATTTATTGCTAGCTTATTATATTTATTATATTATATTTTATATTTATATAATATTATAAGTATTAAGTAAGTAATTATTACTTTTTAAATTATATTTGCTAGGAAGCTATATTTAATGTTTGCTAATTTATATATATAGTTCGCTAGCTTTATAGCTTTATTTATTTTTTTTTTTATATATTATTTAAAAATAAACTTTTTATTAAACTAAACTTTTAGTTATTAAAGTATAAAAACTTTTATATTTTTTTTTAATATTAATAATAGTTATACTATAAACTTATTAAAGATTTTTAATAGTAAGTTAATATTGCTTTTTTTTTTAGTAATATATAGTAGTTTATATTTTTTAGGTATAAACTAGACTTTATTTTTTTAGCCCTAGTTTAATAGCTAAGTTATATTATTTATTAATAGTTTTATATTTTGCTATAATAAATTTAAAATATAATATAAGCTTAAGTTATTTATATATTTAAATTTATATTATATATCCTATTATAATAGTTTAATAAAATATAATATATATAAAACTAATAATAGGGGTAAACTTTATAGCATTTTATACTTTATTTTATAATAGCAGGTGGTTAATTTATTTAGTTATATTTATATAAGCTTTTTAAAAAAAAAAAAGTTAATAAAGTTTATATATTTAATAAACTATTTTTGTTTTTTTATTTATATTAATAGTTTATATTTAAATAATATATTAAATATTTTTAATATATTAAAAATAACTAGTAAAATTATTAGTTTTATATTTAACGCTATTTTTATATTATATATAAAAATAGTAATAAAGTTTATTATTAACTTTTTTAAAAAAGTATTTTTATATTATAAACTTAGGATTTTATAGCTTAATAATATTTAAGTAATCTTTTTTACTACTAGTTTTTTTAATTTTTTGCTTAATATAAAAAATTTTTTTTTTAACTTTTAGTATTATTGCTACTTTAGCTATTTGCTATATTTAAAAATAGTATTTTTATAATAAATTTATAATATTTTATAGTCCGCTAGAAAAATATAAAGTTAAAATTTAATTGTTTTTTTTTAGCTATACTATTTAAACAACGTTTAAATTTAATTTTTATAAAATTCTAGTTTTTTATTAATTAGTTAATAAAATAATTAATAATAAAATTATATAGTTCTATACTTTTAAAAATATTTAATAATTAGCTTTTAAAATATATATTTATAAATAAATTAATTTGCTTTTTAATATAATTAAAAAAACGAAATAGCTTGTTATAGCTAAAATTATATTTAAAAAGTTTAGTTTTATAGCTATTAAACTTATAATTAATAAACGTTAGTAATTTATAAATAAGTTTATATAGTAATTTAGTTCGAAAACTTTAATAAAATTTAACTTTAAAACTAGCTACTAATATATAATAATATTTAGTAGCAAATTTATAAAGTTAGTTTAATATTTTGTTAAAATTAATATTTAAAATACGCTTAATAATAAAGTTATATAAAATATTTAACTAAATATATATATTTTAAAAATTAGCTACGCCTATTTTTAATACGTTTAAATATTTAAAATAGTTATTATATTAAAGCGGAGCTTTAATTTAAAATAAAAATTAGAAAAGGTTTTAAAATATTTTCAATTTTTATAAAAAAAAATAATTTTTTTATTTTAAAAAAGCAAAAAATAAGCTAATAAAATATATTAGCATAACTAAATATTTAAAGGTTTTTTAAGTTTATATAGTTTAATAATATTAAATATTAATAGCTATTAGTTAGTAAATATTATAAAACAAAAAAAGGGCTTATTTATAGAACTAAAAATTATATAAAAAAATAAAATATAAAAAGCAAAGTTATAAGCAAAAATAATTAATAAATAATACTATAAATAATAAATACTTTTTTCGATTTATTATAACGTTTTTAATTTTTATATTAATATATTTTTAAAAGCTTAATTATAAAATAATATATATTATTAGCAATTTTATATTGTTTAATAAATAAGCAAATTTATAAATAAATTCGAAATTTTAAACTTATAGTAATTAATTAAAAATTAACTTTTTTATAAAAAAAAACATTAATATATTTTTTAATATTTAATATTGCTTATTGCCTATAGCTGTTTTTTCTATAGTTTTTAATTAGTTATATAAATTTAAAATATTTGTTTTTTTTATTACTATAAATCTTTTTTGTTATATTATTAAATTTCGTATTTTATTAAATTATAATTAAAAACTTTTTAAAATAAATATATTTTTTTAGTTTTAATTTTAAGTTTAAATAAATCGGTTTTATAGCAAGTTTTAAATATATAAAGGCTAAATATACAATTATATATAGTTCTATTTATATAAAAGCAATTAATATAAATAGTTATTTTTAAATAAAAATAGTAACTTAATAAAAATTTTATTAATTTTTTTTAATAAACTATTTAGTATTTTTTATAAAGTAATATAACTAATTTAGCATAAAAAGTTTATTAAAATATATAATATTTTATAAAATTTTTAATTAAGCTATTAATAAAGTTAACTATATTTTTATAATATATAAGTTTATATATATTAAAAATATAAATTTAATATCCGTTTAATAGCTATAGTTAATATTTTTTTTGCTATATAAATAAATTAATATATAAATAGCTAAACATTTTATAAACTATATTTATAAAACTATTATATACTTTAGTTATTACTTCTACTAGTTTTATTATATAAAGTTTTAAATATATAACTTTTATAATAGCTTTTTAGTATAATTTATAAATAATAATTCTAAATATTATAAAAATTAAAGTTTTAAAAATTTATATTATAGCTTATATATTTTTAGCAAGCTTAATATTATATACTTTAAAAATATAAATTTATAGTTTTTAAGCAGGCATTTAAAACTAGCGAGTAATATAATATTAAATAAAAAATACAATTATTAATATAGCTTTTTATATAAATTAATAATTTAAAGCAAATAAATAAACTTAAAAACTATATAAAAAAAGTTAAAAAATAAGAAGTATACCTTATTTCAATATTTAAAATATAATTTAATTCGATAAAAAATTAATAAAAGTAGGTTAACTATTTTAAAAATAATACTAAAAATATAAAAATAGCAATAAAATAATAAATAAAAATATAAAAAATATTAGCGATTTAAAATAGGCGTTAATACTACTAAGTAATATTAAAAACTATAAAAATTAGTATAAATAGTAACTATAATAACTTTTACTTATAAATATATAAACTAATATAAAC
>JADKYC010000305.1:0-16987 GCA_019843955.1 Xylaria sp. 218_066 | reverse complement strand
AAAAACTTGTAGTAGTTTTAACTAATTATTTATTTATTAAAAATATTATTAACTAAACTAATTTATATACTAAGTTTTTTAACCGGGCTAATATATATTTAGTTAATATATTTATATATTTTTTATAATATAAATTATAAATATATTATTTGCTAAATTATTTAAATTATATTTTAAATATTTTTAGCTATTTACGTATTTTATTTAATTAAAAAAATATAAAAAAAAAAATTAAATAGTTTAATAAAAAGCTTATTTTTAACTTTATTTAGTTAGCTAAAAAAGTTACTTATATTATATTAAAAATAATATTTAATAATATAATTAAAATAAAAATTATTATTAATTATAATAAAAATTTTAAATATAAAAAAATTATATAAACTATTTAAAACAATAATAAAGTTATTAATAGTATATTTTTTTATTTTAGCTATTTATTTATAATTATTAAAAATTTGCTTTATAATATAAATAAAAAAAAAATATATAAATTATATATATTAAATAGCTAAATTTATAAATTTTTATAAATAGCTTATAATAATAAATACTATTTTAAAACGTAAAATATAATAAAAAACTTAAAATTTTACGTAATTTATTCTAAAATAAAAAAAGTAAATATATATATTAGCTACTATAATAAATATAAAACTTGTTTTATTAAATATAAAAAGTTTTATAATAATTATTAACTTATTTGTTTAAAAAATATAAAACTAATAAAAATAATTATAATAAACTTTATTATAAACTTATTAAAAGTTTTATTTATTAATACTTTTTAATAACTAAAAAGTTATAACTACTATAATATATTAATATTAATAATATATATTACGTTTAAACAGTTATTATTAATTTTAAATATTAAAAAATATATTATAAAAAATTAAGCTGCTGTTTTTATAAAATAGTTATTATTACATAATTAAAAAGTTTTTACTAATATTATATTTAACAAAAATTAAAAATTTATTTTTAACTTTTAAAAAAAAATATAAAAAGCATAAAAAGTTAAATTTTAATAACTATAGCTTACTATTTATAAAAAAATAAACTTTTTAAATATAAAAATTAAACGGTTAAAATAGCTATTTATTACTATATAATTATATATTTTAAGCATAATTAAATAAATATAATTTTTACGCTTTAATAAAATTTTAATAATATATATTTTAATTTAATTAAATTTTTAGCTTATAAGCAATTATTTAGTTTTTAATTATTAAGTTTATATAATATATTTATTAAAATAAATACTATTTTCTTTAAAACTATTTAGTTTATATATAAATATTTATATAAAAATATAAAATTAACTATAAACTTTATATTTATAAAAGCTAAATTATATTATAACTAAAAATATAAACTAATAAAATTTATAAAAAGTAATAAAATATATTTAAAACTATATATAGGTTACTATTTATTTAAAAACTTATTAAAAAAGTTTTTATAGTAGCATATTAAACTTTAAAAAATAAAAAAATATATTAAACATTTTATTTATAAAATTAATTTACTTAAAACTTTTAATATATATTTAATTATTTTTATAGCTTATTTATTATTTAGTTATAATAAAAAGGATTTTTTTTATTATATAGTTTTAGTACTAAGTTTTATAAATAATAATTAACCTAATTTTAAAAAAAATAATAACTTTTTTAAAATAAAAATTATTTTTTAGTATTAAATAAATAAATTATATAAAAACTTTTAATACTTAGTAAAATAAAAAAGTTATAGTTATAAAAATAACTAATAAAAGTTTAAATAATAACTAAAAAATTTAAAAAAGCTAATTAAAAAATATTAAATATGTATAAGTAATAAACTTAAAATTAAAAAAGAAAATATACCCTTAATATTAACTGCTACGCCTAGTAAATAACTACGTAATTAGCTTTAAAAAGTAAAATTTATTAAGAAATAAATCTGTTTATATTATTAAGCTTTTTCTTTTAAATATTTCCTTTCTTTTATATTATAGCCGGCTAAAGGAGTCATTAAGGGCAATAACAATCTTTTGCTGGCTAGCACTTGCTACACTCTAGCAAAAGGGGTGGCCACCCGCAGGGGGGCCCCACTACAGAGTGGGTCTATAGATTAAATAAGAAAGGAGGAACTAGGTAAGTTCTTGCCGGAGGTAGGAACCTTACCTTATTCCTTCCTTCTAAATCATTACAATATAAACTTATAACCACACTACCTTTAATAATCCATACCAGCTTTTTAAAATAATTAAAGCTAAAAAATCGTTAATTAGCTTTAAATAATATTTAATTAAGCAATTTTAATATTTATTAAAAGTACGATTAGCTATAAAGATTGTTATTTTTAACCAACTTTAATTGTTTTAATATATAAAGACGTAAAAATAATTGCTAGCTACTATATTAAAGCTAATAATTTAAGCAAAAATATAGCGTATTATATAATTATATATAGAGATAAAACAAGAACTTTAAATAAAACTTAAATATAACCTATAAAAAGGAGAATAAAAGCTAAAAAGTTTCCGGTGTGAAGGTTTTACTATAATATAAGGTTTAGTGGGGCTACGTTATGTGACCTGACAGTAGATGATTTCTAGAACGTTCTCCAACTTCAATCATGAATTGGAGAGTTAGAATAATATGTTAGAGGGGATTAAGAGGAATAAATGCTTACAAAAAGGTCTTGTTCTATGTCTGCCTGAGAAACATCCCACTGCGGATGTTAACCGGCGCTTTGATCAGTCTATGCCCAATATGAAGCTGTGGGAACCGCGAAATACCCATACACTATGTCCAAATCATAGCATTTGGGTCCCTATCCTGAAGAAAACGCGAATGCTCACTAGATGCTTTCCGTCGCCATACTTAGTGGCGAGTAAGGCGAGCGCGGTAAAAACGATGAACAACGCCTATGATCAAGTGAGTTGTCAGCTTACAGTAACGTATGAAATCAGTCAAAGTGCAATTCTACGGACCGCCGACAACACTAGCGCGCCTGATAAATAACCTTTCGTCGGCACGTTTGTCCTGAAAGACCGGGCAATCAAGATACCACACACAATCATCCAGATTAAACTTTTTAAGGAGAACGCGCGTGTAGAGCTGGCTAACAACTGACAACACGCACAGAAGAAGCGCAACGACAGAGACAGCAATCCGCTGTGGCGCCTGTGAGTAAGGGTCAATGAGGTTTGACTCCTGGCCCGGAGGTGGTGGAATAGCGGGCGTGGTGTAGGGATCCATGACAATTGGTAGTCTCAATTGAGAACTTTTAAGCTGACATCAGGATTTGGCTGTGCGAGCGGCAACGCTGCCACGCTTTGACTGAGTTTCCGTCGTGAACTTGTTTTTTTCGAACTAAAGGTTAGAAGATCAACAGAATGTCTAAGGACGCCACAATATGGTGAGAGAATAAGTTGTTGGGTAACATCTGATAAGTGCTCAGCCAGTCCGGTATTACCGTAGGAAAGGTATTCACCGGTTGGTAGAATGCCGTAGGTCCTATGCGACATCGCCTTTCATAGTGCTTACTCCACACCGCAACAAAATTCGATCTAACAAATAAAATTATTTGTTGAATGTGGCTATTTAGGGTTGTATGGGAGGAAGAGCCTGCATGACGGTACGAGAAGAGCAGTTTTCCGTTAATCCGCCGGCATTTGAACGTATGCAAGTTCCTGATCCCATACAATTTGCTCTATTAAGGTTGTATTTGTGGCAAGACAAAAGACTGCATGACAGTCTTCTACGGTGCTTTTTTAAAGTCCTTGAAGCGATAAATGAAAGTTTACACTATCTATTAATTTCTTATACGTTCATGAAATTTCCCTTATAGGCTCGCCGCTTGTGCAGCGTCTGCGAGGTTGTAAAAAAAAGATATAGTAGGTAGTAATACGTACTTTTAAAAAACTTAAAGGAGCTTAATATTGTTATAGCGGAGCTTTGCGCGTATGGTTAATAAACTCTAGATTTATATATAAATATTAAGCTATAGATCAAAAGATCTATAAAGGATCCAATCTAGCAGCATGGGCTATATATATATATATATAGATAATAAGTGAATATAGGCAGCAGTGAATACGGGTAACAAATAGGGGTAGTGAATAAGGGTTACGAGCTACAGCCCTAGCCACGCATACTAGCTACACGTATAAATACTGCCACGAAAGCTACCAGCCTGCTATATATAACTAAATTTATAAAATAAATTAACTTTATATATATTATTAGAAGCTTATTAAAACTTTTTTTTAAAAAAAAGTTAAACTATATATATATATATTAAATAATATTTATAACATTATTATATTTAAAAACGTGCTATATATATTAAATTTTAATATTAATATAATATTTAAAACGTTGTATTAAAATATAAAAAGCTTGTTATAAAGCTATTAGCTATTTAATAATAATAAAAGCTATTTAGCTGTTTTAAAAATTAAAAGCTAAATTTTTATTTATAGCTTAAAAAAGTTGTTTTTATTATTTAAGCTTATATTATATACTTTTATATAGTTTAAAATAATTTTTTATAGTTATAAAATAATTTATTAAATTTAATAAGCTTTAAAGCTTTAAAATTAAAAGCTAAATATATTAACTAAAACTTAAAACTAATATTATTTATTATTATAAATTAACATAATAGTTTTTTCTTTAAAACATAATTTATATAATAGCTTTTTAAAGCTAACTTTTTTATAATAACTAAATTAAAGACCAGTTAAAGCTAAAATAACGACTATTAAGTTTATAAATAATTCCTTTATAATATTATAAACAAAAATATATAAACCTTTTTGTTGGGTGGCCAGGGGTACAATATTGTACGTAATAAGTGGGTAAAATAAATAGTTGTAGATATTGATCTTTTTTTTGTTTTTTTACGCGAATGTAAGGCTCTCGCGCGGACAATTCTTTTATAGCAGGAGGATTGTGCCTTTATATACCGTCTGCCTAAGTAGGCCGGCAGGCTAACTGCTTTATTGTATAATAGCTTTGCTTATAGTTAATACTAATATTATAATACTAGCTTTTTTTTTGTTAAATTATAATATATTCCGCATAAATGCTATAAAAAAAAAATTTAAAACTTAAAAAAAATATAAACTATAGTATACGGCTAATTTATAGCTAATAAAATCGTTTAACAGTATATTAAATTACTGTTTATAAAAAGTGCTTCTTTTTTTATTGCTTATCTTTTATATATATAGCATATAATTAAATAATTTATATATATAAAGGAAAGAACTAAGTTATAACTGCTTTTTATACATAGCTTTTTTTGTTTTTTGTTTAAAAGCGCTAGAAATTAAATAAGGCAAAACTGTTGTACGTAAAACTAGTTACTTTTATACGGGCTTTTTTTTTTCTTTTTCTTTTTCTTTTTTATGCGTATATATATATTTTAGCTATTATTTTAAAGTTATATTAACTTTAAAATAATAGCTATAGTTATAGTAGTAGTAATAATAATAGTAGCAGTATTAATAATAATAGTAGCAGTATTAATAATAATAGTAAAAATATTATTATTATTATTACTATTATTATTATATATAAAACTTTTTATTATTTTAATTGTTATATTAATAAAATATTAAATAAAACTAGCAATAATAATAGCAATAGTAATATTATAGCTATTATTACTTTTACTATTTTTACTTACTTATATTTTACCTTTTTGCTATTTAGTAGCGTTGTTTAGTTTAATAATTTTATATATATATTTAATAATAACGCTATAAAGGTTTATTGTTTTTTGATAAAAACTTTAGCTTGCTAAAGTTTTATATAGTTTTTTTATATAAATAATCTTTAGTATATCTTTAAGCTAATATATTTTATTATATAATAATAATAAAAAAATATTATTGTTACTAGTTTTTTTGTTAATATTGTTTTTAAAATATTAGCTAGCAATAACTTTGCTAACATTTAAGCTAAATTTAAATATTATAAAAGTTATTGTTAAGCTTTTTTAGTTTAAACTTATAATATAATAATATTAAGTTTATATATAAAAAGCTTATAAAATAGCTGCTATAGCTATAATAAATTATTTTTTAAAATATGTTGTTAGGTTTTTAAATTTTAAAACAATATTTATATTATTTTTATTTAACGCTTATATAACGTTTGTTGCTTTATTTATAGTTAAGAAAAAAAGGGGGGGGGGTATAATAAATAAAGGGAATGTTTAATTATTTATTTTAGCTGTTTAAGGAATAAATAAAAACTTTTTGTAATTCTTTAATCTTTTTTTTAATGTTTATATATAATAAATATTTTTTAATATATAGCTTAATATTTATATTTATATTTATATATAATATTTATATTTTTATAGTTTTTTAATAAATATTTTAACTTAAACAAATAGCTTAATAATAAATATTAATATTTTTAATATGTAATTTAGCGTATGCTTAATAAATATATTTGCTAAATTGTTTTTATTATTAATTTATTATATTTTAAAAAAAAGATTTTTATATAATTTTTAAAAGAATTATATAAAAAGTAATAAGATTATTAAACTTATTAACAATATTATATAGCTTGGTAAGTAAAATATGTTATATAACTTATTTATATTTGTTTAAGCTTTAATATATAATACTATTTTTTAATTTTAAAGTTTTATTTTAATCTATTATTATATAAACTGAAATACTAGTATAATAATAAAGCTAAGTTAAAAAGTTATGTTTATATTATTTATAAATATAAACTTTTTATTTAAATTATTTTTTTGCTTTTCAATCTACTTATTTAATATTTTAATATTATATAGTTATAGCTGAGGTATTTAAGCTATAATAATAAAGTTATACGCTATTCTTCGTTAGTATATATTACTAATATATATTTTTTAAACTTTTTAAAAAATATAAGCTTAAATACATCTTTTTATATAAAAGTTAACTTTAGCTAAGTTTTTAGCTTAGGTTCTTTAAGTTAGTATAATATTGCCGTTTATAAAAAAATCTTTTTATTATTAAACTTAATTAAATAATTATAAAATAAGGTTTTTTTTAACTTTTATATAAAGTTTTATTTGTTTTAGCTTTTTTCTTTTACATATTATAAAAACTAGTATTATAAAGCTTAAAATATTATTTGTTTATATATTAGGTATTTTAAAAGTATTTAAACTATTATATATAATTAATAAATATAAATTATATATAAATATTTATATTTCTAATTTCTTTTAATAATACTAATAATAAATTATAAACTAATATAGTTTAAATTAGTTAAGCTATATAAAGGTTATATAATTTATAAAATACTTTTTAAAAAGTAATTTACTTTTAATTTTAAACATAAATAAATATATATATTATATAATAGTTTATTTTTTAACGAAATATAAGCTTAAATAATATTTTTAAGTTTATATACTATTTTAAAGTTTTATATAAAAGTCGGTTTAAAATCTAAAATTAGCTGTTAATTTATTTGTTAAATTATTAGTAATTAAATTAAAACTATATTTTAGTAATATTATTATATTTTTATATAACAAGTTTTAATTTTTTATATAGTTTAATATTTTATATTTTTATTTTTTATATAAAATAAAATGTTAAAATGTATTTTTTTAATGTATATTTAAATTATATTTAATAAATTGAAAAATATTTTATATAACAGATTTTTTAATTTTTATTATATTTAAATTTTTAAATAGCCTTTTAAAAATTATAATAATTTTATTTATATAAAGCTTAGGTATTAATTTTAAAATTTTTTTTTTTTTTAAATTTAAAAATATTTATAATGTTTAAATATTATATAATAAGTTTATAGTAAGCATTTCTTTTAGTTAGTTTTATTTTCTTTAAGTTATTATTAGTTAAATAAATTATATATTATTATTTTTTATATTTAGTAGCTACATATTTTATATATAACAATATAGCTTAATTTATATATATCAAAAATATATTACTTTCTTAATTAAAATAATAATTATATTTAACTTTTCTATTATTTCGATTTTATATAAGCTTTTTTAATTCTTTTTTTTATATTAAAACTTTACTGTAGAAAAAGTAAATATATATATTATATAATAATAGTTTATTTTATTTTTTAATTATACGGTTAACTTTAATCTTTGTTTAATTTTTATATAATGTTTTTATTGTTTATTAAATAGCTGTTGTTTTTTATATAAAAGCTAAAAAAAAAAAAGTTTTTATTAATTTAAAAATATACTTTAAAACTAAAAAAAGTTAAAATAAAGCTATTAAGCTTTGCAGTATTATTTAAAGTTTTAATAGCTATTTATAAAATTAATTTATTATTTATTTATATATTAATTTCTTTTTTAAAAATATTATATATACGTTTAAATAATTTGTATGCTTGTTTTATTTTTTTAATTATTTAATATATTTTTATAAGTATTTTTTAGTCTTATATATTAACTATTTTAATAAAGTTTTAGAATTTGGTTCATAAAAGCTTTATTTTAAAATTATATATAATAATATTAAATAATATTTGGGAAATATTAATTTAAAATTTATATAATACTTTTTAAATATTTTATATAAATATAAATTTTAAAAAAGTAACTGTTCAAAATAATATTATAATGTTAATTATATATTATATAAATCGATTATTTGTTTATATAATTTTTATAACTATTTCATAGTTAAATTTATAGTAATTTTTAATTATAAATTTAAAATAGCATAATATTTTATTATATATTTAACAATAATAGCAGAATTTTGAAATCTTTTTTTAAATTAGCTATTTAATTTTATATTTTATATAAGTTAATATTTTATATAATTCTTTTATATAAAAATGATTAAAATATTTATATAGCTACTATAGTTTAATTTTAATAAAATAATTTATTATTTTATATAAATTAATATTAAAAAATAGGTAGCTTTATATCTATATAACAAAAGGTGTATTTTTATTTTTTTATATCATAACGTTTTTAATATTATTAAAATAAGCTTATAGGCAATTTATATTTTTTAGCAAAAATAAAAAAAATCTAAAAATAATTAAAATATAAAATATTATATAGCTAATTTAGTTATTAATTTTTATTATATTAATTAATATTTAATATAAATTACTAAAAGCAATATAATTATAAGTTTATAATATAATAATATTAAAAAGGAAAAACAAAGTAAAGTTCTTGCTAGAGGTAGGAACTTACTTGATTTATTTTTTTTTATTTAATTTATAAACCTATTCTTTAGTAGGGTCCCCCTACAGGGGCCACCCCTTTTGCTAAAGTGTAGCAATATTATTATATAGTTTTTATCAAAGTTTATTTTAGCTATTCCGGGGGCTTAAATAATCTGTATATAAAGCTTTTTTTATATATAACCTAGTTTTTTTATAGTTAAAATTTTTAAAGCGCTTATATTTTAAATAATACTTTAATATTTTATATAGTATTAATTATTAAATATAAACTTATTTAATAGCTTATTTATTATTATTATTTAAATAATTCTTTTAGTTATATAGTATATAAATATACTATTTAAAATATATTATGCTAATTTCTTATTATATATATTAAAGTTATTTCTTTTATTTTTATATAAATCTAAATAACTTTTATATTTAATAAAAAATATAGAAAGCTTTGTTAAAATTAGTTTATTATTAAATGTTATTTTATATATATTAAAATATTAAATCTTTATATAAGATTTTTTTTAAGCGGTATAACTTATTAATTAAAGTTTTTTTTCTTTATAATTAAAGTATTTTTTAGTTATATAAGCATTTTTTTAAAAGTAACTAGTTATATAGTTTTTAATTAAATATTATTTTTAAGTATTCCAAGAATATTGCTTAATAGTTTTATTTTATATAAAATAGCAACTAGTTTAATTATAGCGCTTATTTATATAATAAATATTTTTTACTTTTTATATAAACTATTTGCTAAGTAAATTATTTTTAATTTTAAAATATATATAAATATTTAAAGAAAACCTTTTGTATATAAGTTTTTAAAAAATAAATATTATTTTAAACTTTAACATACTTTTATATATTTATATAATAGTTATATTAAAATATATTCTTTTTAAATATTTTCTTTTAAATATTCTTTATATTTTTAATAGCTTATTAATTATAGTTTTAAGTATTTTGTATAAAAACAAAATTTCTTTTTTATTTATATATTTAAATGAAAATAATTTTAGTTTAATTGGTTTAATACTAGTTATAATTTATAACTATATTAAAATATAAGTTTTTAATATTATACGTTTTTTTTATTTATATTTAAAGTTAATATAATTTATATAATAATTTGTTATATAGTTATTTAAAATAGTTAAAAACTTAATATAGAACTAGTTTTTTATAATTTTTAGCATGTAAAAAAAATTAATAAACTATTATATTTTATTATAAAATAAATTATATAGTTTTTTAAAATAGCTTTTTTTTTTTTTTTTTTTTAAAAATATTTAATATTTTGCTAATAAAATAATTTTATTTTAAACGTTATATATAAATAAAATTTAAATTTAAAATATAAATATTTTTATATTTAATATTATATAAAAAACTAGCTGTTTAAAAGTTTATAAAAAATATTATAAAACTAGGTATTTTATTATATATTAAAAATATAGTATATTTTTAAGTTATTTAGTTAAGTTATAAATTAATATTATTAATAAATATTATTTAATAAATAAAATTATTTTTTAAAAATATATTTTTAATGCTTTATTATTATATAATAATATATTATTTTAAACTATAAGTTTTTTTATAATTATATTTTAATTTTTAAAGTAAATATTATAAACTTATTTTATTATATAAAAAAGGATTTATTCTTATAAGTTTAACTAAAAAGTTATTAACTTAAAAAAAAAAAAAAAAATATTTATATAATAATTTTTTTTTTTAAAATAATAAACTATATCTAAAGTTTTTATATAAAGAATTAAAGTTTATATATTAAAATATAATTATTTTTTATAAATTATATAATATAATTTGTTTTATAGTATAATTTAAACTTTTAGTTTAAAATATTTTTTATATAAAATATATTATTAATTTTTATAATATTTTTAATATTAATTAGTTATAAAATTTATAGTTTAGCTAACTTAAATTTATTTATAAATATTTTTTAAAAGTTTTTTAGCTTAAATAAACTTTAAATATATTTAATATATAAATATATAGCTTAAATATCTTTTTTTTTTAAGTTCTTATATTAAAAATATTTAAAATATTATTATATATTTAAAGTTTTATTATTTTTTATATAGCAGCTAAAAAAGTATTAATAAACTAAAAAATTCTTTATTATAAACTTATATAAACAGTTAATAAAGAAATTTAAAAGTTATTTTTTTAAAGCTTTAGTATTTTAATAAATTTATTTTTTATAGCTATTATATAATTAGCTAATATTAAATATAGTTATTAATAAAAATTATTAAATAAACTTTTATATAGTTTAAATAATAATAGTTAAAATAGTATAATAATATATTATTAATTAAACTTTTATATAAAAGCTAAGTTTTAATACAAATAAATAATTAATTTCTTTATTTTATTAAGCTATTTTTATAAGAATTTAAATATAATATATAATATATAATTTATATAATTAGGTTGAAATTTTATTTTTACTTTTATTAATTTATATTTTCTAGCCGAAAATATTAATTAATATTAAGTAGCTAAAGGTATAATATTATATATAACAAATAGCTAAAATAAATAGCTATATATATTAATCTATCTTTTATTTTTTTCGTATGAAGGTAAGGCTTTCACACGGAGGATTCTCCTATAGCAGAAGAATTCTGCCTATATATACCGCCTGCCTAAGTAGGCCGGTAGGCTAACTGCTTTATCGCACGATAGCTTTGCTTGCAGTTAACACTAATATTACAATATTATATAAAATCTGAATAAATAATATTTTTAATTTTATTATATTTCTTTATTTTGTTTTATATTTAATTATATTTTATATTTTTATTAATTTTCATATAGCTACCGGTAATATATTTATATAAGCTTTTATTTTTATACCTATAGTTTTATTAATTATATTAAACAAGAATATATAAATATCTGCTAAATTTAAAAGGCTTTTTAATAACCTATAATAGGAATTTTTTATACTATTTATATAGCATAGTTTATATTTATAGAAGCTTATAAAAGTATTAAATAATGAAACTAAAAATAGAATAATAATTAAAAATTAAATTAATAAAAATAATAAAAATACAATAAAGAAAGTTTAAATTGTACAAATAATTTTTGCTAAAAATAACAATAGCTTTTTTATATTTTAAATATTTTAATAAGAACTTTTAAAAACAACAGTGTAGCTATAGCTATATTGCAACAGTACTCCGTGTAGCAAAGTAGCTAGGTACTTAGCAATAGTTATAGTATAGTTGCTAGCTAACATATATAAAGTACTTATATTTATATCTACTTCGTAGATCTAGCTCCAGGTCTTTATTCTTCTCTTTTAATTTATATTTTGTTTTATTACCTAGATCATACTTTATATATTTTTAATTTTTAGATAAAAATATAAAGAGCTTTAAAAACAAAGTTTTTAGAATAATAGCTTATTACTTTTAAAGAAATATGCTTTTAAAAAAAGATTAAATAGTTAAAATTGTTATATATTACTATAGCTATATATTTTTTAAATCAAATTAAATAAAACTAATTTTAGATTTATAATAAAACTTAAACTTTATATATTTATAAGTAATATGATTTATTTTATATAAATAACTATTCAAGTTTAAACTACTAAAACCTTTAAATACTATAATTAAATAAATAAATATATATATTTTTAAAGTTATATAACTATTTGATAACTATTTATATTAAAACGTTGGATTAGCTATAAATCTTGTTATAGTTTAAGCTAAATAATAATATAATTATAAATATAAAATATTAAAATTCGTTTTAAAAAATAAAGTTTTTTTAAAATTATATATTGAATATTATATTTTAAGAAAGCTCTTTAAAGAATATTTATAATAACGGGCCGGACTATAGATTATTAAGCAAAAAGTAAAAGGTTAAACGTATAAATTAAGTCTTTTCGAATATTATTACCTGTACCCGGTTGTTTTTATTGTTTAATTACGTTTAATAAAAAGCAATAAAAACTTTTTTAAGCAAATATATTTTTTTCTAAAGTTTGTTAAAGCTAATTAAAACTTTAATTTTAAAAGTAATATAAAAAAAATATTTATAAAGTTATAATTATGTTAAAATATTATATAAGGAAAAAAAAATTACTTTATTAAATAAAAGAAATAAAAATATAAATATAATGGGTAATATATAAAATATTATTTACGTTAGTTATTAAAACTAATTATTAAATATTAAAAGCAAAACAGTTTTAAACTGTTGCACTTAGCACACATATGAAGGCAAAGCTCCAAATAATAAGTGCTATATTTGTACGAAAAATCTACAAATAAGGTAAAAAGGAAGGAAAAGGAAAAACAGGTGTTTAGGGTGGTGTTTTTATGTTTGTAAATGGTGGGGCAGATCCTAGTGAATGGGGTCCCCAATTAGGTAATCAGGTAAGTGGCTAGTGTAGCGCATAGCCATTAATCCAGCCACACATATTACAGGGTCTACTCTGCAGGCTCCAGGCTCCACCAGGCTCCACCACGTAACTTAAACTAAACTTCAATATAAAATTTAAAGTTATAAAGCAACCTAAACTTATAAAGTATAACAAAACTATAAGAATTATATAAAGAAGTAAAACAACTTTTAAGCGAAAAAAAAAACTACGTAAAATTAAACTAACTATTATAATTAATGTTAATTTAATTATAAATAATCCGTTTTTATTTATTTTAAAAATACTTGTTATTAATTTATTTAATATATTAGTTGTTAATATATAAGCTTTTAATATTTATAATCTTTAAATATTAATATTTATATTAATAAAATGTAGTGCTCGTTTATAAAAAACCGTAAAAAATTTTAATAATAATAAAAAAGCTAAAAATAAGTATAAAATTATATAGTTAAAAAAACAGATAAAGAAATAAATAGTGCTGAAAAAAGCATTTATAAAAAACTAAATTATAAAAAGACAATTAATTGTATATATTTCTGCTAAAGTTAACAGCTTTTATTTTATGCTCGGCATTTTCATAGACATCTTGAAGAGTTTAAGTCAAGGTACAGGTTCTATTAAGGACTCCCGGAGGGGTGTTACGTAATAGTTATATGACCTATAAACTAGTGCATATTATTTACGCAGTAGATAATATATAGTTCTTTCTTTTTTAATACATTATCCTGATTTTACTATAACACCCCAGTCTATTCTTTTAAAAAGTAAATATTTGTTTAACCTTTTAATAGAATTAACAGAATTAAGAAAGCTAAAAAGCTTATTTTATTAAAAGATTAAAGATATATATTTTTATAACTATATATAACTTTAAGCTTAAATAAAAAATAAATGAAAGAAAAAACTATAATAGCTGTACTTTTATTTAAAAATTAAAAGTTAAAGTAAAAGTATTAGAATGAACAATTTAATAAATGCAATAGCTAAATATCTTTTTTATAGATATATTATTATATAATATAATGTATTACTACACTTTATTATATTTACATTTATTTTTTAATATTAAATAACATATTTATTATTTTTTATATATTTATAATTTTAAAACAACCTAAACTAAAACTAAAATCAATATATATAAACGAGTTAAGAAAACTAATAAAAAAGGGAAAAAAAGAAATTATAAAAAGAATATTTTAAATATTTTTTAAAATGAGTTATATAAACTTATAATAGCTAAAAATAATATAAACTGCAATATAGCTATATAACATAAGCTTATTGAAGATCTAGAATTTTCATATATTTTATAAAATCTTTAAAGTTTAATTTATATAATATTTTAATTATTGTATTCAAAAACATACTAAAATATTAATAAATAATTTAAAACCGGATTGAAATAGAATTTATATTTATAAATATAAAACATGTTTAATAAAAAGAAAGTAAACTTGCAAAAAAGAATAAACAAGCTTATAAAACTAAGCTATATATTTAAATTAATTATATCATAAAATAAAAAACTTATTACTTCTATTAAATTTGAATATTTTAGCTAAAGAAAGTTATAATTATATATAATGTAAAGTTTAATAAAATAGTATTTTATTATAAGAATTAAAATCGTAAAGTTAACTAAGCTTAAATTAATATAATAAAAGTATTTAAACGGTTATTAAAAATATGAAAAATATATTAAGTATATAAAAATGAAAATAAATAAAATATAAATTGAATATTAATATTTTAAAAAGAAAAGCCTTAAGCTTAATTAATAGACCTTTGATAGCCTAAATAAAATAAACAAAAATTAAAAAGGAAAATAAATATTAACTTTAAAAAGAAAAACTAAAAATAATAGCAATTAGGTATATAAACTTATAACTGTTTAGAAAATATTAAAGTTGAATAAATAATAGTTTAACATAAAAAAATATTTTAATATATTAAAAATTTAAAATATAAAAGTTGAAGGTTTTTAATTGATTATATGTATAAATAATATAATGAAGTTTAAAAAGAATTTAAAACCGTTTATTTAAATAAATATAAAAATAAACATGAAAAGTTTAATTTAAATTATAAAATATATATTGTAAAAAAAGATAATAATTAAATCAATAAAAATATATATATAATATATTCATTAGCAATAAAAACAAGCTAAACAATTTAAGAAAAAAAACTTTAAAAACCTAAAAATATTAAAAGGTTTAGAGTTACAGATAGCTGACCAGTATAACAGAACAGGTGGGACCCTGTGGGCCCACCTTCTGCTAGATCACCTAATAGATTATTTAACAGATCTACTATGCATATACAAATCTTTTTATATACAATTTACAGCTATATTCCTTTTCTAGTTCTTTATTCTACAGTTAATTTATAAATGGGACCCTAAATAAGAGCTTCGCCTCTATAAAGGATATTAATTGAAATAATTATAGGATTATATATATATATATATTTATAAATACTTAATTAATTAATTCTTTTTACCTTAATATATTATTTAATATAATTTATATATACGTTTATAGCATATACTAAACTAATTAGAAATTATATTTTAGCATTTTTACTAAATATAACTAATTTAATATATAAATCTAGAAATAAATTAAAGCTAAAGCTAAAATCTTTATTAGCGTAATAATAGCGCGCAATAATACTAAAAAAATAGCGGCAGCGGTAGCTTATAAAACTGCTTGTAAAAAAGTTATTTTTAATTTATTTAACTTAATTAATTTATTTTTTTAGTATGACTAAAATTTACTTATTAATAAGTTTAAACGTTAATTTTTTATTAAACCGGCAACTGTTATATTTTTTTTTTATATTGTTAAATATATTAATAAAAATAATAACAATAATATATTTAGCAACGTTATAAATCATTTTTTAATTTTTATTTATAACTAATTAAAATAAAATTATATTAATAGCAAAAAGTTTTAGTTTAGCTAATATAAAAATATTATAAACTTTATTTATAAATATATATAAAATTAAATAAACTAGCTTGTTATATTAAGCTTTAAAGCTAACAAACCTAAATTTTATTTTAAGCTTATTATAAAAATTAGTTAAAATATATTTTTTAATTTTAATAAATATACAAACTAAAAAGTTTTTAATAATTGTTATATAAAAAATAAAAAAGCTATATTTTATAAAATAAAAACTTACGTTTTATTAGTTTATATTTAAAATATAATAGCTTAAAACTTTTATTAATATATAGTAGCTATAAATATAAACTTAGAAAATGTTATAAAGGCTATAAAAAAAGTATATAAAAAATAAAATAAAAATATAAACT
>JADKYC010000304.1:0-17000 GCA_019843955.1 Xylaria sp. 218_066 | reverse complement strand
TAAATTATAAAATATTATAGTAGCTTAAAAAATATATAATAAACTTAATAATAATAAAAAAGCTATAATTTAAAAGTTATTTAAAAATTAGTTTATTTTATTTGCTATTACTAGCTATTTTAATAGTAGTAAAACTTATTTATTACTATATATTATTATTATAGTATTAAAAGCTAATTTTAAAATAAAAGTACTTATTGTTTATTTAGTAAATTTATTTATAAATAAGTTGCCTTATATTTTTAAAATATTCTGTAATAAATATAAATTTTAGGTTAATATAAAAAAGCGTATTTTATATATTTATAGCGCTTTTTTAAAACTAAAAATAAAAATAAAATATTTTAATAAAACTAAAAATTTAAATAATATTAATTCTATAGTTAATATTTTTATTGCTAATTATATATTAAATAAAGCTATAAAAAAGTATAATTTTAAACTTTATATATAGTTTAACTTTAAAAATAAATCCTTTTATATAAAAATATATAAATAATACTAATAAAACTTTAATAAATATTTTTAATTAGTAGGTATTATTAAAGTAGTAAAAATAAAATCTTTTTTTAGGCTTAATATAAAAAAATTAGCTAAAAATTTTTTAAAAAAAATTTATTAAAACGTTTTATTTAAAGCTAACGTTATTTTTATTATATTTATTACTATAACTAAGTTTTTTTTTAAAAAGATTTATTGTTTTAATATTTTAGCTTTAAATAAAAATAGTTATATATAAAAAATTACTATAATTAGAATTATAAATTACTATAGTTTTATTATATTAATAATTTTTGTTAATAATTCGAAATAAATATAGCTAGTTTTTTTTATAGCATATAAGCAGTTGTTTTTTTTTAAAGCTTAAATTTAAGTATTATTTCTAAAGCGCTTTTTAATATTTAGTTAAACTAATATTAAATTTATTATTTATTACTAGTAATATAAAAACTTTAATAAAATAATTAGCTTACTATATTATAATAACGTATTAAAATTTGTTTATTTTACGTTAAATTTTTATATTTTTAAGCTATATACTATTTTAGCTAATATTTTTAGCTTATTTAGTTTAAATATTTATAGCTATTACTTAGTTATAATAAATAAAGCATAGTTTATAAAAGTTAGCATTTTTTATATTTTAACTGTTTAGCTATATATAGCTTTTTAAACAATTTAACATTTATTAATAAATATAAATTTTAAAAAAATAAATAATAAGCCTAAAAATATTTTTGTTATTTTATATTATAGCGCGTTTTTAGCAAATATAACAAATTATTTTGCTATTATATTTTAAAACTTATTTAATAAAAATTAAGCTTAATATTAAATATATACTATAAATATTATATAAAAATAAAAAATAATAGTAATATTAGTTTTTATTTTATATATTAATATTATAGGTTTTATTAGCAATTTTTATTAAAATACTATTATTTTTATTTGTTTATAATATAAAAAAATATTTTTTTAAAATTTAAAAGTTTTTAACTATTATAAACGTTTTAGTATTAAAGTTTTTATTTATTTTTTATATAACGTTTATAACTATTTTTTTAGCTAGCTAGGCATAGTTATATAATTTTTATATCTTTATAACAAATATAAAACTTTTTATATAAATAACGGGCTATATTATTAGTTAACTAATAATAGTATATTTTTATTATTTTATAATAAATATAAAAAAAACAGTTACTTATATATATTATACTTTATAATTATATATAATATTTATTATAAAAAACATTTAGCTAATATATATAACTAAAAAAATAAAAATAAAAAATACTATAACTATTAATTTTTTAGCTATATAGTTAAAAACTACTTTAAATTATAAGTTGCTAATTATAAAACTTATAAAGTTTATAATAAAATTAAGCATATTGTTAAAAATTGTTTTAATAACGCTTAAATAAATATTAAAAAATATAAAAACTATAAAAAAGTTAGCTATATTGCTAAAGATTATAAAAAAAATATTAAAACTTATTAAACTTATTAAAAAGTTAAATATATTTTAAAAAATTGTTTTTATATTATTTATTAATACTATAAACAAACAAGCTACTTTTTTATTAATTATATATTTATAAAATATTATTATTATAATAAAACTAAATATATAAAAATAAAATATTTTAATAATATTAAGCTACAATATTATTTATATTTTAGTTTAAGTTATAAAAAAAAAATTGTTTATAAACAGTTTATATAAATTATACTAAATATAATTATTACTAAAATTTCTGCTTTAAACTTTTCGCTAAAGATTTATACTATAAGCTTTTAACTTATATTTAAAAAATAGTAAGCTAACTTTTTTAAAACAAAAAACAATAATAAATTATAAAAAAATATAAAGCTTGCAAAGCTAAATTGCTTAGCTTTATTTTTTATATAAATTTTACTACTATTTTAGAAAACTTATTATTTAAAAATAGTAATAATTAAAGCCTAACAAAAAATAAATTATTTTATATTAATAAAATAAAAGCGTAGTTTAAAAATATTAATTATTAAAGCTTAATAAAAAGTAAATTATTTTATATTAACAAAATAAAAGTATAGTTTATAAATAATAATTATTAAAGCTTTATAAAAAGTAATTCGTCTAATTTTAGTTAATAATAAAAATAAATTAGCAATTTTACTAAAAAATTTCTAGTATTTTAGCTAATCGATTGTTTTTTAATATAATAATAAATTTTAGAAATAATAATAATATTATCTCTTTTTGTTATATAATCTTAATTTTTATATTTTTAAAATGTAAATAAACTAGCAAAATAAATATATAAAATAAATATATAAAATAAATAGCAAAATTACTATTTAGCTTTTTGTTATACTTAGTTAAAAACTAATAAATCCTATTGTTAATATTTAATTAATGCTCTATTAATAGTAATAATATATATATACTAGTTTATAATTTTTTATTTATTTACGCAGTTATATTTATAAAATATAAATAGCGTTTTTAAAATATATAAAAAACTAAGCTTTTCTATTAATTAAATTAAACTAAAAACTATTTATATTAATTAATTATATAAATTATTTAAAAAGTTTATAAAAAAATATTTTATAAATAAAAATAAAAAAAGCTTATAACTAATATAACTATTAATATAAATTTTTTTATATATACTTATATTTAAGCTTAAAGCTTAAAAAAAATAGGTTAAATAGCTAATAATAAAAAAAAATGTTTTATAAATCGGTAGTTTATCTAAATTTATAAATATTTTATTAAAATACTACGTTTAAAAAATAGTTTATTGCATTTTTTATAATTGTTAAAACTATATAAATAAAGTAACTATTTATAGCATATTTTAGGGCACTAAAGTAGTAAGTTTATAATATTTATATTAAAAAAGCGTAAGCGGTTTAAGTTTGTTTTTATAGTATAATTGCAGCTTTTAATAAAATAATATTAATATATAAAAGTTTTAAAAATATACTTAAACTAGCTTATATTATAAAAAAAAAATAAAAAATAATATAGCTATTTAGCTAACTACTTATTTAATAAAAATAAAAACAGTAAATAAAAAAAACTTATATTATAACTATAACGTTTATACTTTAAAAATATATTATATAATAAAAAGTTATATAATAAGCTTTTATAAGCTTATAAAACTACTTAGAAATATAAATATTACTTAGAACTTTTTTAAAAAAAATATATCTTATTAAATTTTTTTACTTTTATTATATACTAATTTATTAAAGCTTAATTTATTTAATAGTAATAAATATTTTAATAATATTTTATTTATTAACTAGTTATTTCGGCTACTTTTCGGCCTAGTTATATTTTAAACTATAATAAATTAAAGCATTTAATATAACTAATAGTTTACTAGCTATATTTTTAATCTTACTAAAATTAAATAACATATAAAGCAAAATGCTAACTAAGTATATAATATAAATTAAAATTATATAAAATACTACTATTTAAAATTAAAATATATTAAACGTTGGAAAAAATAATATTAGTTTAAAATTTAATAATATAATTATATTTATTATTTTAATTTATTTGTTATATATTTATATAAGGGATTTTGTTCCTTGCTTTATTTTTCTACTTTTTATAAAATAGGTAATTTTTAGTTATAGTTGCTAATTTTTTATTTTATCTACCGTTTTTTAAATTTAAGTTAAATAGGGGTAGCTAATTAAAATAGTATACTAATTAAACGTTAAATTAACTAAATAATAAAAATATATATAAAGCTATTTAAAGGTTTAAATAAAGTAGCTAGTTTTACGCTATATATATTACTTAAGCTTTTATATAAGCTGGATAAAAAAAAGAAAGAATTATTTCGTATAGCTATATTTATATTTTTTATTTTTAATATTAGCAGCTATTCGAGCTATAGTTAGTAGCTAGCTATAATAGTTTATAGCAACAATAATTTATATTAATAATAGCATACTTTTTAAAGCTCGAATAGTTAGAAAGTTATATTTTTTTTTAATATATATATTTAAACTAACTACCTGCTTATAAACCTAATCTAATATAAAATAAGCATATAAAAATATAGTTAAAAATCGATATTGTTATATTAAAAAATATATTTAATATAGCTATATAATATACTTATATTGGATATTATATTATTATATAAAAATTAAACTTTAAAAAATATTTTTGCTAAAAATAAATCTTTTATAATAAATAATTATAATTAAACTTAATATACTTAATTAGCTATTTATTTATTATAATATAATATAGTATATAATATACGTTAATATAATAAAAAGGTATTATAATTATATTAATAATTTAATTAAACATGTATATTTTAAAGTTTAGTTTAATTAAACTAAAAAAGCAAGATATAAATTAACTAATATTAATTAGGATATATAGAAATTTAGCAAATATTATTAAACTTAGGTATGTTTTAAAATTATAACATAAATATTTATATTAAGTTGTTATTATAGTAGTAAAAAAGTAAATAATATTTAAAGTTTTAATTTTAATAAGCTTAAACTTATATAATTTTTAATATTGCAATTTAATAGTAGTTATAGTATATATAATAAATAATTTTATAAAAGTACTTAAACTTAAAAGCTTTTAAAGTTTTTATTTAAATAATTAGTTATTTTAGAAAAATAGGCCTTTTTTTTATTAATAAGCACTAATTTATAGCGGTTATTATTACTAACTTAACTAGCTACTATTATTATTGTTATATATTAAATTATTATTACTTATTTATATTTTTAAACCCTGTTATATTTTTATATATACTTTATTTTAACTAAATTTATTAAATTTAGTTAATTTAATTACGAACTAAATAAATTTATTATTTTAAACACCTAGTTATTATTATTTATATATTATTTATTATTATTAACTTATTTTTATTATTAAATTTATTAAAAATAGCTTTAAAAATAAATATTGCTTAGCTATTTCTTTTTTATTATACCTATTTCTGCCTTAAGTATTTATACTTTTATTATATTATTAATAATTTTATAATTAAACAAAAATAGTAATATATTAAGTACGTATTTACTAAAAACATTAATAAAAAATTTCGAAAAGTTTTTAATTTATAATAACGCTTAAAATAAAAAAGTTAAACGTTAAAAATTGCTTTTGTTAGCAATTAAACTTTACTTTTATACTTATAAAAAAATATATAAAATTACTACTGCTTTTTTTAATAATATATATCTTAAAAACAAGCTACTATTTAAATATTTAAATAAAACAAAAAGCTATTTTATTAGAAATCTTATATATACTAACTTTATTATATATATTTAAAAATAAAATTAACAGCTTTAGTTTAATTATAACAATTTATAAATAGCAGCGTTAAATTTAGTTAATTTTTTAAACAGCGCTATAGCAACTTAATTTAATTTTTTGCAGCATTTTTTTTTAAAAAAATAAAAAAGTATAGTTATAGCTTATAATAAAAATAAATTATATAGCAGAACTATTTAAAACAGTTAATATTGTTATTAGTTAACTTTAAAAAAAAAAATATAGCGTTTATTATTTTTTAATCTATTAAAACAAACAAATAGTAGTAATAAAACAAAAATTAAAAAAACAATAAAAAAACAACAAAAATATTTATATACTTAATACTAAGCTAAAATTTTAAAATACTTTTTATATTATTAATAACGTATAAAATAAATATAAAATTTTTTTATTTAAGCTATATAAAAAAATTATTATAGCAAAGTTTACCTAGATTTTTATTAAAGCAAATAAACAAGTTCTGTTAAAATAGCAGAAAAAATATACTTTTAAAGCTAAACTATAATTTTTTAAAAATATACCTATAATATATTAAAAATCTAATAATAGAAAACAAACTAAAAAAACTATATTTTATTTAAATATAACTTATATATTAGTATTAATATTATTAAATAAGTATTTTTTATTTTTATTAAATATAAAACGTTTATTATTTAACTATTATATTATAATATATATAAAGTTGTTATATATATATTTTATTTGTTAAACTTATAAATAAATAACTATTTTAAATATAATATTAGCTGCTAACTTTATTTTAGCATATTAATAAAATATAATATATAAGTATATATAATTTATTATAGCTATTTACTACTTTTAAAAAAACTGCTATAATAAAAGCTAATTAACTTTAATAAAAACTAGATATTTTTTTTTTTTATTTTAATTATTATTACTTTTTATTTTTAAAAAATATATTTAAGCCTTTTTATTAATAATTATTCTTAAATTTAACTTAGTTACTAATTATATTATATTAATATTTTAAAAGGTTTGCTATTTATATAAAAAGCGTACTATTTAAATTTATAAACTAAAGTTTTAAAGCATAATTATTGTTTTATTTTAAGCAATTTTATATTGAAAACTAAGTTTCTAACAAATATTATAATAAACTTTTTACTATTTTTACTTTTTTTTATAAAAAAAAAAAACAAATATTTTTAAATAAACATAGCTAGCAACTTTTACTTGTTGTTTTATTTAATAGCATATAAAAATAAAAGTTTAGTTTTATTTTTTAAACAAACTAATATATATAATTAATTCTATATTACTTAAAATGTTAAACTTAAATATAAAAAAAAAAAATCGCCCTATAAATATATTAAAAAGCTTAAAAAATATAACTATATTATTTTTGGACCTAAAGAAATTTTATATAGCTATATAACTATTTAAATAAAATATTAAAATATTTAATAAATATTAAATAGCTTAACTAAAAAATTATTACAAAGTTTGCTAAAAATATTTTTATTGTTTTTTTTATATAAAAAATTAGTTAAATTTGTTTTAAAATTTTATATAGAATAATTTATAAAGTAGTTATTTCTAGCAAATTACTTTTTTAGTTTTTAACTTTTTAAAAACTACCGAAAATATTTCTATTTTTTTATTAAATTGGCTAGCTAGTCCCTATATTTAGTAGCTTTAGTATTAATAAAAGCTTTAAAACTTTTTATTTTAATATTTAAGGTTTAAAAATATAAAGCTAAAAAACTTTTAAAATATCTGTTTTTTTATTAAATATATAGCATAAATAGGTTAAGCTTTTTTAAAAACGCCTTTAGTAGTAAATTTTAAAAAGATTTATGCTACTATTTAATATATACTAAATATTAAATTTAAAAAAAGCTATATTTTTAGCAATAGCGTTAGAACTATTTTTAAAGATTAGTTAAAAATAATTTATAACAAAATATTTTAAAAATTAAATACTATTATTTATGTTTAAAATAGGTAAGCTAACGTAAAAAGTATATTAAGTTTAAATAATATATTTTAAAGCTATATTATATATATATACGCTAGTATAATTAAGTTTTAAAGCTATAATATATAAAATTTTAAAATTTATACTGTTATAAATAAGCTTATATATTTCGTTCTTAATTGTTAAATAATTAAAATTTTTAAAAATATAAAAGTTTTTAGAACTTAGTTTTTTAATAGCTAAAATAATAAACTTGATTTTTTATATAAAATTATAGCTAATATTTATAATATAGTAATATTTCTAAAACGTTAAAAGATTTAAAAGTAAATAAACTTTTTTTAGTTTGTTAAGTTATTTATATAAGCTAAATATAAATTATAAAAAAGATTGCATTTTTTATTTTATTATAAAGGTATATATATAATATAGCTTTAAAGCGTATTATTTAAATTTAATATATTTTTTATACTAGCTTACTTATTTTAAATATAAGTAATAGTATTTAATTTTTAAAGTATTTTATTATAAATTGCTTTTAATTAATTTTTAAAAATAGTTTTAACGCTATTATTAAAAATATAGCTTTTTTTAAATTTAATATCTAAAAATATTAATTTTAGTTAAAACGGTATTTTAATTACTACTTTTTAGCATTTTTATAGGTTACTAATATTATAGAAATGTTTTTTATTTATTTTTAATTTATTTTTTTAATAGAAAGCCCGTTATTTTTTTAAATTAATATGCTTTTTATAAAATAAAGTTTAAAAGTTTTATAAGCTATACTATTTTATATAAAAAAAGCTTGTTTTTTGTTTTTAATTATTGTTAGTTTAATATTAGCTTTTTTAACTATAAACTTTTTTAATTAAATATTTACTATTTAGCTCCGTTTTAATAGCTTATATACTTTATATTTAAAAAATATAGTCTAACTTTTATTTATACTGCTATAAATTTATTATTAATTAACTTCTATATAAAAAGTTAAAGTTATATATGTTTTATATATTATAGAAATTTTTTACCCTTTTTATATATTGCTATTTTTAATATAGTTTTAAATTAAACTAACTTATTGTTGTAGTTATTATATATTATAGCCTTTTTTGCTAATGCTAAAGTAATTTAAAACGAAAACTATATAAATAATAATATTTAAATTAAAAAAAACGTTTATTATTATAAAAATAAAAGCAACCTAAAAAAACTAATAAAAAATAAATAAAAATAGAAATATTATAATATAAAATAGTTTTTTAAAAGCGCTTTAACTTATTTATATAAAAAAAATATAATTAAAAATATTATAAATATAAATAATAAAATACTTAGCTACAAAGAAAAATATATTATTATTTTTAGAATAAATAGTATTATAATTATATATATATTATAGTATTTAGATTTTAATATATAGGCTAATAGCTAAAATAAAAGTAATATTGCTTATATTATTTCTAAAGTTTTAATAAGTATACTTTTTAATAAACTTTTTATAAAATAAAAAATATTAAAAAATATAAAAAATATAAATAATAAAATTTAAAATTTATTTTTAGCTAATATTAATAAATAAAAATTAAGTTATTATAATATATATAAGTTTATAAAATATAATAAATTAAAATAGTTTTTTTAATTTTAGTTTAATTTATAATTTATAACTTTATTTAACTTGTTTTATATTATATAACTTAAAGCTTATTATTTAAATATATAAATGTTTATAATAGTTTTACGTTATTTTTTATATTTTTTATTTATAACTTTTAGCATAATATAGCATATATTATAATAATTTTATAATTGCTAGTATGTTAACTAAAAATATTTAAGTTATTTATAAAGAAATAACGTAAAAATAGTAATAAAAATAAATTTTAATTAAGTAAAAATAGTAAGTAATTAGTAAAATATATTATAGAAATAATTAATTTACAATTTAGGTACTATTTTTTTTATAGCACTTATTTTTGCCCAGATTAACTTTTTTTAATAAAAAGTTTAATTTAATAAAAAATAAAGCGAATAAATAAATTTATTAAGTTAAGCTTTATTATAAATAACTATTAAAGCTATAATATTTTATATTTTTTAGCTTTATATTTAAATTATTAATTATTGCTATTTAATATTTTTTTATTTGTTTTAAACAATAGTAATAGTTTTAATAACTTATTATTAATATTAATTAGTTAATAATTATTTGCTATTAAGTTTTTTAATTTTAAAACAAAATTATTAAGCGTTTATATTTTTTATAAATTAATTAATTAAAAAATTATTTGTTCGTTAGTTTTAATATAATATTTATAATATAAAAAATAATATTTAAATAAATACCTGCTAGTTATAATATATATTTAAATTTTAATATAAATAATATAACTATATAAAAGTAAATTTAGTTATTATAGTATTAATATATAATTAAAATAAATAATTGATTTATAGCTTTAAATATTAATAATATTTGCGTATACTACGGTAGTTTTAAACTTAAAGTTTGGATTTTTTGATTTATTTATGCGTGCTTATTTTACTAATAAAAGCTATTAATATAAATTGTTTATATATTATTTTTATATTTTTAATACTATAGTTAATCGGTTTTTAAATAAAATTTATTTAATATATAATTGTTATAGCGTTTATATGTTTATTTTAAAATTAGCTGCTTTAATAAATATAAATAGCTTTAATAAAATATTTTATTATTAAAACTTAGTGCTTTATAAAAACTAAGGAAATTAATAAATAAAAAAGCGGTTTTATTTTTTAGTTTTATTTTTATTATAGGTTATAAATAAGAAAAGCTAAAAGATTTAATATTATATTATATAATATATTATTAAACTTAATTTTGTTTGTTTTAAAATTTAATTTAAATGTTATTTATTAACTATAATAAAGCTATTTAATTATTTAGCAACATATTAATTATATCCGTTTTTGTTATTTAAATGCTGTTGTTAAAAGAAAAGCGTTAACCTGTTTATATTTTAAATTTTATTTTAAAACCGAAATAATTAAAAAAATAGATTTAGTTAAAATAGTTTTTTGTATTTATAATAATTTTAGCTAATTCTTTTATATAATGTTTAAAGTCTGTTAGCTTAACTTTAAGACCTTTATTGTTATAATTATTTTATTTATTTAAACTTTTAATAATAAAAATAACGTGTTTAAAACTACGATTAAAAGTTAAGTTTTAGTTTAATAATATAATTAAAGTATTAATATTTTTATATTTTAAATTTAACTATAAAGTTTTTGCTATATACTAAAAAAAGCTTTTATAAACAAACTTTAAACTTTTAATAACTATAAAATATATAGGTATAATAAATATAAAATATTTTAAGCAGTAATTAATATTATAAAATATAAAATATATACTATTATAAATATTTGTTATAAAGCTAATTAAAATTAAACAGTTTTAGTTAATACTAAACCTGTTTTTATATTTTAATAAATATAGTTTGTTTTTATTTTATTGTATTAATAGTTGTTAGATTAGTTTTATTTAAAAAAAGGCTGCTTAAGTTATATTAAACGTTTTATTATAGCTATTGTTTTAGATTTTATAAAAGTAAAAATTGTTTTTTTTTAAGCTTTATATTAAATAAATAAATATTAATATAAAATAAACAGTATTTTTAGAACTAAATAAATATTTAAAAATTTATTATTAAACCTACTAAAATTAGTATTTATATTTTAATAAGATAACTAAACTAATTTTTATAAGTAATTATATAAATATCTCTTTAAGTTAAGCACTATTTAAACTTAGTATTATTAATTTTATAATTAGCTTATTAAAGATATATGCTATTATATATTTTAGCTAAGCAGCTATTAATATAGCGCGTTTAATTATTAAAAACATTGTTTAAATTATTTAATAAAAAAGTGCTAATTAGGTTAAAAACTTTGTTTTCTAATTTATTATATATAAAGACGTTAATAAGCTAAATTAAATACTACAATTTAGTTAATATAGTTTATAAGATATATTAAAGTTAATAAGTTAATAAAGTAGTAAATAAAGTAGTAATAATAAGAATAAAAAATAAATAATAAATTAGTTAAATATATTAAATATATTAAATACGTTAAATATGCTTATTATATAACTATTATTACTATATTATAAAATTTAGGCTATTTTTAAATAAAGAAAAAAATATATTTATAAATAATATTTACGTAAGTGTTTAAAATTTACAAAGTTATTATATACTTATAAAGTTTTTTCTATAAATAGAAATGTTATATATATTATTTTTTTTATATTATAGATTTATATAATTCTAGTTCTAAAGCAGATATTTCTTAGATTTATATGCTTTAAAGCATTTTTATAATTTGAAATATAGAGTTATAATATACTGCTTTATATAAAGTACTATATATATAAAACTTTAAATATTCCTATTTATTAGTATTAAATAATATCTTATAAAAATTAAGAAAAAAAGTAATAAAAAAACTATTTAAATTAATACTTATATAGTAGGCATAAATATTAAAGTTATTTTAAAATATTTAATATTAAAAGTTTTAAATATCTAGCGATATTTGTTTATTTTTATTTTTAATATTATAAGAATTTACTTTTAGTAATATAATAAAAGAGCTAATAGATATATATTAATACTATTTTTTTAATATTAATCTAATGCTTATTATTATTATTTAAGCTAAAAAAAAAAAGCTACTATAATTTAATATAAAAAAGATTATATATACTGTTATATTTATTATTATAGTTAAATTATATATATATATATTATTACGTTTTAGCTTTTTATTATAACTATTTTATATAAGTTAATATATATTGCTAAAATAATAATTTATTTAGTTCTAAATAATAAAAAATAATATCGAAATAAAAATATTAAAAAATTTAATTTTGTTTTAAGTTTTTTTTTAAATTTTATTATATTAATTAATTTATAAACGTACGTATTATTATAAATTTAATTATAAATATAGTCTATATATTATTAGTTATTAATATATTAAGTTAAAATAAAACTATACTTATTAAAGCTAATAATTTAAATAAAAATATAGCATATTATATAATTATATATATATATAAAAAAAAAACTTTAAATAAAACCTAGATATAACTTATAAAAAAGAAAATAAAAGCTAAAAAGTTTTAAGCGTAAAAGTTTTATTATAATATAACGTTTAGTAAAACTATATTTTTTGTTATTTTTAACTGTTAAAGTATTTAGTTTTTTTTTTTATTAGCTTTATTTTATTTTTAAAGTTAAAACAAGTTTAATATTTTTTTAAAGAAATTTTATTTACGGGGATAGTTTTAAATAATAAAAAAAAAAAGTTATAAATAAAACATTTAAATAATATATTATAGTTATAATTAAATAAGTTTATTAATTTTTTTAGTATATTTTTTAAGTTTTATATATATTTTTTATAAGTTTAGCGAAGCTTGTTTTTTTAACGCTAAATATTTTATGCTATATATTTTTAGTTGCTAACTTAGTTATAAAAATCCTAAATAGTATTATTGTTTTTTTTTATTTAAATATAATTTTTAAATATCCTATTTAAATATTTATATATATAACAAATAATATAGTTTTTGTTTATATAGCCTATCTTATAGTAATATTTAACTTTTTTATTAATATATTAATCTATTGTTTTATTATTTTTTTTAGCGAAATTATATTTCTTTTTGTTTGCAAAGTTTATAATTTTAAAATAGTTTTTTTAAAATTGCTTTTTTAGTAGATTTTTTGCTTATTATAAATTTAATAAAACTTTTTTTTTAGTATTTTATATTAAACTTTCGAATTATTTAGCTTTATTTAACTTTAAATTTATAATAATATTAATATTAAAGTTTTAAAAAACTACTATTTTTTTTATTGCTATTTTAAGTACTTTAGCTTATTAATATATTAAATTATTAATATTATATTATAATATTTAAACAGCTTAAGTTTTATTTTGTTAAATAGTTTATTGTTAAAATAGTACTAATTTAAATTTAAAGTGCTATTTTTATATAACAATATTAAATTCTTTTATTTTATAGCGTTTTAGTTTATATAAATATTATATAAATAATAGCTTATTAAAAATCGAAATTAAAAGTTAGGTTATATTACTTAATATCCTAGTTATAATTATAATATAACTAAATACTAAAAAACTATTAATTAAAATTAAAGGGCTGCCTAAAATGATAATAATTAATTTAGCACTTTTTGTTAAAATTTATTAAAAGCTGCTAGCAATAGTTAAAATACCGGCTATATAAAAAAATTAAATAAGGTTAAATTTTAAAATATAGTTATAGGTTAAAATATTACTAATAGCTAAAATATTATTAACGGCTAAAGTATTGCTATATATTAAAAAATAATTAATATAAAAAGCAAATATTACTTTATATTAATTTTAGCTTTAAAAAAATAGGTATAGTAATAAAAATAGATAATTTATTAAAAAATTAGCTAAAGCGATTTATTAATTAAATAAAAAAAAAAATTTATTATTTAGTTTAAAAAAAACAATTTTTTTTTTTATTATTTAAAAGTATAGCTAAAACGTTATATATTTATATTTAAATTTTATTTATAATATATTTTTATAGCTTAAAATAAGATTTAAAAGTTATATTATTAATAAGTTTAAAAATAGTTGTTATATTTTTAATTTTATTTAAACGGTTATACTATAAGTATAAGTTAGTTTTTAAGTATTAATTTTTAGGGGTTATAATATAGGATTTATAGTTTAAGCTAATAGTTATTTATTAAATATTATTACTAAAGTTTTAAGTAGGGTTTTTTTTTATTGTTAAAATTATAAACTATTAAACTAAAGTTAAACTAAATTTTAGTATTATAATTATAAACTATAATAATATAATTTATTTAACTAAAAACTATTAAATTTATTTATTATATATTTTAAATTTGCTATTATAAATAAAAATAGTATAAAATAAGTAGTTTATATAATATATTTAATATATTATATTAAATATTTTAATTGTTTTATTTTATATATAAAGTTAATAAATAAGTTTATATAATTAGTATTATTTATATAAAATTAAATTAGAAATAATTATATTAAATTAATATTAACGTTATTATTTATTATTTTTATTATAATAGTTTTTTATTAGTTTAATAATAGTTAAAAGTTAACGTTAATAATATTAAAAATAAAAATTAATATTTATTTTATATTTTAAAAAATAAATAAAACAAAGTATAATAGTAATAAATATAATATTTGCTTATTTGCTTATAGTTTATAAAATAAAAGATTAAAAAATAAAGATTAAATAAAAATAAAAACTTTAATATATTAGCTTTTAAAGTTTTAAAAACGTTTTAATATAGCTTTTTTTCTAGTTTTTATAAATAAATAGTTAATAAAGTTATATTAAGATTTTAAATATTACTTTTTAAAAATTTTTAATATAGTTTATAAACTTGTTTAAACTATTTTTATAGTTAGAAATTTTTTTTGTTAACTATAGCTTATTAATATAGTAATAAATAAACTACTTTTAAATAAATGTTAGCTATATTTTTAATAATTAGTTTTAGCTTTTTAAAATAATTAAAGCTAAAAAATTATAGATTAGTTTTAGATAATATTTAATTAAGCAATTTTAGTATTTATTAAAGGTTTAATTAACTATAAAGATTATTAATTTAAACCGATTTTAATTATTTTAATATATAAAAACGTAAAAATAATTGCTAGCTACTATATTAAGGTTAATAATTTAAGCAAAAATATAATATATTATATAATTATATATATATATAAAAAAAAAACTTTAAATAAAACTTAAATATAACTTATAAAAAAAAAAATAAAAACTAAAAAGTTTTAAGCGTATAAGTTTTATTATAATATAATATTTAATAAAACTACGTTATATAATTTAATAATATTTTCTATTTAAAAAAAAAAAAGTTTAAATAAATAATAATAGTTAATAAAGTTTATAAAGTTAGCATTTTTTTTACTAATTTAATAAAAATAATTATATTTTATTAAATTTATAAATAATAAACTTTAAAAGTTTAAATTTATTATAAAAAATAAAAAAAGTCTTATTATATATAGCAAAATAGCTTTAATAAAAATAGCTAAAAAGTTTTATATAATAATAAATTTTTAATACTTATATTAAATATAAAATTTTAATATAACTATTTTTATAATAAATTTATTTATATTAAAGTTAATAAAAATATATAGTTTATTTCGATTAATTTTATAATACGCTTTTTAAATAATTAAATATTATTAGCAATAAATTAAAGGGTAGTTATAACTAAAAATAGTTAATTATTAATATATAGCTATATTCTATTAATATTTTTTATTTTTTTTTATTTTATAGCTAACTAATTTTTATAAAAAAGTTAATAAATAAAATAGCATAAGTTTAATAATTTTTTAATTTATATCGAACTAATAAATTATAATATTTTATTATTATTATTGTTATTATTTTATTTAACGTTAAAAATAAATTATATAATAATTTATTATAAAGCTTTTTTAAAAGTATATAAGTATATTAAGCTATTTTTTATTTTAAATAAATATATTATTTAACTAATTTAGCTTATAAGCAGCTATTAAACTAATTGTTACTAAGTTTTTTTTGTTTTATTCTAAAAGTACGCTTAAACTATATATTAGTAGCTTAGGCCTCTTTTTTTTGTTTAAAAAGTATTTTTATTACTATTTTTAAGCAGTAAATTATTTTATATATTTATATAATAAAAAAAAAATAGTAGTATATTAATAAATTAAAAAACTTTTAAACTATAGCTCTTTATAACTTTTTATAACTTTATAGCTCTATAGCTTTATAAATAAAATAAAATCTAAAATTAATGTTAACTAAATACTAAGTTTATATTTTTAGCGTAACTTTTAGCTCCGGCTTTTTTTAATTAAAGTAGAAACTATAAGTTTTTAAAAACTTTTATAGTTATAACAAAGTATTTAAAGCGCTTTAAATTTTTATAAAACATAAATAAATATTTGTTTTATTTATATACTTTTTATAGTTTTTTTAATAGCTAATATAGCTACTTTTTAAAATATTTTTTTGTTTTAATATAATATATAAAATATTTTAATATTTTTTTGCTTTTATAGCTATATTTT